>CM055272.1:76838275-77438275 GCA_029237695.1 Conchocele bisecta
GGGAAAGCTAATGTGGGTTTGCAGCTGGGCCTTATGAGCACACCAATCAGTAATTATGGTGCTTGTCGGCTGTTGGTAAACACAAACATAATTCCGCCGACGTATAACTCTATGCAAAAGCAGTCAAATAGGATAGCAGAGACTATGGTTGGCTTAAACACTAAAAGTATGCATGAAATCAGACAAACTGTGGCCAGAGAGAATGAACTCTGTGGCAATAAACGTAGCAAGACGGTTCGAGTTGAAGGTGACTCTTGCTACAATAACCCAATATTCAATAGCGACAGTACACCATTTCAAGCGGGTACAATCGTGACAACCACTATGTGCGAGAATAATACCAAAGATAAATTAATCATTGGGGCATTTGTTGGCAGTAAGCTGTGCATAATAGGTAGTAAGCTAAGAAATCAGGGTGGAGATATCAGCTGCCCAAACCATCATGGTCACTGCACTGCCAACCTCCCCGAAAATGAGTCAATAGGTAATGAAGCGAAATGGAATGAAATAGTTACAAAGCAGATAAATAGTGACTTACATGTTAGTCATTACACGGGGGACGGTGATAGTAAATCACACAAAGGTGTAGATGCCGCTCAACCAGGGGTAACGGTAACGCATCTAAAAGATATCCGCCATCTGAGTAACTCCCTGAAACGAGAAATAAACAAGGCGCCATTTAGCTCGAACATGTTTCGTGGGGTCAAGAAAACAAACTTGAGAAACCGATTTGCTCTCTCTGTAAGATCCAGGTGCAATTGCAGAGTTGAGGCAAGCACATGCCAAACATAATGGTAACTTAGAACAAATAAAGAGCATAATGCCAGGAATAATTTGCACAATACTCATGTGTTTCAAAGGTTACTGTGGCAGCAATGTTCACAGTATAATTTCTGCTAAATTTAAAATTTTGAATTTTTTTTTTTTTTCTGGAAAAATGTAGCCAAGAAGTACTGGCGTAGACCTGATCGCGCAGCCAAATTTGGTCATAATGTTTGCAAGTATCAACCGAGTCAATAAATAATGTTTAGAAAAACGTTGCTACCTGTTGGGGAGCTATACACTTGATACCGGTTAGTAATCAAATACACAGTGCCAATTAAAGCGACGCGCCACTTTAATATGGCTGAACTAGTCAGTAACAGGCTCATCTGGCTCCCTGATGCATCTCAAATCTGTGTAATTAGTATGTAGACATGTACATAATGTAGATAGGTATACAGTTAATTTACCGTAATTAATAAAACAGGAACTATCAGCAGATACAGGGTGGATATGTGACGCCGTCGAGTGCATGGCTCAGACAGCGCTTTTCGCTATGGCAATTCTTTCGAGAATTATTTATAATTGTCGACTCAGCACTCAGGTGGGCCGGGTTAACACACAGGGAACAACCACATAAATGTGATATTCAAGGTGCCTGGGTATTTCAAACACATTATGGTGTAACATGAATGCTACTCTATGTGTATAATAGTATTTTGTTCTTGCATCATTTGGAAATTTAACTTTAATCTTTCCATATTTGACTCGTACACCTGTGGTTATCCCGACCCACTTGATGCAACCATTTTCATTAAATAAACAAAACTGATTTTCCAGCAATTCTGTCCTTTGTTCTCTTAATAAAACTTGCTGTAGCCATGATTAAAACCGTTTAGAATTGTTTTCAAAGAAAGCAGACGACATCCACTGATGACCCGGAAATGCTTATAGGCTAGCAACCACCAATTAGTTTTACTATACAACTTAACCGATTCCTCCAAATATGGCCATTCTCTCACACTTTCACTATTCGTATGGATGCTGTGGAACCTACCTGTTCATAACCTGCAACCTGTCTGCACCGGATTTTCACTAATTAAACAATATGTTCACTTACTCCTAAGAAAGAAAATTTCAACATTGTACGATGTGTACTATATTTAGCACAGTGATACTTAAGTTTTTGGTTAAGTTTTTTGGTTAACGTTTTTGGTTAAGTTTTTAGCTCACCTGAGCGAAGCTCATGTGAGCTATTGTTACCGCAATGTGTCCGTCATCGTCCTTCGTCGTCCGTGAACATTTTCAAACGTCTTCTCCTCGGTAACCATTGGGTCTATAGTCACCAAAGTTCATGGTCATGGTCCTTAGGTAGGGGGATTACAAAATTGTTAAAATGACGTCATTACGTAATCCAGGATGGCCGCCGTCTAAAAATAGCACAAATTCTTAAAAAATCTTCTTCTCAAGAACCGCCAACCGGATTTCGACAAAACTTGGTAGGAATGATCGATGTACATTGCTCTTTCAAAGTTGTTAATCAGATTGTTATGTCATCCAAGATGGCCACCGAAAGGTCAAAAGGTCGTTCTTTTATTAGAGATTTCAAAATTCTTCTTCACATGAACTGCTTGGCCCATGGTAGCGGAACTTAAAAGTTATGGTCCATGGGTGAAGCCTTTTCAGATTTGTTAAATTGGAGGTCATCGCTAATCCAAGATGGCCGCCGTATAAAAATAGCATAAATTCTTAAAAAATCTTCTTCTCATGAACCGCTAGCCAGATTTCGACTAAACTTGGTAGGAATGATCGATGTACATTGCTCTTTCAAAGTTGTTAAAATGGTGACCCCGGGGTCAAAAATGGGTGTGGCCCGTGTGGCCCGTGTGGTCAAATTGGGGTCAAATTTTATTTTTGACCGAATATGGTCATATTATATATCAAATCGAAGGTATCAATGAGGCGATCACTCTGGTACATTTTTTGTCGAAATCGGATTGTTATGTCATCCAAGATGGCCGCCGAAATGTCAAAAGGTCGTTCTTTTATTAGAGATTTCAAAATTCTTCTTCACATGAACCGCTTGGCCCATGGTAGCCAAACTTAAAAGTTATGGTCCATGGGTGAAGCCTTTTCAGATTTGTTAAAATGGAGGTCATCGCTAATCCAAGATGGCCGCCGTCTAAATATAGCATAAATTCTTAAAAAATCTTCTCATGAACCGCTAGCAAGATTTCGACGAAATTTGGTATGAATGGTCGATGTACAATGCCCTTTCAAAGTTGTTAAAATGGTGACGCCGGGGTCAAAAATGGGCGTGGCCTGTGGGGTCAAATTTTATTTTTGACCGAATATGGTCATGTTATATAACAACTCGAAGGTATCAATGAGGCGATCACTCTGGTACATTTTTTGTCGAAATCGGATTGTTATGTCATCCAAGATGGCCGCCCAAATGTCAAAAGGTCATTCTTTTATTAGAGATATAAAATTCTTCTTCAACCGCTTGGGCCCATGGTAAACTTAAAAGATGGCATGGGTGAACTTCATTTGTAAAATGGAGGTCATCACTAATCCAAGATGGCCGCCGTCAAAATACTTAAATTATTAAAAAATCTTCTTCTCATGAACCGCTGGCCATGGTAGCCAAATTTCTTAAAAGTTATGGTCATGGTGAACTTTAGATTTGTTAAAATGGAGGTCACTAATCCAAGATGGCCGCCGTCGAAAAATAGCATAAATTATTAAAAAACTTCTTCTGAACCGTGGCCGGATTTCGACTAAACTTGGTAGGAATGATCGATTTACAATGCTCTTTCAAAGTTGTGAAAATGGTGACCCCGGGGTCAAAAATGGGCATGGCCCTTGGGGTCAAATTGGGGTCAAATTTTATTTTTGACCGAATATGCTCATGCCATATATCAAATTGAAGGTATCGATGAGGCGATTGCTCTGGTGCAATATTTGTCGGAATCGGATGATTATGTCATCCATGATGGCCACCAAAAGGTCCATTTATTCAAGATTTTGAACGTCTTTTTCTCAGGAACCACATGGCCGATGCTGGCCAAACTTAAGATCCTTGGGTGAAGCATTTTCAGATTTGGTAAAATGACAGTCATCGCTTAATCCAAGATGACCGCCATCTGAAAATAGCACAATTTTTTTAAAACACATGAACTCGATGTCACATTCTCCTCTGGTGTTCATGGAGTCAGGTGAGCGAATTAGGGCCATCGTGGCCCTCTTGTTTGGTTAAGTTTTTCGTTATACTATATCTTTTTCTTTAGTGTCAATGCCTCGCCACAAGGCGCGACATGCAGGCCGCGGCCATCTAGTCTGTATAGCGGGCACTCGGAGCTATTGGAATAGTGACGCATTATACACTTATTTAATTCCTATAAAGAACATGTGCCTACTGAGTGAGCATGTACCTTTACTTTAATACACCTCGAAAGCCAATTTTGTTGTTGTAAATAAGTTGAATCGTGGTTCTTAGATGAGGCACACTTGCCCCATTACAATTAATGCTTGTTCCTAATTCTCCACAAAAAGGATTGCAAGACATTGCAAGAAATGTATACGCTGATTGTCCCACGGAATCCCAGGTGTAAGATCATGTGATCATTTTGCTCACAGTATTACACATGCTTCATTGCTTAAATGGCAAACAGTGTAGGCCCTGATTGGACTGCAGGTTGATCCAGGCTGTTTGAACACCATTCAATGCAGAAATAGGGTGGCTTAAATTATAAAACGGAGGGTGGCTTAAATTATAAAACGTACGATTGCAATGTACTGTAAATTATGAATTCACAGTGTAAACTAAAATATGCCAATTGCTGGACCATCCCCACCAAATATTCAAAGCAACATGCTTTATTGATGTTGCACTTTCAACGAGATCCTGCTAAAACTAGAGGTATATACCGAGTCTAGTATATACCGAGTCTATCTACCAGGGGGCCGTTTCACTAAACTTTGTACGACTAAAATGTTCGTAAATGCAAAATTATGATAGTCTGTAAATTTCACATTAACATTGTTTTCTTGTAAATAATTATTGGATTTACATTTATTGAGCATGCAGCCTATGATCAATAAATGTAAATCCATAAATTGAAATTTATAGACGATCTTAAATTGGCTCTTACGAACATTTTAGTCGTAAGAAGTTTAGTGAAACGGGCCCCAGAACTGTGCTTGTAAAAACTTTCTGAGTGCAATCTCCAAATTTAATCCTAAAATCACAGTTTGAATGGCCAAGACTGATCACAACTCGGCTTTCACCAAACATCCAGATTTCGCGCATGATCAGATTGTTTTATAAACATAGGCCCATATATCCATGGAAAGTTAAGAGACAATTCTTTTATCCTTGTAGTCGAGGTAACGGGCAACAAATTAGGACAAACATACATGTATGTACATCAATATATTTACACAAACAAATATGGCCGTGTAGATCCAGAGGAGACGGCTTGTACAAAGATGCCTCGTGAGCTTTCTCGTCTGTATCTACACTGTATACAAACATTGGTAATGTATTGTGTTGAAATATTAATGAGTGAATACCAACAGCGCAGTGAAAGCCACACTGGGAAAAACATGGAGTGGATCTATCAACCAACAGTACCAGGCCTTGCAACATCTACCCAACGCTACATTAAACACCGGTGATGGAACTCCCATCCAAATTTAAATAGGGTGCCGTCCAAACCCCACATATGAAAAATTCTGGAAAAGCCCTTATGAAAAGTGGGAGTACAAAACTGACTGCAATGTAAAAATATGCTATCCAGACAGAACCCCCACTACCAAAACCCCCATGGTGTAAAAATGCATACAGGGACAACCCCATGGTGGATTTGGCAAGGTGGACATAACCCCCATGGTGGATTTGGTAACGTGGACATAACCCCCATGGTGGGTTTGGTAAGGTGGACATAACCCCCATGGTGGATTTGGCAAGGTGGACATAACCCCCATGGTGGATTTCGTAAACACCCATGGTAGACATAACCCCCATGGTGGCTTTGGTAAGGTGGACATAACCCCCATGGTGGATTTGGCAAGGTGGACATAATCCCCATGGTGGATTTGGTAAGGTGGACATAACCCCCATGGTGGATTTGGTAAACCCCCATGGTGGACATAACCCCCATGGTGGATTTGGTAAACACCCATGGTGGACATAACCCCCATGGTGGCTTTGGTAAGGTGGACATAACCCCCATGGTGGATTTGGCAAGGTGGACATAATCCCCATGGTGGATTTGGTAAGGTGGACATAACCCCCATGGTGGATTTGGTAAACCCCCATGGTGGACATAACCCCCATGGTGGATTTGACAAGGTGGACATAACCTCCATGGTGGATTTGGCAAGGTGGACATAACCCCCATGGTGGATTTGGTAAGGTGGACATAACCTCCATGGTGGATTTGGCAAGGTGGACATAACCCCCATGGTGGATTTGGTAAGGTGGACATAACCCCCATGGTGGATTTGGTAAGGTGGACATAACCCCCATGGTGGATTTGGCAAGGTGGACATAACCCCCATGGTGGATTTGGTAAGGTGGTAACTCCCCATGGTGGATTTGGTAAGGTGGACATAACCCCCATGGTGGATTTGGCAAGGTGGACATAACCCCCATGGTGGATTTGGTATGGTGGACATGACACCCATGGTGGATTTGGCAAGGTGGACATAACCCCCATGGTGGATTTGGTAAGGTGTACATAACCCCCATGGTGGATTTGGTAAGGTGTACATAACCCCCATGGTGGATTTCGCAAGGTGGACATAACCCCCATGGTGGATTTGGTAAGGTGGACATAACCCCCATGGTGGATTTGGCAAGGTGTACATAACCCCCATGGTGGATTTGTTATGGTGGACATGACACCCATGGTGGATTTGGCAAGGTGGACATGACCCCCATGTTGGATTTGGTAAGGTGGACATAACCACCATGGTGGATTTGGTAAGGTGGACATAACCGCCATGGTGGATTTGGCAAGGTGGACATAACCCCCATGGTGGATTTGGTATGTGGACATAACCCCATGGTGGATTTGGCAGTGGATTTGGTAAGGTGGTCAAATAACCCCCATGGTGGATTTGGTAAGGTGGACATAACCCCCATGGTGGATTTGGTAAGGTGGACATAACCCCCATGGTGGATTTGGTAAGGTGGACATAACCCCCATGGTGGAATTTGGCAAAGGTGGACATAACCCCCATGGTGGATTTGGTAAGGTGGACATAACCCCCATGGTGGATTTTGGCAAGGTGGATAACCCCAGGTGGATTTGGCAAGGTGGACATAACCCCCATGGTGGATTTGGCAAGGTGGACATAACCCCCATGGTGGATTTGTAAGGTGGGACATAACCCCCATGGTGATTTGCAAGGTGGACATAACCCCCATGGTGGATTTGGTATGGTGGACATGACACCCATGGTGGATTTGGCAAGGTGGACATAACCCCCATGGTGGATTTGGTAAGGTGTACATAACCCCCATGAGGATTTGGTAAGGTGTAACATAACCCCCATGGTGGATTTCGCAAGGTGGACATAACCCCCATGGTGGATTTGGTAAGGTGGACATAACCCCCATGGTGGATTTGGCAAGGTGTACATAACCCCCATGGTGGATTTGTTATGGTGGACATGACACCCATGGTGGATTTGGCAAGGTGGACATGACCCCCATGTTGGATTTGGTAAGGTGGACATAACCACCATGGTGGATTTGGTAAGGTGGACATAACCGCCATGGTGGATTTGGCAAGGTGGACATAACCCCCATGGTGGATTTGGTATGGTGGACATAACCCCCATGGTGGATTTGGCAGTGGATTTGGTAAGGTGGTCAAATAACCCCCATGGTGGATTTGGTAAGGTGGACATAACCCCCATGGTGGATTTGGTAAGGTGGACATAACCCCCATGGTGGATTTGGTAAGGTGGACATAACCCCCATGGTGGATTTGGCAAAGGTGGACATAACCCCCATGGTGGATTTGGTAAGGTGGACATAACCCCCATGGTGGATTTGGCAAGGTGGACATAACCCCCATGGTGGATTTGGCAAGGTGGACATAACCCCCATGGTGGATTTGGCAAGGTGGACATAACCTCCATGGTGGATTTGGCAAGGTGGACATAACCCCCATGGTGGATTTGGCAAGGTGGACATAACCCCCATGGTGGATTTGGCAGTGGATTTGGTAAGGTGGACATAACCACCCCCCCCCCTCCCCCCCCCTCCCCCCCCCCCCACCCCCCCCCCCCCATGGTGGATTTGGCAAGGTGGACATAACCCCCATGGTGGATTTGGCAATTGTCCACCCAGCAAAAATCATGGGGTTTATGTCCACCTTGCCAAATCCACCATGGGGTTTTGTCCCTGTATGCATTTTTGCACCGTGGGGGTTTTGTCCTACATTCTAAAAATATGCATTGATTTTCAAATTGAGAAATGGAAATACTGTAATAAAGTTAAATTACGTACTTTTTTTTAACTGTATTACAGTATAAATAAGTGAATAAGTAATAATGCAGTCAAATAAGTGAATGTTTAAATTTGTTTTGATCATTTGTTCCCTATTTAATAATGAAGAAAATCAATAATCCATTGGTAAAAATAAAACGTGCATTTCATATGAAATGGGGGGGGGGGGGGATAAAATACTCTTTTCGGCACACATCATATCTGGAGGTCTGCCCTGAATATGATGGGGAGGGGGAACACCAGGCACATCTGGGGCCCATTTCACTAGACTTCGTACGAACAAGAAGTTTGTAAGTGAAATCTTAATTTTACAATAACACAAGCTTTCAACTGGCCAATCAACAAACAATAGGGAAAACTATAGGGATCAGGTAGTTGTCGAGCATGCATAGACCTTGAATATGTGTAAGAATTTCATAAAAAAAAAATCCTTGTTTATCCCAACTTCCAACAAAAAGTTGGGATAAACAATGAATTTTCTTTTATGAAATTCTTACACATATTCAAGGTCTATGCATGCTCGACAACTACCTGATATTTATTTATTGGTGAAATGAGTACAAATGCACAAATGGGTGTTCAACACTGAAATAAATGTGTAAATTAAATAATTGCTGCACGATGGTGAAAAATGCAATATTTCAGGCAATAATAGCGGTGGTAATAGCATGTGCACCTTGTTATTATGTGTGTTGGGGTTTAACAGCCTATTAACAGCTAAGGTCATTTAAGGCCTGGTCAATGTATCCCATATATTACCTTCACAAATGGGGGCAAAATCAAATAATAAAACCTGAATATTTGCAATAAAACAAAAATATATTCAGCCCTGAAATCAGAATAATCCTGATCTGATGCCAGGTCCTCGCCACACCAGAATCACTTGGCCCCCTCGCAAAAGCAGTAGGACCAGCACTGATCTTAATAATGGGCAATAACCCAATTCAACTCATAGTAACAAAGAGCCAAAGAGAACAAGAAAATGTGTTCGTAGAACACGGATGCCCCAGCTTTGATAGTAAACAAAGCAAAAATCTAAGTTGAAAATCTAAGTTGATAATGCATGACCCGGGGGTCGAATCATCATAAGGAAGCTACATACCAAGTTTCAGGTCTGTAGCAATTACAGTTTAAAAGTTTTAAGAGATACAAGACAAAATTGACAAATTCTAAGTAAAAAAGGGGGAGATAATCCATGACATGAGGGTCGAATCAAAAATCGAAATGAACTTTGCGCATCTACTCAAAATAACGAAGCTACATACAAACTTTCAAGTCTGTAGCTAGTAGTTTAAACGTTTTACGACTTACAAGGCAACATTGGGAAATTCTAAGTCGAATCTAATAATCATAAGGAAGCTACATACCAAGTTTCAAGTCTGTAGCAATTACAGTTTACAGACAAATTTGCCAAATTCCAAGTAAGAAAGGGGAGATAATCCATGACCTGGGGGTCGAATAAAAAATCGAAATGAACTTTGCGCATCTACTCAAAATAACGAAGCTACATACAAACTTTCAAGTCTGTAGCTAGTAGTTTAAACGTTTTACGACTTACAAGGCAACATTGGGAAATTCTAAGTCGAAAAGGGGGAGGTAATCAATGACCATACATACCAAGTTTCAGGTATGTAGCTAGTACAGTTTAAACGTTTTATGAGTTACAAGGCAAAATTGCCAACTTCTAAGTCGTAAAGGGAAGATAATCCATGACCGAATAAAAATCACTAGAAATGTGGCCTGTCGGTACACGAATGCCCCCGCTGGCAGCTAAATAAAACGAGGCATATTTGATTATAAGCCATTTACCCGAGCGTTAATGTTTTGAACGCACCAAGTCTGTGACCTTGACCCTGGACTTAGCGGGGGCGGGACGAATGTGGATTTGTCACAGGGCGGTAGAGGAGCATTGGAGCAATGCGTGTGTGAAATGTGAAGCAGGTCGGAGCAAGGAAGCGGAAATTATAAGCCATTTACCCGAGCGTTAAGGTTTCGAACGCACCAAGTCTGTGACCTTGACCCTGGGCTTAGCGGGGGCGGGACGAATGTGGATTTGTTACAGGGCGGTAGAGGACCATTGGAGCAATGCGTGTGTGCGAAATGTGAAGCAGATCGGAGTAAGGAAACAGAAATTATAAGCCATTTACCTGAGCGTTAAGGTTTCGAACGCACCAAGTCTGTGACCTTGACCCTGGGTTTAGCTGGGGCGGGACGAATGTGGATTTTCCACGGGGCCGTAGAGGAGTATTGGAGCAATGCGTGTGTGAAATGTGAAGCAGATCGGAGCAAGGAAACAGAAATGGTAAGCCATTTACCCGAGCGTTAAGGTTTCGAACGCACCAAGTATGTGACCTTGACCCTGGGCTTAGCGGGGACGGGACGAATGTGGATGATTTGCCACAGCGCGGTAGAGGACCATTTGAGCAATGCGTGTGTGAAATGTGAAGCAGATCCGAGTAAGGACGTACGTACGTCATAAGGAAGCTACATACCAAGTTTAAGGTTTGTAGTTAGTACAGTTTAAAAGTTTTACGAATTACAAGGTTGGTGACGGACGGACGGGCGGTACGGACAAGATAAACACTAAATGCCCCCTCCACTATCCAAACCAGGCAAATCGTATTACTGTACGCCGTCGTGTTCGCCTGATCCCGCATTCAACCTGCTGCATTAGGGGGGGGGGTCCCAAAATCAGAACAGAATATTTACATCGAAAAAAATAAAAAATATTCAGCCTTTAAATGTATGCCAATGAGGGCCAAACCAGGTCTTCTGTCGGGATTCCAGTAAGGATGAATTACCCATCACATGCTCCCACGTGCACCTTCAATGGGCGTGATCTGGTCACTAAAAGGTGCATAATAATGCAGTATTTTGGGGTCAATACTTGAAAGATGAACAATACATTGCCAATCGCTGTGTGGGGAGCTGGCTTAGCTGGACATTTGTATGTCCCCGCCACCGAATGGTAAGGGGGCATATAGTGTTACCTTAACGCTCGGGTAAATGGCTTATAATTTCTGTTTCCTTGCTCGGATCTGCTTCACATTGCACACACGCATTACTCCAATGGTCCCATACGGCCCTGTGACAAATCCGCATTTGTCCCGCCCCCGCTAAGCCCAGGGTCAAGGTCACAGACGTGGTGTGTTCGAAACCTTAACGCTCGAGTAAATGGCTTATAATTTATGTTTCCTTGCACGGATCTGCTTCACATTTCACACACGCAGTGCTCCAATGGTCCTCTACCGCCCTGTGACCAATCCACATTCGTCCCGCACCCGCTAAGCCCAGGATCAAGGTCACAGACTTGGTGCGTTCGAAACATTAACGCTCGTGTAAATGGTTTATAATTTCTGTTTCCTTGCTCGGATCGGCTTCACATTTCACACACGCAGTGTTTCAATGGTCCTCTACCGCCCTGTGACAAACCCACATTTGTCCCGTCCCCGCTAAGCACAGGGTCAATGTCACAGACTTGGTGCGTTTGAATCCTTAACGCTCGGGTAAATGGCTTATAATTTCTGTTTCCTTGCTCAGATCTGCTTCACATTTCACACACGCATTACTCCAATGGTCCCCTACCGCCCTGTGACAAATCCGCATTTGTTCCACCCCCCCCCCCCCCCCCCCCCCCCCCCCCACCCCCCCCCCCCCCCCCCCCCCCCCCCCCCCCCCCCCCCCCCCCCCCCCCCCCCCCCGCTAAGCACAGGTCAAGGTCACAGACGTGGTGTGTTCAAACCTTAACGCTCGGGTAATTGGCTTATAATTTCTGTTTCCTTGCTCGGATCTGCTTCACATTTCACACACGCATTACTATAATGGTCCTCTGCCATCCTGTGACAAATCCACGATCATCCCGCCCCAGCTAAGCCCAGGGTCAAGGTCACATACTTGGTGCAATTGAAACCTTAACTCTCGGGTAAATGTCTTATAATTTCTGTTTCCTTGCACGGATCTACTTGATATTTCTCACATGCATTGCTGTAATGGTCCTCTGTTGCCCCGTGAAAAATCCATGATCATCCCGCCCCTTCTAAGCACAGGGTCGTCACATACTTGGTACGTTTGAAACCTTAACACTCGGGTAAATGTCTGTTTCCTTGCATGGATCTGGTTGATATTTCACACACGCATTGCTCTAATGGTCCTCTACCACCCAGTGACAAATCCACTATCATCCCACCCCCGCTAAGCCCAGGGCTCGGGTTATAATGTCTGTTTCCTTGCATGGATCTGCTTGATATTTCACACACCCATTGCTCTGAAGCTCTGCTATTATGCTGTGACAACAGATCCATGCTTCTTCGGCTCTCTGTGTTTGTTTTCAAATATGCCTCGTTTGCTTTGGCTGCCAGCGGGGGCATTCGTGTGCCCAGAGGCCACATTTCTAGTTGAAATCAATAGGGCAATTCGTGCATCCAACATGCCTATGATTGTTTTCCAAACCGCCTTATAGTGTATACGGTTAAATAGATTTGCATTTTTTTGCTACATTCTTGTAACCAATGTTTTTTGTCATCTTTAGAGCACGAAGAACAAAACTTGGGTTGGTTCCATTTTTATTAACAATTCCTTTGGCCGCCATCTTGGATTTCCAAATGGCCACCCTGAAATGCTATTTTCATTATATATACACTTCTAATACAGGTAGAATATGGATTAGTTTTTTGGTGATACAGTATGTGCAGACGATGTGTGTAAACTCTGATTGATTGCCATAACACTGTTTGAGAGGTTGAATACACTCTATAAATAGAACAGAATTGTATGCAGGAAACTGTAGAAAAAGGGCCACGTTGAAAAGGCAGTATTGTTCCATGGTCATTGCCATTATTTACGATTACCATATGGTCTTAAGAGATCACAACTCCAGTGTGTCAATATAAAAGTGGTCAGTGCCTTGATGGTCCAAATTGCATTTCACTTGTTGGAATTGTCGTATTATGACTTGACAAAGCCAGAGATACTGCATTATGGTGTGCCACAAAGGAAAGCCAATGGCTAATGCTTCCATATCATTGATTCTCACAGAAAACTAATATGCTCATGATTGAACATTAATAATGAGGCATGTTATTTAGCCGGAAACGGTTTCGTTATGTGTACGGACTGACTGTTCAAGTGGAGTAAGATCACTTACCGCTCATATCCAAGAAATAAATACTCTGTTCATGTCGTCACAGATTACATGATATTTTAATGCTGCTAAAGCAATATGGCCTGTCCATGAAACAAGTTTCTGGCAAAATCATACTAGTTACTGATACGCTATCCCACGAGTAAGTAACAAACATATATTCTAATTTTATTAAGGGTATTAATTAACAGGTACATGTTGTATTTGTGAACTTACCTGTGAGTGATCACGAGTTGCAAGAAATTGCAAACTTGACTGAGTAAGATGCACAATTGATTCTGCTAGAAAAACGAGTCTAAATGGATAACTCAATTTCAGAACACAATGTCCGCAGAAAATAGTGGCGTTATAGGATTACAGAGATAAACTGAAAGGATCTAAGCACATAATTCTGACTCCTTTCGAGTCCTAAAAGCCGTGCACAATGGTATGTTTTGGTAAAATAGTAGGAAGATTGACGATAGAAACTGAAATGTCAAAGAAAGTGTGATATCACACTATGTACAAGGCCACCCATGACAAACTGTTTCTACAAACATTTCCACATGGAATGAAAATAATTTCTGGTAACTGTTAACAACAACAGTCACATAGCATGACATCCAAAATAGCCATTGGACAGTTGAAAGGGATTTACAGTAAGCATAGTGTATCAAGTACACATATGCCAGATGAAGTAGCCAAGGTCCAATGGGTTAGCTGGGCGAACAGTAATCATTGTGCAACACAGTTTCGTAAACAACAAAAGGTGAATATACATACCTATATGTGGATATACTGGAATATCAAAACTCCTATAACCGGCACGGAATGGTCACCTGCACAGTTATTGCTGGGACAGCGGCTTCTATCCAGTCATCAACAGAGCAAGAACCACTATGACAAACTCATAATAGCTTTAAAATTAAAGTAGCTAAACATTGGCGACCAAGCTGGACTCCATAAAGACAGCAAACTGTTGAGACCAGTTGCCGTCTGCTAGCACAATGCCAGATCTTACAGACTGCAGATGGTGCATCATATTGCCGTAACAGACGCTTTCCCCTGAGGCAATGGAGAACATGAGTAGTTTACCTTTGTAATGCAATATACAATATCATAATATACACTTTATTGGATAAAATGAATGGTTTGCCATATGTTCATCTTCTTATTTTAAAGGAAAACACAAGATATAATTTGAACAAACATTTTGAAGATAATGGCGTCTTACGGGGCGCCAAGTGGGACATGGCTCAATTTTGTCAACAAAATTCATTTTTGTGCCACAAAATTCAATTCTGTGTCACAAAATTCACTTTTGTGCCACAGAATTCAATTCTGTGTCACAAAATTCAATTCTGTGTAACAAAATTCAATTCTGTGCCACAGAATTCAATTCTGTGTCACAAAATTCACTTTTGTGCCACAAAATTCACTTTTGTGTCACAAAATTCAATTCTGTCAATTCTGCACACGCATGTAAGAAGGACTACCATTGGTCAGAAACTGCACTGGAGAAATGGGTCACGGTCGCCGATCTACACATTCAATGTCGATGATTCATTTCTCATTCTGCCGATGATTCATTTCTCATTATGCCATTTTGCTTCAACTATCTCCAAACAGTCAAACGTTGAAAAACCCATTCGTTACACATAATTCATGTACATGTAGATCTCCCGCGAGTACTGACGTCATGTATTGTGTATCGAAGGTACATCTGCCCCAGTTAAATCAATAATACACGCGCTGTGGCCTGTGTTCTGACTGCTGTCTGTGTTTATAAACAGAATGTGTGTATTGGGCCATTTGAGGAAACCATTTGTAGTATTTGTGTAGATACCATGGATACTAAGATGGTGTATACTGTAAATAATGCATGTAGACACATAGTTGCGAACACGTAACTTCGCAACTAGTAGACACAGATCCAATACCATTTGTTTCACAAGGTTAGATCTACTGTTAGAATACGACGTCATCTAATGTCATTTTCGAGCATAAAACGTTACCTGATAAATAGAATACCAGGCTAGTGTATTTTAATATCAAGTTTATCAGGCTCGGCTCGGAAAAGGTAGGATTCCTCGGCAAGCCTCGGAATTCCTACGCGTTTCCTAGCCTTGCCTGATAAACTTGATATCAAAATACACTAGCCTGGTATTCTCTATATATGGCATGCTCTCAGGTCTAGCTATGTCCCGGCTACTTTATGTTTGACCCTGTTTTACATAATTGAGGGGAAATTCTGAATATTTTTTCTTATTTCTCCTTCAAAGTATATATGCTTATATGGTGTGACCACTCATTTGTAATCATAATATAACCAAAATAACTGTCCATAAAGAAGTATAATATTGATATATTGGGTTATATTTTCGCATTGAAATATTTAAACCTGCAAGTGTACTCCACCATCTAGTAAAATGGACTAAGACCGATCTCAACCAATCAACGTAGAGATGACATAGACTATCCTAGGCAAACTAATTTTTGTGGACAAAAATGAATTCTGTTCCACAGAACTGAATTTTCTTCACAAAACTCAATTCTGTCTTACAAAATTGAATCCTTTATAACAAAAATGAATTTTGTATACGAAACGTATGCAGAATTGAATTTTGTGACACAGAATTGAATTTTGTGACACAGAATTGACAGAATTGAATTTTGTGACACAGAATTGAATTTTGTGACACAGAATTGAATTTTGTGATTTTTAGTGTTACAAAACTCAAATTTGTACACATAATTAACCTGTCCTGCATGGCGCCCCGTACGTCTGGTACCACAGAACTAGTTAGCAATAATCTCAACAGTTTGTGTTCATTGTATTATGAGTTTCAGCAGAAGAAACAAATATCACCACTACATTAAACATGTATAATAAATATTAGATTACAAATAATATGGCTGCCATTTTAAAATATACTGAAATAATTATGCCAATATTTCTTACCCATAATAAATAATACTAAAAAAACACCACATATAACTTTGACATTAAATATAAATTAATTTCAATGGTGGCCATTTCGAAAGTCAAAATGACGGCCATTCGACTCTTAAAAAAATGGAACCAACTTCAGTTGTGTTATATGTTGTATATATATATGTTTTCAAGCAGACACACACGTTGCAATCTCAATATCATTTGAAAGAACATAACTACAGCCACAGAAATACTAGAATGTGTAACAAATCTTTGATGTGGCGATGTACATAACACACTTAGTTTCGGTGGCCATTTTTTTTGAAAATAAAGATTATTCGTAACGCAATACCAATTAGCAATAAGCTCAGCAGATTGTGTTCAAAGAAGTACGAGTATAACCAGAAGTGTGACGGACGGACAGACAGACGGACGGACGGACGGACGGACGTTCTTACTTTCAGGTAACTATGTGGCTTATCACATGTTAAATATTAGCCACATAAAACGATTTTTAGCCACATAAAACGATATCTTAGGTGGCTAATTGTAATTAACCCTATCCTTTAACAAGTCCATAACCCTGTGGGGCTAGCCACATAAGTACCTGAATGTCTGCACGGACGGACGGACGGACAGACAGACGGACGGACAGACGGACGGTCCAAAAACAATATGCCACCCGGCTCTTCGAGACCGGTGGCATAAAAAAACAAAATCTTACCACGACATTCAAAAATGTAAAATAAATATTTGATTTCCAATTTTGAAAACCAAAATGGCTGGTATCTCAAAATGTATTGGAACTCATCCTGCCTATATTTATTGTCAATGATAATGTGCTTTCCGCTGCAAAAACACCACACATAATGACTGACCTCAAAATATAAATTTCAATGGCGACCATTTTTAATTTCAAGATGGCGGCAGTGGGTGGTGATCGGGCGAACGCGACTGCGTAAATTACAGTATGGATTCCTCCTTATAGGTATCACGATTTGCCTGGTTTGGCCCTCAGGTACGTTTTTATCTTTGGCTCTTGTGTTACCTAGGAGTTGAATTGGGTTATTGCCCATTATAAAAGTAGTAAGATTATTACTGATCCTATCCGCTTTTGAGAGGGGGCCAAGTGATTCTGGTGTGGCGAGGACCTGACATCAGATCAGGATTATTCTGATTTCAGGGCTGAATATATAGTTTTGTTATTGTAAATATTCTGTTCTGATTTTGGGACTTTCCCCCCTTTTGTACATGTACTTGAACATGTACATGTACTTGTACAGGTACTATATGGGATTTAGTACTAAACACATTGACCGGGCCTTAAATGACCATAGCTGTTGATATGCTGTTAAACCCCAACAAAAAAACAAACAAGATGGCGGCCATATGGCTTATAGAAAAAAATGGAATCATTTTGTTGTACGTGGTCTATATTGTCCTTGGGCCAAAGGGGTTGCTGCTACCATCTGAGCGCACCAAACCAAAGTGTTATTAACTTGTTTATGGTCATAAACTATCAACAATTCTGCTTGCTAGACTTTTTAAAGCGGTAGCTTAAGCCTACTAATTTGAATAAACAAAATGGCCGCCATTGGAATAAATAATATATACTGTATGCAATATATTGTCATGTAACTAACATATTCGAATGATATGCAGCCCCATCCTGAGGTATAAAATGCCCCACAACTTTCTGAATGCAGGCCCAGTATATTCATGTTAAAAACAATATAAAACAAATCCAATATGGCCGCCATTTATGAAATGTCTTTAATTTTTTCGAATAAATTGAATAAAATATGACATAAACTGTTTTATTGCTGATGATCTGTGCATATTATGAGAAATAAACACTAGAGTGTGATACACTGTTGTTAGATATGTGTATTTATTCATAATCATTCTAGTATCCCCGCTCTTAATACGTACAATGTGAATTACTATCATCCTTCAAATGCATAGATTGTGTAGATTGTCTCGCCATGTATCAATTATATAATACAAAGTCACCAGTCAACTTCAGGACCTTTATAACCAATACTGTAATCGAGTAGTAGGAACCAGTGTACTTGCTAAGGTTTAAATTAACACAATCCAAGATGGCCGCCATCTTAATACAATTTGTACAATTTCGTAACATAAGAGTCACGTGTGTAATATAGTGTCTCTCTATGTGACTCGATACCATAATATTGAAATACAAAACATGGTTGTCATAGGAACTGTTCATAAAATGTATCGGTTAAAGTAAACAATGGCTTCTCTAGTCCTGCTTTATATAAAACAATGCCGAAACTGTTGGGGAAATGCTATCTTCCTTATCAATACCATTACGTAACACATATGTTTCAAATGGAGATATCAGTTTTAATTTTTCACCATCCTATAGTCTCTTGTGCTTGTACAAATAGTTCACATAGTTCCTTTGTAGCAAATGAACTCGCATAGTATACGTCAGTCGATCAAAACAATGTACATGTTTACTCTCCACGATCATGTTCATCATCATCTGAGCTGTCTAATTCACCCCGTCAATTTCATCAGCCATGTTACTGCACGGCGATAGCTTGCACATGTCTGTACCCGGCAATCCACTTGCAATACATACGCATTGTGGTAATTTGCAAACTCTAGGACATTTGCATGACAGGAACTCCAGAATGGTATCCGGCGCCGGTGAACCGTTCATCCACTTGATGTCCAAACTGCCATCTGGGTGCACGCTCCAGCCATGGCCATCTGGACTGGATGTATCTACATATGCTTCCATGCTTCGACACCATATCCCGGCCTGGTAATTGGCTCTCAATGTATGTAATCGTAGGCAATCCTCGCATGGTTGAAGCTGTCCACCCTCGACCTCGCCCGAAACAACTGGTATCGTAATTCATTAACAGTGCTGATCGTGCTCCTGCCGACATATAAAAGGCATGTGAACTCTTGTAATTTGGTTGCAAGTTCATCGGAGAGCATCCAGTCATTCCCAAGTTGTGCAAACATGTATTGGAAACTTGGATTTGTCAGCAATTTGTTAGCGAAGGAGCTAACGGAATCACACCCTGTGAATGCATGTAAGCCAATCAACGCCTTGCATACACCACTAGCTTTGTCACATTGATGAATATCGTCCTGGTTTGTGTGCCGCATTTCATGAATATATTACAGTCAATGTCATGGTCGAAGGCAAGACTGATTATTAATATCCTCTGACACAACGACAACAGATTCACAACTGGGAGCAGCATGTTTTGCGTGCAATATCAAGCGCGTGTCTGCCTCTTCTTCGTTGCTATTCAATGATGATACTTCGATAGTCATGTCTCGTCAGGCGGATGCACTTGCCGTCGAATTCAACACATAGTTCCTTTGTGCCAAGTCGCATTCTTAATGTTTCTTTCTGCCAATCAATGACAAGGAACTCGATCAGAGCTGTTTTACTGGCAGAACAGGCCAGTAGTTTATGTCCATGTGAGATGTTTGTATAAAGCACCCCTGTCCCTCTTCGTACATTTCTCTCAGCATATTTGATGGATGTGTCCTTGTATACATCAAATATGATGTCGACTCGTTTGCTCTCATGTCCAGTGTTCAGTGCCGATATGAATAGCTGTTCCGAGACCTCCCCGAAGGTTTTGTTTTCTCCATTCGTCTTATGCAACATGCTCATCCCATCAATTAGACATGCCGATGGTGTTGGTATATCACTTGCTGCTGCAACTTTCTTTTCCAGGTGCCTAGCCAGAGATGCTTTGCTGGTTTTTTTATTGTCCCATCGTAATTTGCCAAGGCCCATGATAATGGCCCAAATGGATGCTTCAAGACCTTTATGTGAAGGTTTCAGCTGCTAGCGATGTCCGACCAAAGAGTTTGTAGTCTGCTTTAATAGCAGTTTCCCGGTTTGATGTTCCAGCTTTTCTCTGCTTCTTCAATTTGTTGAATGTTTTCAGATTCTGTTGAGGTAGTACGTCATGGAATTTTACTGACTTTGTTGTACCAAGTCGCTTTTCTTTGAAGTCCTCGTATTCTTTCTTTCCGATCTTATTTGCACTCAACAGGTCATCAGCAATATCAGACGTCGCTGTTGTTCCAGTTTAAATGCTGATTAGGTCTGAAGGGCAATTCTCAAATGGGTTTGTCCAATTATCTTCCATCAGCTATGCAAGATATTTAACGTCAGCTACGTCTTTTGAAATTCTAGATGGCTCCAGATCGTGGTGTATAGACGTCTTATTCCCCATGTCTACCATTGTTCTGAACTTTCTGAGGGAAGTGCTACGATGTTCGGCTGTCAATTAGTATTTTGGCACAGCCCCTGGCTTTAGGCTAAATCCCTTTGTTCCACCAGCCGTCTGTGTATCTTTGTTAACAGTCTCTTCGACTGTTTGGTCGACTGGGATTCGTCTGAATGGGGTTTTCTCCCCTATCTGTACGGACAATCCAGCATTCATAAGGCAGTTGTAGCTATCCGAAATAGACCGTCAGATACTTTGCGTAGTTTCTTTTGTCATATGCGAAACTCCAGGGAATCATGTCGCGGATGAAGGCCAAATGCATCAACCAATTTCCCTCCCGCGAGGCACGAATGGGAGGATCTGCGATACATCGCTATTTCTCCTGTTGACAATACAATTAAAACATGCATCTTACCAATTGCTGACCAATGTCTTCACATCATATAAGCTTCTTGGCTCAATATAGTTTTCGCATTCTTTGTTGTTGTTGTTTTTGTTGTCCGTGCAATATTTCATGTATGGTGGCCTAGACGGGTACATATGACACACATACATTTCCTATTATAGTTTTGCCTTTCTGTGACTGTAGTGTGATTAAATGCACCAAAAACACAAATTGTCTCGAAAAACAGCAACATGTTCATAGTAAGAATATTTCTGCCATTTGCTTTGACTTTTATTTTATTATGTCGTTATATAATTTATAATAAATGATAGTTATATCAACTGAATTGGTTGATTGTATACTTGTTAGTATGAAGCTGTCATTAATACTATGTAATACTAAATGTATCGACACAAGTAATCAAACACACTTCACATTATATAGCAACTCGCAACATTTTCGTAATTTTACAAACAATTGCTATAAATTGGCAGCCATATTGGATTTTTCCCGAATAATTTTCGTCTGAACAATAGCTGCAAAATATAAACATATTATTTTGTTATTAAATCCATCAAATTGACAGATATAACATCATTGACAGATATAACATCACATTGACAGCAGTATAACATCATTGACAGATATAATCATCAGATATAACATCATTGACAGATTATAACATCATTGACAGATATAACATCATTTGACTTGATATAACATCATTGACAGATATAACATCATTGACATATTATAACATCATTGACAGATATAACATCATTGACAGATATAACATTCATGATCAGATATAACATCATTGAGCTATTATCATTGACAGATATAACATCATTGACAGATATAACATCATTGACAGATATAACATCATTGACAGATATAACATCATTGACAGATATAACATCATTGACAGATATAACATCATTATACAGATATAATCATTGATATAACATCATTACTGATATAACATCATTGACAGATATAACATCATGACAGTATAACATCATTGACGATATAATCATGACAGATTATAACTCATTGACAGATATAACATCATTGACAGATATACATCATGTACAGACAGATACTACATCATTGACAGTATAATCAATTGACATATAACATCATTGACAGATATAACATCATTGACAGATATCATCAAGATATAACTCATTGACAGATATAAATCATTGACAGATATAACATCATTGACAGATATAACATCATTGACAGATATAACATCATTGACAGATATAACATCATTTAATATCATTGACAGATATAACATCATTGACAGATATAACATCATTGACAGATATAACATCATTAACAGATATAACATCATTGAAGATATAACATCATGACAGATATAACATCATTGACAGATATAACATCATTGACAGATATAACATCATTGACAGATATAACATCATTGACAGATATAACATCATTGACAGATATAACATCAGTAATATCATGTCTGCATAGCAATATGTATGGGTAAGTAATTATGCAAAAAAGACAATGGCGGCCATTTTGTTTTGCAAAATACTGGGCTTAAGCTACCGATTTGAAAAGTCTAGCAAGCAGAAATATACACAGTATGTGTCTCTGAACACATTGGCACCAATTTTGTCCGGTGCACTCTGATGGTAGCAACCACCCCAAATTAATGACAATGGCCTAATAGAGGAAAAACAAACCTTGGTTCAAACAATGTAGCAAAAAAAATCACAAAACCTAAAATAGCGACATAACAGTATACACTATTATATTGACGTTTATAACTACAAGTCAGACATCATCATCAGACTCCCCCGAAGCCACAAGCTTCATTGCATTTTTGGAATTTGCGAATGATACAATAAGAAACGAAAATGTATTTTTTTTTTAAAACCTGTGAAATTTGTATTCACATTTTTTCATGAAAAGCATGACCATTATTTGGTTTGTGTGTCTCTTCCACAGCCAAATGTGGGTGGGTATGAAAGGAAATTATTTCATTTTTCAATACTATTGTAAAAGATACATGTTGTATTTTTTCACTTTGCTAAATATTGCAAGATTTCAGATTTCTGAGAATTTAAGGTATTATTAATGGTAATCAGATTTAACGACATAACAACAGAATGTGTTCTGATTGCAATTGGCATGTTCCAACATGTGATTACATATATCATCTGGATGGCCACGGCGAGCATATCACGCATACCAAGGTTTTTGATAGTCCCAGTGTGTTGCATTTGGTTATTACAGTCAATCGGGTTGTGGAAATATTGGGCACTTAACAACTTTAACAGTAATTTGTCCTTGACCTTGGACATAAGTGCAGCTGCATGGATGGGCTATAGAATGAAAATATGGATGAGGGAAAATTCCCAAAACTGAATATTTACACAAAAATATATATTCAGCCCTGAAATTAGAATAACGTGATCTGGTGCCAGATCCCTCACCACACCAGTCACTTAGCTCCACTCCCTAAAAGTAATATGTTTAGTACTTATCTTACTACTTTTATAATTGGTATAATTTGATTCAACTCTCACATACCAGAAAGCCAAAATGTACCCGAGAGCCAAATCGGGGATATGGGGATTCTAGAAAGGATGAATCCCATCGTTAAATTATCTTTCACATGCTCCCAACCAACCGCATGCTGGGCCAAAGAAAGAATCAGACTTCAGCTATGCTCTTGTTTAAAATGTTGCGAGACAGTAAAATATCAAAATTAGCACCAGTTAATGTTCATAATTAGACAGCATGTACAAGTACATATGCTTATATAACATTATTAATTCCCCGGTCACATGAAGCTCCCGGACAGTTTACGGGCCCCATAAGGGCCAAAACCCCGAGAACCCTTATGGAATATGTAGGGCACACATGGGTTATTGCTATCGCGTGTCAAAAAAATCATAAGAATACGGAGAGAAGCCGTAGAACGCCCTCAGGCCCATACATGCGACCACAACATCGCAGAAGGATCATTTCGTACCGACTTCCCATGGGTCACATGCCCGTATGGCTACCCGTGTCCTACGGGCCCGGGACCACCGGTAGGTCTCATCTCGCCTAGACATTACTAGAGATAGTGACACTATTTGTCAACAGATGAGATTACAGATGAGATTTTTTTATGACATTCATAATATTATGTTGCTTATTTTCACCTAATTTACAGACACAAAACTATTGTTTTATCAGCAGATAGTTTATTTCAGACAGGATGCTCCCATTGCACCCCTATTCTCACTGTAGCCAGTGTCCATGCTATATCCGCGCCACCCCACCCCAGCAATCCACATTCTGAATATGTAAAGTAGATACTCCATAATAAATTAACCACATACATGTACATCATTATTTTAGTGCACAATTATATCTTAATTTGTTTCAAAAGTTATTCAGTATATCTGTGGAAAGTGGTTATATGGAGCTTGGACATTTTATTATTACCGGTATTTTCTAAAATGATTATTTAATTTTAATGGAAATTTCCAAAAAAATAGGGATATTAGGACTATTTTGAAAAAAAAGTAGGGAAAAGTAGGGAAGAAACAAAAAAGTAGGGAAATGTAGGGCCTGGTTGAAAGCCTGATAACATGTACACTATAAACCGATGCTGGCAAACCTTTAGCGGAAGTGTTCGCATGTATTGATGTTTGCATGTAGGTACAAACTGGTAACATTAGCTAACCATATTAATGACAAGCAAATTAATAACAATCTTAGTACAAACATTCTTATTGAAAGGCCCCTGTTGTCCATTTAGTGCCAGCATTGCCAGCATATAGGGGCGGAAGAGTACACTATGTTAGAATCGTCGTGACATTTGGACCAATACATGTACCATATATATGGGCCGCGCTCTGGGAAAACCAGCCTTAACGACACAATTTTCGATTTTCTCTTTTTTACATTTTCTGATGCGGACACCTTTCAAAAACAATATTCTGAAAAGAAAATACAAATATGTTGAATAGTTTTTGTTTTATCTCACTTTTGCAGCACAATGTCAATCACGCACGGAAAAAAACGTAACGTCATGGAGAAAAGTTTGTACAATGCAACTTAACAGCCTACAGTAGAAATGAGTGTTCATAAACTCATTGACGGTGCTTGCTGTAAAAAGTATTTTCTGATAGGTGACACTAAAAGTATCTACAAGTGTTAGTATGCATAATATCAAACATTGAACAGAATAAAACTATGATATGCACATGTAGTGAACAAAACAAACGCATCACTATCGATTTTAAATCTATAATTAGCCGACCTGTGGCTTCGTAATTTGCCACCATCGCCATAATATACTGAGCAAAACTAGAAACGTCCCTCCATGTTTAAGGAAAGATTCATCAAAAACCAAAAGGGTTACTTTTAAAAATCAAAATGGAAAAACAAGTTCATTCATTTCTGTATCAAAGCCAATAAATTGCATTTGGATATCTTGTTAAATATTCGAGAGATAACCGGCCAAGGGCGGTAGGGGTCAAAATCAAAAATCACAAAAACTCAGAAATGTGTTACTTAATGTTTAGAGATGGAATTTCAATAAGTAATGTGGCAAATTCAGTAAATCTCGTTAGTACCGAGTGTGGCCACCATTTGCATGAATGCATGCAATGATCCTACGCCGCATCGACGTGACGTAACGCAATACCAGTGCGTTGGGCAAATTCCTCCATTCCCGTTGTAACGCCCGTGTAAGATCGCGAACATTGTCAATCTGATGGTTAGCTCGTGCTTTGCGGCCCAGCTCATCCCATATGTGCTCAATGGGATTGAGATCCGGGGAGACCGCGGGCCATGGCATGACGTCGACGTTGTTTTGCTGTAAGTATTGAGTGGTGACCCTGGCTACGTGAGGGCGGGCATTGTCGTGCATCAATGTCACACCAGGACCATGCTGACGGATAAATGGTAAGGCATGTGCATTTAGCACATCTCCAACATAACGTTGTGCATTGATGTTGCCCTGTACAACAACCAAATCTGTCTTCCGGTTTCCCATGATCCCACCCCAGACCATTACGCTCCCTCCCCCAAACCTGTTCTTCTCAACAATGCAACAATCGATGAATCTTTCATTTTTACGCCTGTATACCCGTAATCTTCCGTCAGCATGACTAACTGTGAACCGAGATTCATCGGTGAACAAAACTCGGTTCCAGTCAGCCCTTCTCCAGTTCAGATGACGTCGCGCCCATAACAGTCTGGCAGCACGGTGACGTTGGGTCATTATCTGACCAGTGTACGGGCGGCGTGCCCGGATTGGTTGGGCGTTACGACGTAACCGGTTGCGAATGGTCTGCCCTGAGACACCGTATCGCCTAGCAGTGACTGTGGCTGCCAATCGACGTTGACGTAAGTGCGTCAACGTAATGTAACGATCGGCTCTAGCCGTCGTTACACGAGGCCTACCAGGTCGCTGCCGGTCGTGAACAGCCCCAGTCTGCTGGTACCGGGCTGCAAGACGATCAATCGTCTTCCGACAGCAACCAAACCGAGGCGCGACCGCCCTGGCGGCCATCCCACCCGCAAGCATCCCAATTGCCTGATTTCGCTCGTTTTTCGGAAAGCCGTGGCTATCGAAAACAGTGAAAAATTAAAAAAGTTTTTTAATTTTCCGAATAGCCCCTATCGCATGAATGGTACGACATGAACTGAATCACCTTATCGATGACAAGTATAGCGTGCACGTGCAAAAAGTGGAAATCAACGTTCCGGTCACTGGCCGCTATGTAAACCGTGTGTATCGGCTAAACTCTACACGATCGTATTCTGAACATCGCCACGGTTTAAAATACATGTACTTTGAACATGTGGTACATACATAGACAGAGCTACACCGGCTATAAAACAGGGACGTTTCTAGTTTTGTTGAGTATAGATTCATATGTATAATTGTGCCGTCAGAAAGATATATTGTACAGTTAATCAAGGGCGTCGTCAGAGGGGGGCGGGTTCGTACGAACTGCCGCCCCCCCCCCCTTTTTGAGCCAACATGATTTTTTTTTTAAAACTAAAATTGTTAAAAATAATCGAAACTTAATTTTGCTCATATCTCGATTTGTGAGACTCGTATAGGTTAAATTTCAGTCAGTGAATAGTTGAATGACTTTTTCTGTTGTATATTGCAGGGGCGCCGGAAGCAAATACATATTGGGGAGGCGAATGTCGATCCTAGCGAAGCGAAGGAGTGGTAGGGGGGGGGGGGGTCTTGCGGGCATGCCCCCCCCCCCCATAATGTTTTTGAATTCTAGATGCGATTTCCTGCATTCTGCTGCATTTAAGATACAACTTTAATAGGTATCTCATACACATTTTTTTTTTATTATCTTTTTTGGCCAAAATATTGGTGGCTAAAAGTGGTGGCGAAAAGTAAGCGCAGGGGACACCGGGACCAACCACAACAACAACAAGAACCGCAAAGTTTTTTGTGACAAAAATTTGAAGACAGAAGTCCTCAATGCCACATGCCTGGTAAGTTAAATATATAATGCCATAGAACGTGCTCATTTTGGGTATCATATGTTGTTTCTTACCCATGGCCCTGAAGGAAATCCAAATGTGACACCTCAGAAAGTGGCCGACACACGACCCCAAATCCGTGTGATACCTATTTCCGAGCAAAAACTGTCTGAGGTGGGCATGCCCCCGGACCCACTAGCAGCTCGGCTGCTTTGCAGTCTGAGTCTCAACACCCATGGTAATGATGGTATACCTATTTCAGAATTTAGGTAGGAATATCATTGACGTCATTTACAGTTAATGTAACGTAATTTCATGATGTAGACATTACGTTACCAAAGTCCAAACAACTAAACGGCATCCCTGGTGTTTGAAATTGTAAATTACATGCACATCATATGGGTGATTGAAACAAATTCTTTTTTTCTTCTGTAGAAATGAATGACCAGAATTTGGATAGAATTTGGATAGGCCTATGACTGCACATATCAATGACTTCACTGAGCGCGCAATGGGGTCTAAAGGGGATTTTTAAACAAATTAAAAATCATCATATGGGTGATTGAAACAAATTCTTTTTTTCTTCTGTAGAAATGAATGACCAGAATTTGGATAGAATTTGGATAGGCCTATGACTGCACATATCAATGACTTCACTGAGCGCGCAATGGGGTCTAAAGGGGATTTTTAAACAAATTAAAAATCAACCGTCTTTTATTTTCGTGACTGATGCCCGCGCGACAGCATGCGTATTTATTTAGAAAATGGAATGTATTGTTGTTAAAATCGACGAAGCTCATGTGAGCTATTGTTACCGCAATGTGTCTGTCGTCGTCGTCGGTCGTCGTCCGTCGTTCGTCGTCGTCGTCGTCGCCGTCCGTGAACTTTTTCAAACGTCTTCTCCTCGGTAACCATTGGGCCTATAGTCAACATCATGGTCATGGTCCTTAGGTAGGTGGATTACAAAATTGTTAAAATGACGTCATTACGTAATCCTAGATGGCTGCCATCTAAAAATAGCACAAATTCTTCAAAAATCTTCTCAAAAATCGCCAACCGGATTTCAACAAAACTTGGTATGAATGATCGATGTACAATGCTCTTTCGAAGTTGTTAAAATGGTGACCCCGGGGTCAAAAATTGGCGTGGCCCGTGTGGTCAATTATTTTTGACCGAATATGGTCATGTTATATATCAAATTGAAGGTATCAATGAGGCGATCATTCTAGTGATTTTTTTGTCGAAATCGGATGGTCATGTCATCCAAGATGGCCGCCGAAAGGTCAAAAGGTCGTTCTTTTATTAGAGATTTCAAAATTCTTCTTCACATGAACCGCTTGGCCCATGGTAGCCAAACTAAAAAGTTATGGTCCATGGGTGAAGCTTTTTCAGATTTGTTAAAATGGAGGTCATCGCTAATCCAAGATGGCCACCGTCTAAAAATAGCATACATTCTTAAAAAGTCTTCTCATGAACCGCTGGCTGGATTTCGACGAAACTTGGTAGGAATGATCGATGTACAATGCTCTTTCAAAGTAGTGAAAATGGTGACCCCGGGGTCAAATCGGGGTCAAATTTTATTTTTGACCGAATATGCTCATGTCATATATCAAATTGAAGGTATCGATGAGGCAATATTTGTCGGAATCGGATGATTATGTCATCCATGATGGCCGCGAAAATGTCCATTTATTCTATATTTTGAACGTCTTTTTATCAGGAACCACATCGCCGATGCTGGCCAAATTTCATAGTAAGTTAAGATCCTTGGGTGAAGCATTTTCAGATTTTGTAAAATGAGAGTCATCGCTTAATCCAAGATGACCGCCATCTAAAAATAGCACAATTTTTTTAAAACACATGAACTCGATGTCACATTCTCCTCTGGTGTTCATGGAGTCAGGTGAGCGAATTAGGGCCATCATGGCCCTCTTGTTATATTTGTGTGGGTTTGAATTTTTGATAATGGGTTTACCACTTGCAAAACAAAATATTTTCATAAACCTGCAATATGTATTTGTCAATGTTGGGAAAAAGTGGAGAGGTAACATACATGGTTGTATAATTATTACATGTCCCGATAAAAATACCGGCAGTATATTCTCTTGTCGGGAATAATTAATTTGTAAACGAAATGTGCAATTTAGTTTTGTTGTGTTT
Source organism: Conchocele bisecta (assembly GCA_029237695.1). NCBI lineage: Eukaryota > Metazoa > Mollusca > Bivalvia > Lucinida > Thyasiridae > Conchocele > Conchocele bisecta. The sequence continues at coordinate 76,867,889 of CM055272.1, forward strand.
CAGAATTTAGATGCGTTTAATCTGCAAATCTGGAATTGTGTGTATTTGCTTTCTATTATTTACACGCTTTGACTTGAACGGCCCTTTGATAAAAAACAAAGCATGCAGACGTACATTGTTTAGTACAATGTAGTAAGTAAATTAACAACTTCTTAAATGTGTACATATTGGAGACCTGTGCATCTGTGCTGTCTGATCAGTGTCTGCAATGATTGCAAATATACTAGTAAAATTGCAATTGCTATACATTCGTATAACCATATTTACAAGTGGTCATTTTAATGAATATTTACATTGTTATCAAACAGCAATTGTACGGCTGATTCAATGTGATATTTATGAAAGTCGCTAAACTTACTTGACAAGGTACATGTAAGTGATAGCAGATACAAATGCAAATCAATAGGCTACGTCCCTGGTGGTTACAATTATGTTCGCAGTAATTATGCCTGTGACACAATACCAACGCACTAATTACTAAAACATGTTTGGCCTTATTCCACTGCCTCCCTTCAATTGTTCTGCTCCCTCATGCAGTTAGCCACCTTATTCCACTGACCCCTTCAATTGTTCTGCTCCGTCATGAAGATAACCGCCTTATTCCACTGCCTCCCTTCAATTGTTTTGCTCCCTCATGGAGTTAGCGCCCTCATTCCATTGCCCCCTTCAATTGTCCTGCTCCCTCATGGATTTAGCCCCCTTATTCCACTGCCCCCTTCAATTGTTCTGCTCCCTCATTGAGTTAGCTGTTTATACCACTGCCCCCTTCAATTGTTCTGCTCCCTCATGGAGTTAGCCCCCTTATTCCACTGCCCCTTTCAATTGTTCTGCTCCCTCATGGAGTTAGCTCCCTTATTCCACTGCTCCCTGAATTTGTTCTGCTTACTCATGGAGTCAGCCAACTTATTCCACTGCCTGCCTTCAATGGTTCTGCTCCTTCATGTAGTTAGCCCCCTTATTCCACTGCCCCATTCAATTGTTCTGCTCCCTCATGGAGTTAGCCGCCTTATTCCACTGCCACCTTCAATTGTTCTGCTCCCTCATTGAGTTAGCCCCCTTATTCCACTGCCCCCTTCAATTGTTCTGCTCCCTCATGAAGTTAGCTCCCTTATTCCACTGCCCCCTTCAATTGTTCTGCTCCCTCATGGAGTTAGCCCCCTTATTCCACTGCCCCCTTCAATTGTTCTGCTCCCTCATGGAGTTAGCCCCCTTATTCCACAGCCCCCTTCAATTGTTCTGCTCCCTCATGGAGTTAGCCCCCTTATTCCACTGTCCCCTTCAATTGTTCTGCTCCCTCATGGAGTTAGCCCCCTTATTCCACAGCCCCCTTCAATTGTTCTGCTCCCTCATGGAGTTAGCCCCCTTATTCCACTGACCCCTTCAATTGTTCTGCTACCTCGTGGAGTTAGCTCCCTTATTCCACTGCCTCCTTTCAATGGTTCTGCTACCTTGTGGAGTTAGCCCCCTTATTCCACTGCCCCCTTCAATTGTTCTACTCCCTCATGGAGTTAGCCCCTTTATTCCACTGCCCCCTTCAATTGTTCTGCTCCCTCATGGAGTTAGCCACCTTATTCCAATGCCCCCCTTTCAATTGTTCTGCTCCCTCATGGAGTTAGCCACCTTATTCCACTGCCGCCCTTCAATTGTTCTGCTCCCTCATGGAGTTAGCCACCTTATTCCAATGCCCCCCTTTCAATTGTTCTGCTCCCTCATGGAGTTAGCCCCTTTATTCCACTGCCCCCTTCAATTATTCTGCTCCCTCATTGAGTTAGCCACCTTATTCCACTGCTCCCCTTTCAATTGTTCTGATCCCTCATAGAGTTAGCCCCCTTATTTCAATGACACCTTCAATTGTTCTGCTATGTCGTGGAGTTAGCTCCCTTATTCCACTGCCTCCCTTCAATTGTTCTGCTACCTTATGGAGTTATCCCCCTTATTCCACTGCCCCCTTCAATTCTTCTGCTCCCTCATGGAGTTAGCCCCCTTATTCCACTGCCCCTTTCAATTGTTCTGCTACCTCGTGGAGTTAGCTCCCTTATTCCACTGCCTCCCTTCAATTGGTCTGTTACCTTGTGGAGTTAGCCCCCTTATTCCACTGCCCCCTTCAATTTGTTCTGCTCTGTCATGGAGTTAGGCCCCTTTTTCCACTTGCCCCCATTTCAATTGTTTCTGCTCCCTCATGGAGTTAGCTCCCTTACTTCACTGCCCGATTTAATTGTTCTGCTCCTTCATTGAGTTAGCTGCTTTATTCCACTGCCCCCTTCAATTGTTCTGCTCCCTCATGGAGTTAGCCCCCTTATTCCACTGACCCCTTCAATTGTTCTGCTACCTCGTGAAGTTAGCTCCCTTATTCCACTGCCTCCTTTCAATGGTTCTGCTACCTTGTGGAGTTAGCCCCCTTATTCCACTGCCCCCTTCAATTGTTCTACTCCCTCATGGAGTCAGCCCCTTTATTCCACTGCCCCCTTCAATTGTTCTGCTCCCTCATGGAGTTAGCCACCTTATTCCAATGCCCCCCTTGCAATTGTTCTGCTCCCTCATGGAGTTAGCCACCTTATTCCACTGCCTCCCTTCAATTGTTCTGCTCCCTCAAGGAGTTAGCCACTTTACTCCAATGCCCCCCTTTCAATTGTTCTGCTCCCTCATGGAGTTAGCCCCCTTATTCTACTGACCCCTTCAATTGTTCTGCTACTCCTTGGAGTTAGCTCCCTTATTCCACTGCCTCCCTGCAATTGTTCTGCTACCTCGTGGAGTTAGCCCCCTTATTCCACTGCCCCCTTCAATTGATCTGCTCCCTCGTGGAGTAGACCCCACCTTTTTCCACTGCTTCCCATTCAATTGTTGTTCTGCTCCCTCATGGAGTTTGCCCCCTTATTCCACTTCCCGCCCTTTCAATTGGTTTGTTCTGCCATACGTCGGGGATGATTAGGCTCCCTTTATTTCCTCTGACCTACCTTCAATTGTTCTGCTTTAATCGTCGGGGAGTTAGCCCCCACCTTATTCCCATGCCCCCACCTTCAAATGTAGTTCTGCTACCTCGTGGAGTTAGCTCCCTTATTCCACTGACCCCTTCAATTGTTCTGCTACCTCGTGGAGTTAGCTCCCTTATTCCACTGCCTCCCTTCAATTGTTCTGCTACCTCGTGGAGTTAGCCCCTTTATTTCACTGCCCACTTCAATTGTTCTGCTCCCTCATGGAGTTAGCCCCTTCATTCCACTGCCCCCTTTAATTATTCTGCTCCCTCATTGAGTTAGCCACCTTATTCTACTGCTCCCCTTTCAATTGTTCTGATCCCTCATAGAGTTAGCCCCCTTATTCCAATGACACCTTCAATTGTTGTGCTATGTCGTGGAGTTAGCTCCCTTATTCCACTGCCTCCCTTCAATTGTTCTGCTACCCTATGGAGTTATCCCCTTTATTCCACTGCCCCCTTCAATTCTTCTGCTCCCTCATGGAGTTAGCCCCCTTATTCCACTGCCCCCTTCAATTGTTCTGCTACCTCGTGGAGTTAGCTCCCTTATTCCACTGCCTCCCTTCAATTGGTCTGCTACCTTGTGGAGTTAGCCCCCTTATTCCACTGCCCCCTTCAATTGTTCTGCTCTGTCATGGAGTTAGCCCCCTTTTTCCACTGCCCCCATTTCAATTGTTCTGCTCCCTCATGGAGTTAGCTCCCTTACTTCAATGCCCGATTTAATTGTTCTGCTCCTTCATTGAGTTAGCTGCTTTATTCCACTGCCCCCTTCAATTGTTCTGCTCCCTCATTGAGTTAGCCCCCTTATTACAATGCCCCCTTCAATTGTTCTGCTCCCTCATGGAGTTAGCTTCCTTATTCCACTGCCCCCTTCAATGCTCTGCTCCCTCATGGAGTCAGCCAACTTATTCCACTGCCTGCCTTCAATGGTTCTGCTCCTTCATGTAGTTAACCCCCTTATTACACTGCCCCATTCAATTGTTCTGCTCCCTCATGGAGTTAGCCACCTTATTCCACTGCCTCCCTTCAATTGTTCTGCTCCTTCATGGAGTTAGCCGCCTTATTCCACTGCCTCCCTTTAATTGTTCTGCTCCTTCATGGAGTTAGCCACCTTATTCCACTGCCTCCCTTCAGTTGTTCTGCTCCCTCATGGAGTTAGCCACATTATTCCACTGACTCCCTTCAATTGTTTGGCTCCCTCATGGAGTTAGCTGCTTTATTTCACTTCCCCCTTCAATTGTTCTGCTCCCTCATGGAGTTAGCCCCCTTATTCCACTGCCCCCTTCAACTGTTCTGCTCCCTCATGGAGTTAGCCACCTTATTCCACTGCCCCCTTCAATTCTTCTGCTCCCTCATGGAGTTAGCCCCCTTATTCCACTGCCCCCTTTCAATTCTTCTGCTCCCTGATGGAGTTAGCTCCCTTTATTCCACTGCCCCCTTCAATTGTTCTGCTCTGTCATGGAGTTAGCCCCCTTATTCCACTGTCTCCCTTCAATTGAGTTTGGCTCCCATCATTGAGTTAGCCCCCTTTATTCCACTCCCCCAGCCATCTTGCCCCCTTCAATTGTTCTGCTCCCTCATGGAGTTAGCTGCTTTATTCCACTTCCCCCTTCTTCTTGTTGTTCTGTTCCCTCATGGAGTTATTCCCCCTTATTCACTGCCCCCATTACACTGTTCTGCTCCCTCATGGTGTTAGCCACCTTTGTATTCTACTGCCTCCTTCAATTGTTGCTGCTCCCTTGATGGATTAGCCACCTTATTCCACTGCCCCCTTCCCCTCAATTGTTCTGTCTGCCCCTCATGGAGTTAGCCATTCCACTTATTCCACTGCTCCTTCAATTGTTCTGCTCAATCTGCATGGAGTTAGCCCCCTTATTCCACTGTACCTTCTATTGTTCTGCTGTACTCGTGGAGTTAGCTCCCTTGATTGTTCCACTGCCTCCCTTCAATTGAATCTTTTTACCTTGTGGAGTTAGCCCCCATTATTCCACTGCCCCCTTCAATTGTTCTACTCCCTCAAGGAGTTAGAGTTAGCTCCTTTATTCCACTGTGCCCCCTTCAATTGCCCCCTTAATTGTTCTGCTCCCTCATGGAGTTTAGCCACCTGTTATTCCAATGCCCCCCTTTCAATTGTTCTGCTCCCTCATGGAGTTAGCCCCCTTATTCTACTGACCCCTTCAATGTTCTGCTACCTCGTGGAGTTAGCTCCCCATTATTCCACTGCCGCTCCCTTGAATTGTTCTGCTCACCTCGTGGAGTTAGCCCCCTTATTCCACTGCCCCCACCCTTCAATTGTTCTGCTAATCTCGTGGAGTTAGCTACTTCCACTGCCCCCTTCAAGTTGTTTCTGCTACCATCGTGGAGTTAGCCCCCTTATTCCACTGCCCCCTCAATTGTTCTGCTCCCTCAATGGAGTTAGCTACCTTATTCCTACTGACCCCTTCAATTGAATTCTGCTACCTTCGTGGTGTTAGCTCCCTTATTCCACTGCTCCTTTCAATGGATTGGGCTGCGTTACCTTGTGGAGTTAGCCCCCGTTATTCCACTACCCCCTTCAATTGTTCTGCTCCCTCATGGAGTTAGCTACCTTATTCCACTGACCCCTTCAATTGTTCTGCTACCTCATGGAGTTAGCCTCCCAATTATTCAGGCTTGCCTTCCTTCAATTGTTCTGCTACCTCGTGGAGTTAGCCCCCTTATTCCACTGCCCCCTTTAATTGTTCTGCTCCCTCATGGAGTTAGCCCCTTTATTCCACTGCCCCCTTCAATTGTTCTGCTAAACCCTCATTGAGTTATTGCCACCTTGTATTCCACTGCTCCCTTTTTGTAATATTGTTCTGACCCCTCCCTTCATAGAGTTAGCCCCCTTATTTTCCAATGGACACCTTCCAATTGTTCTGCTACCTTCCTGTGGAGTTAGCTCCCTTATTCCACTGCCTCCCTTCAATTGTTCTGCTACCTCATGGAGTTATTTCCTTATTCCACTGCCCCCTTCAATTGTTCTGCTCCCATTCATGGAGTTAGCCCCCTTATTCCACTGTTCCCCTGCACTTGTTCTGCTCCCTCTTATCATTGGAGTTTAGCCCCCTTATTCCACGCCCCCTTGCTCACTGCCCCTTATTCTCTGCTACCTGTTCTGTGGATTGTAGCCCCCTTATTCCACTGCCCCCCAAACATTCATTGTTCATCTCCCTCATGGAGTTAGCTCCCTCATTCCACTGCCCCCTTCAGTTGTTCTGCTCCGTCATGGAGTCCGCCCCCTTTTTCCACTGCCCCCATTTCAATTGTTCTGCTCCCTCATGGAGTTAGCTCCCTTATTTCACTGCCCCATTTAATTGTTCTGCTCCCTCATTGAGTTAGCTGCTTTATTCCACTGCCCCCTTCAATTGTTCTGCTCCTTCATGTAGTTAACCCCCTTATTCCACTGCCCCATTCAATTGTTCTGCTCCCTCATGGAGTTAGCCGCCTTATTCCACTGCCTCCCTTCAATTGTTCTGCTCCCTCGTGGAGTTAGCCACCTTATTCCACTGCCTCCCTTCAATTGTTTGGCTCCCTCATTGAGTTAGCCCCCTTATTCCACTGCCCCCTTCAATTGTTCTGCTCCCTCATGGAGTTGGCTGGTTTATTCCACTTCCCCCTTCAAATGTTATGCTCCCTCATGGAGTTAGCCCCCTTATTCGACTGCCCCCTTCAACTGTTCTGCTCCCTCATGGAGTTAGCCAACTTATTCCACTGCCTCCCTTCAATTGTTCTGCTCCCTTATGGAGTTAGCTCCCTTATTCCACTGCCCCCTTCAATTGTTCTGCTCCCTCATGGAGTTAGCCGCCTTATTCCACTGCCCCCTTCAATTGTTCTGCTCCCTCATTGAGTTAGCCACCTTATTCCACTGCCTCTCTTCAATTGTTCTGCTCCCTCATGGAGTTAGCCACCTTATTCCACTGCCTCCCTTCAATTGTTCTGCTCCCTCATTGAGTTAGCCCCCTTATTCCACTGCCCCCTTCAATTGTTCTGCTCCCTCATGGAGCTAGTTATCCACCTTATTCCACTGCCTCCCTTTAATTGTTCTGCTCCCTCATTGAGTTAGCTCCCTTATTCCACTACCCCCTTCAATTGTTCTGCTCCCTCATGGAGTTAGCCGCCTTATTCCACTGCCCCCTTCAATTGTTCTGCTCCCTCATGGAGTTAGCCACCTTATTCCACTGCCTCCCTTCAATTGTTCTGCTCGTTCATGGAGTTAGCCACCTTATTCCACCGCCTCCCTTCAATTGTTCTGCTCCCTCATTGAGTTAGCCTCCTTATTCCACTGCCTCCCTTTAATTGTTCTGCTCCCTTATGGAGTTAGCCACCTTATTTCACTGCCCCCTTCAATTGTTCTGCTCCCTCATGGAGTTAACTGCCTTATTCCACTGCCCCCTTTAATTGTTCTGCTCCCTCATGGAGTTAGCCCCCTTATTACACTGACCGCTTCAATTGTTCTGCTACCTCGTGGAGTTAACTCCCTTATTCCACTGCCTCCCTTCAATTGTTCTGCTACCTTGTGGAGTTAGCCCCCTTATTCCACTGCCCCCTTCAATTGTCTGCTCCCTCATGGAGTTAGCCCCTTTATTCCACTGCCCCTTCAATTGTTCTGCTCCCTCATGGGAGTTAGCCCCCTTTATTCCACTGCCCCCTTCAATTGTTCTGCTCCCTCATTGAGTTGTCACTTTATTCCACTGCTCCCTTGAATTGTTCTGCTCCCTCATGGAGTTAGCCAAACCTTATTCAAATGCCTTCCGTTCAATTGTTTGCTCCTCAATTGGAGTTAGCCCCCTATTCCCTTCCCCCTTCAATTGTTTCTGCCTCTCATTGGAGTTAGGCCCCCTTGCTGTTATTCCACTTTTGCCCCCTTCAATTGTTCTGCTATCCCTTATGGAGTTAGCCACCTTATTTCACTGCCCCCTTCAATTGTTCTGCTCCCTCATGGAGTTAACTGCCTTATTCCACTGCCCCCTTTAATTGTTCTGCTCCCTCATGGAGTTAGCCCCCTTATTACACTGACCGCTTCAATTGTTCTGCTACCTCGTGGAGTTAACTCCCTTATTCCACTGCCTCCCTTCAATTGTTCTGCTACCTTGTGGAGTTAGCCCCCTTATTCCACTGCCCCCTTCAATTGTTCTGCTCCCTCATGGAGTTAGCCCCTTTATTCCACTGCCCCCTTCAATTGTTCTGCTCCCTCATGGAGTTAGCCCCTTTATTCCACTGCCCCCTTCAATTGTTCTGCTCCCTCATTGAGTTAGTCACTTTATTCCACTGCCTCCCTTGAATTGTTCTGCTCCCTCATGGAGTTAGCCACCTTATTCAAATGCCTCCGTTCAATTGTTCTGCTCCCTCATTGAGTTAGCCCCCTTATTCCACTGCCCCCTTCAATTGTTCTGCTCCCTCATGGAGTTAGCTGCTTTATTCCACTGTCCCCCTTCAATTGTTCTGCTCTCTCATGGAGTTAGCCCCCTTAGTAGTATATAAGAGTCACAATGATACCATCAACTCTGGAAGGTGCCAGCTACGCGCGGCACCTTCCACAGCATGATGGTATCATTTGTGACTCTTATATACTACTACCGCGAGACCATATATTTATGACATGAGAAGATACACCCAGATTAGAGATAAAAATCCCTATGTTATACTCAGTATATATATACAAAAATATGTCATACTTTTATTACGAATAAAAATAACAACTGACACCCTATTAAAAGATAAGAAATCTATAAGTTATACTCAGTATTTTACACCAATCTGTCACAAATATAAACTGACACCCTATTAAAGACAAGTTATCCATAAGTTATACTAAGTATTACAACAATCTGTCATATATTTATTACGAATAATATAAACTTACACCCTATTGAAGATAAAAAATCTATTGGTTATACTCAGTATTATGTCTACCATAAAGCAAATGAGAGAGCAAGCTAAGAGTTGGGGAATTTCCCTAAGAGGTTTGAGACTCAAGAAAGATATAGCAGATAGGATAAGTGACGCGCGAGCCGTCGTCTACGAGGAGAGGCTGCGGCGTGCGGTTTCGACCGGACGACTGCCCGCCGACCCGAAAAACGCTCCGAGAAATTGGAGAACGAGACGACGGCCAGTCTGCGCGCCACCGCTTACGCGCAGCGTGTAAAAGAAGATCACAGCGCACGTAGAAAACCCCTATACAAGGCGTACTACAATAAGATTTATCAAGGGTTGGTGGGGGGACCTCCCAAGAAGAGGAGAGATATCGCCAGAGCTTTGGTGGAGGAGGGTCCCAGGATTCTCTCCGAAGAAGCCGAAGTTAGGGAAACTGTTGATAGGGGTAGGAGGAAGATAGTATGGACTTTCGAGAGGGGGGTAGACGGGGAGATCGCTAATCGCATAATGAATAAAATTCGCCCAGAGATGACCACGGCATGTTATCTGAGGTATTCGTGCTCGTATCGTATTAGGAACATAGAGACCGACGCTACTATGATCTATCACAAACAATCAAAGGGCAGTCCGTGTATAAACGAGATCGCCAAAGCCGAGAGTTGGATATCCGATAGAGAGAAAGGTCGAATGGACATAGACAAAGTCGATAGACCAAACACAAAATGGACCTTCGTTCGTTGGATATCGGTCGAGGTGAAGATGATCATCGATGCGCAACAACTTCTCATGGGAGCGGGAAAACTCCCAGACTGGTTAAGACAGAAAAAGGGAATGTATTCCGTCGACACGTACGACGACTACTTGTGTCTGTTTAGGTGCATAGCCATCCAAAGTGGAGGGAGACCAGACCGCTGTTGTGAGAAGGCACAAGCTCTGGCTCGCGAATATCTCGGGCATGATAACGGACCGGGTAGCCAGGGAATTCCCCTGGACAATATTAAGAAGGTCGAAGAGTATTTCAAGCTGGGTATTCGCGTGTACGAGCCCACCGCCGATGGAGTGTGGTACCTCATGAAGGTTCCGGCAAATTACGACGTGGTTGGGGGGAAGACAATGACGATCTGAAAGTTGGGGCTCGCGATCCAGCGGCGCGAGACTTTTGTGCGGATATGCCAGCGCGTACTCGAGGTTGGCTTCTTCAACGTTCTGAAAAGTTTGTGCGGCGTGATTTTCGCGGTGAAACTCTTCATTGACCCAGTCCAGATGGGCGGTTCGTTTTTTCGACCACGCTTCCTTTGCGCTATTGAGTTGTTCTACAGCTAAATCGTGACGCTTACGCTCCTCATCCACGTTCAAGCTTCTCATTTTAGAGAATATAAAGTTGCTACCGCTGAACGCCAATGCGTTTACAAGTGCACCACCTACTATTACTGCGATTGAAGCCATTTATTTCCATATATTAACTGGTAGAATTCCAGCTTTAACTAGATAATCTCGGGTCCAAACTGCGGCCACTACATCTAAGGTCGCGAGCCCTACGTCTCTCGCGGTAAAAGTCCAATTTGGGAGCGGTTCCTCTAGGGCCATCTTTGATAGTCGAGCATACCCGATACTGAAAACCCACGATATCACCTCGGTCGTTGATAAAGCGCATTCACTAACATTTTACCATCTTGTTCAGCCATTATAATTATTGCATATAAAAGGGGTCGCGATCAATGTTTAAATGGGGCGCATCCAATCGCGATTGGTGTTTCGTAACTTTCTTCTGAACACTGGCTGGTTGTGTTTTCGATAATATGGGGTATTTCCACACGCACAGGGCACCAACAACTGCCAGACCACCACCAACAACCCAACTCCAATTCACGAATTTGGGTTCAATCGGATTCGCCCAACTCCAACGGCAGTTGGTATTGGGTGTGGAGTGTTCTTCCATTTCGTGAATTGGGGGTGTTGTTGTACTCAACTCTGTCTTCAGATGTTTTGCTGTCGTAGTCCCCGATTGCAACGACTGTTTAGCCTCTCGAAGCTCGGCGAGTATTTTATCTTGTTTAACTTTTCGGGTGGCAGCCGCCGCCCGCCCAGCTGCCTGTTTTTTGGGATTTTTATATGCGTTATGTCATCCAGTGGCGGAGTAACATTCGGGTTCGATTGTGTTGGAGCAATCGGGTTCAACTCCGTCACTCTCGCGGGTGTGTCTTGTGTCATCATTTTCAAAATTATATTTTGTATTAATATTAGGGCTTATAGTTCGTGGGCATATATGTCCAAATTGACAGTGTTTACCCGTGGTCAACGCGGTTGTCAGCGGAGCTAAGTACATTCCAAACTTGTGATAAATTGAGCAGCAGGCTGTTCTAAGAATGTGACCTATAAAAGGGTCAGTCTCTAGATCGTCAATCAATCCCGCGGTGTTTGGTATAGGGAGAAGTATACTAACGGCGGTTGCGTACAAATGAATAGCCGCCGATCCGAGAGTTTTTGTCATCTCCGCTCCCAATTTGGATTCGTATCGCGCATACATTTTATCGATCTCCGCATCTGACATCTTATCCACCTGAAAAACTGAGACGCCTACCGAGATAATGCTCCGATTGTCCCCCAGCAACCAGCGCAGCTAGCCGCTCTCATCGCGCCGCATTTTCATTTCAGTCGTTTCACTCAACCCAATACCAACCGTCGTTGGAGTTGATTCCGATTGCTCTGTCGGATCATTATCTATGTTGGCAGTCGGAGTTGAGGTTTCTTCTATTAGCTGATCGAGAAGTTCGTCGCAGTTCATTTTTTAGCCAGGTTTTTTGAAAAAAAATCCAGGCTATTGAATTGGCGAAAGCCGGGCGGGCGGGCAGGCGGGCGGGCGGCGGGCGGCGGGCGGCGTCCACAATCAATGTTAAGTTTTCGTGTTTGAGTCCATTTCTTTGTTACTGTACCACCTAGGACCACCAAACTTTTACAGCTTCATAATCAAGGGGTGCCCACCACATATCACTATCCAACATGTTACTTTTTTTTTAACTTGACCCATTTTTTCCGCGTAGTCGACTTAGCCATTTTCAATGTTTAGTTTTCGCGTTTACAATGTTAAGTTTTCGTGTTTAAGTCAATTTCTTTGGTACTGTACCACCTAGGACCACCAACCAAACTTTCACAGCTTCATAATCAAGGGGTACCCACCACATATCACTATCCAACATGTTACTAACTTCACCCATTTTTTTCCGTGCAGTCGACTTAGCCATTTTCAATGTTAAGTTTTCGCGTTTACAATGTTAAGTTTTCGTGTTTAAGTCCATTTCTTTGGTACTGTACCACCTAGGATCACCAAACTTTCACAGCTTCATAACCAAGGGGTGCCTACCACATACAACTATCCAACATGTGACCATTTTTTTACCTTCACCTATTATTTCTACGTAATTGACTTAGCCATTTTCAACGTTAACTTTTTAACGTACGTCTGGTTAAAGTTTTTTGGTTAAAACTTTTTTGTTATACTATATCTCTGCAACTGCTTCGCCCATTACCTTGAAACTTCACATGGGTGTTTATCATCATCCATATTTTCATTCTAACCCCCAACCGTGCGGCCCCTGTGCCCAATGTCAAGGTCAAATTACTTTGAATTTTTTTGTTAAAGTTTTTCGTGTACTATATCTCTGCAACTGCTTCACCCAATACCTTCATACTTCACATGGGTGTTTATCATCATTGTCGCACCTGCTTGCGGAAAGCACGATCCTGTGCCCTATGTCAAGTTCAAATTACTTTGAATTTTTTTGTTAAAGTTTTTTTTTCCGTGTACTATATCCTGCAACTGCTTCACCCAATACCTTGATACTTCACATGGGTAGTTTATCATCATTGTCGCACCTGCTTGCGGAAAGCGCGATCCTGTGCCCAATGTCAAGGTCAAATTACTTTGATTTTTTTGTTGTTTAAAGTTTTTTTCGTGTACTATAATCTCTGACAACTGCTTCACCAACAAACCAAATACCTTGATACTTCACATGGGTGTTTATCATCATTGTCGCACCTGCTTGCGAAAGCGCGATCCTGTGCCCAATGTCAAGGTCAAATTACTTTGAAATTTTTTTTGTTAAAGTTTTTTTGTGTTATATATCTCTGCAACTGCTTCACCCAATACCTTGATACTATCACATGGGTGTTTATCATCATTGTTGCACCTGCTTGCGGAAAGCGCGATCCTGTGTCCAATGTCAAGGTCAAATTACTTTGAATTTTTTTGTTAAAGTTTTTTTGTGTACTATATCTCTGCGACTGCTTCACCCAATACCTTCATACTTCACATGGGTGTTTATCATCATTGTCGCACCTGCTTGCAGAAAGCGCGATCCTGTGCCCTATGTCAAGTTCAAATTACTTTGAATTTTTTTGTTAAAGTTTTTTCGTGTACTATATCTCTGCAACTGCTTCACCCAATACCTTGATACTTCACATGGGTGTTTATCATCATTGTCTCACACCTGCTTGCAGAAAAGCGGCGATATCGTCGGCCCATGGTTTTGGCATACGTCCGTCCGTTCGTCCGTGTGTCCGGTTAAAGTTTTTTGGTTAAAGTTTTTCCATCTACTATATCTATTTTTTTAGTGTCCATGCCTCGCCCCAAGGCGCGACATGCAGGCCACGGCCATCTAGTCTACAAAAAGTGGGTATAATTATGTTATCCAAGTGTCTATGCTTGGAAAAAACCTGGCCTTCGTGGCTTTGCCTCATTTCTTGTCTTAAAATTAATTTAACTATTCTAACAAGTCTCATCACTTTAACATATTGCCAAGCGCACCACCCGATACTTATGATCACCATTATGCTCGCAACAAAGCTCGCAGCGGAGCACCAAATTGTTAACATTGTTAACCATTGTTCAGCATTTGTTCAACATTTGTTAAGCATTGTTCAGCATTGTTCAGCAATTGCTAAGCATTGTTCAGCATTGTTCAGCATTTGTTCAGTAATTGCTAATTAATTATAATATTAATTGATAACTTTGTAAGTAGTTGGTTGATCAGTCTTTAGCAAAAGCTTGGCGTGCTTAGTTTTCCGTCCGAAAGCATCTGTCAAACCTCCAGGCGCTCCTCGCGCGTTGGGATAACGTCATTCTCTCGAAGACAGTCATCGAATGAGTCTCGGTCCTTGCAGTGAAAGAGGGCGACCCATTTCGTTTGCTCGCGCAGATCCTTGAGGACGGCATTGTACTTTTGAGTGGATATCCATACGCTTTGCCTAGCATGGCGGCCAGAAAATGCGAGCTCGGAGAGCATGTCCTTCTTTTTGGTCATCGCCGCCTTGACCGAGCAATCGTCAATCACGTATAGGGTGGGCTCACCCTGGAATTTTTGGTATAAACCACGCAACCAATCATGAAGCCTATCACCGGGGTCAATAACAATACAGTGGGACACAGGATCACAATGTGACGAAAGGCATCGCGGTAGGAGCCCTCGAGCAAGTCTAGGATGAAAACCGTTTTTCCACATCCTGTTTGCCCACATATTATGGCAGAGTGGGCATCTCCAATCGTGAATTGGTATTGATTGTTAATTTTCTTAAAATTAATTAATAAATCGTTAGATGATTTTTTTATTAAATCAGTAGAGTGCTGAGACGTATCGGCCATCTTCGATGTTGAGTTGTGCGTCTGTAATTATATATAAGTACACGTTCAATGGCCCGGCTCCGTCCGCCTCTTTGGTTATCTGGATCGTCACACCCTCGCTAGCGTTCTCAACTTGGCGTCCACTGCCGTGTATTTGGTCGTAGTCGCTGGCTCGCATGTCTAGCCATAACGCGTATTTGGTATTCAGGAACTCCGCGAGGGAGACGGCTGAGAGATGCAGGTCTTTGGCAACTGCTGCAACCTCCGGAGAGCGCTTAGAGCCGGCAGCAAACTCCTTTCTTACTTCGTCCCACTGCTGGTGCGCGCGAAGACCCGCGCTGTAGAGTTGATTGGGTACTCCCTCGATCGTCACCTCTACCTTCGTGATTTTGGGGTTATAGAATTTGTCGGTTTTTCTAGCACCGAACGCGAACCGCATCCTCGAACAACATCAGTATACCTTTCATCGAGCGGGCGGGTACGTTGACATTAATATTCCACAATGTGTCACTTTTGTCTTTCGTCATCTTGCGATGGCGAAGAACTCGGTCGTAAAGTATGGCAACGCGCCCGGCGTACTGGGTTCTGATCAATCGCGCTAGTTCAGGCATCGTGACCATGTCGTACTCCAGCAAAACATTATCGATCGTATACGTCGATAACATGTCGCTGGCTATGATAACTCGGCCTTAGTCGTTGAACGTTAGTTCGTATTCGAGGCGGTCAGCCAAAGCGATCTGATAGTAGGGCATGTGACTCTCCAGCAACTCAAAGTCGAGCGGGATGTAGAAGCGGTTGTCGTAAGCACCCGCGACCGCGTTGTCGCTCGCGTTGTTATCTGCCTTGTTAGCAGCCCCGATTCTAAGTTTGGTTACATTCTTATTTTTGCTGGTGTCAATACCCTGATAGACAGCGTTTTCGCGCTCTTGCGCCGTCATCCATAGGTCCTGATAACAATGGTAGACGTCGCTGTCATCGATCGACATCACCTCATTACCAGAAATCTTTATCATGGTCTTCTTGACGATGGCGTGACCAAGGTTCTGAACGACGGTTCGGTCCTCGTCCGTCGACGTCAGCGAAATAGTGAAAGCGAGGCAAACAGTACCCGGCACAATGACGTCGTTAGCTCCGAGGTTGGGGAAGCGGACCATGAGCTGCTGATTCTGGTCGATCGTCGATGGGTTGTTCGTAATAACGACACTCTGTCTCACGCCTTTTGCCCCGAGGGGCTCACGCAGTCTGCGGTATGGATTGAGTTTGCGACCGTATTGACTCGAAGACATAATTTAGTGAATCTATATTAAACCCGTATGGTTTTGTCTTTAATACATAATTAATTTTAAGAAAGTTATAAAGATGGATGATTACGATATTAACATGGATGAAATCGGCAGAGACGATTTCCGCGATGATGATGACATCGACGACGTTGACGAAACGACCTTGATAGATACACCAGGAACTTCAGCTGCTGGTGATGTTAGCTATATGTGGGAGGCCCCACCCGAAACTCCGGCATGGGCGGGAGGTGACGAGATTCCTGCGGGGATCTTCAAGGATGAGCTGGCACCTCCCAGGAAAACGGAGTCTCTGGTGAAACGGTGGGAGAGTGAGGTGTCTAAACACGGCATCAAGGCCAAAAGAGGAGACCTGTGGGTTAAATGGGGCAAGAACTGGAAGTTGCTGACGTTCAAGAACGACCCGAACCGGTTCCTCGGGGCCTCTTCAGTTAAAAAAATATGGAGTGGACCTCGCTCGAGCTCTTGGAGTGATCGATGATCGGTCGCAGCTGCCTCAACAAATGGTAAAAACCCTACAGTCTACCGACGAAATGCTGGCGAAGACGGCTGCCGCTATAGAAATGAGCGAGCTCAGCGATGTCCCTCGTATAGCCACCGACGCTATTAACACAGTGGAAACCACGGTCAACGAAATGAACGGCACGAAATATGACCCACCATTACCTCTTCGCGAACTACGGGGACTCGATAAGGCTCTGCAAACAACTCGGGGCGAACTGGTCAATAACCTCTCCAAACTCACGGCGCTGGACAAACATATCGCGCTAGAAGAAAGAAAACTTGGGGAAATCCGTGACGATAGAGAATCTACCGAGCGGATCAACAAACTCCTGCGGTCGTTGCGGGACGAAAGAGAAGCTCGCTTGGAGGCTGCTTCGACTAACCGTGAGACGCTTTCCGGCCAATTAAGTCGGAGCCGCGAAACAATCTCGAGGGTTCTGCACGAGGACACGACACTCGGTGAGCGTCTTCGCACTCTGTTCAGAGAGAAGGGCGTCACGATATTAACCATCATCGCAGCTTTCAGCATGATTATATCGACCCTAATTCTATCTATATCGTCTCTATTTGTAGCTGTCAATTCTGGTGCAGCACCAGCACCCGCACCAGCACCAGCACCCGCGCCATCCGGCCGAGACAAGGAGTGGATGAAAAAACAACTAAAAGCCCTCGCCAGTCTCCTGGCTAAATTAGCAGGAAAGTTGGCTGCCACGCTGCCTGGTTTGATAGAAGGTCTCCTCTCCTTCTTGTTATCTATATTATCAAAAACGGTCGGATGGCTCGCCGAGAATACCTGGGCTTTAATCGTGGCCATCGCCGGTCTCCTACTATTCTTCGCCAGAGAGTTCCTAAAACCAAAGCGTAAATAATCCGATCGCCACGAGGGCGACGACGAGCGCTAATTTCTCCTCCTCGTGTGTTGTGCTTCCAATCTCGATTGGTGTTTCAACATTGTTGATGGAACTCGATGGTGCATCCAATTTGGGTTCGATTGTGTTGAGGGAGGTGTATCCATTTTGTGTTTTGGGGGTTTTATGAAATCTTTTTCAAATTTATTTGAATTTACAACTCCGCGCCCGATCATCTTGGGTGGGAGCTTGATGATACCCGTGTTCACGTTCCCGTTGCGGCCGATTTTTTGATTGGTGGTTGCGACTACGATCTGATTATTGTAACCGTCAACCGGGTCGTCTCGTAGTATCATATTGCTCGGTGCCATATAAAGACCTATTCCAAATGCGTAGTCTACCGGGGTGCGGACAGTCTGCAAAACGTCTTGATAATTCTGGATCGCCTTCTGGAGGTCCACCTTAGCTGAGATGGCGTCCTCGACAAGTGCCAAGAACTGTTTTTGTGCGTCAAAGGCCGTTCCCGTACCAAGTATAGTGCTGCGCGTTTGCTTCTGTGAGGCGAGGATTGCCCATACGTATATGCGAATGGATTCGTTGAGACGAATAACCCCACCCTGCGTAAATCCAGTGCTTTCATCTAACATAAATGTGGTCCAAGCATTTCGCATCTGTGGAGTATCACCCAGGTCTAGGTATTCCACATGGGTTACTTTAGTAGGCAGCCAATGGCAATCACCATCATTACACGCAAGTCCACCAAGATAATATGGTAGTGGTCTCCCCGGGGTTGGGTATTCAACTCGGTTTTAGAGAGACATACTCCTCAAACAAAGGAGTGTTTACCCCGGGTGAGTACGTCGGTGATAACCCGGTGGACTTCGCCTTCACGAAAACTCTCAGGGTGCACCTGGATCGGGTGAACACATCGTACAACACGGTAGACGGCACTCCCAGCACATTACTGAAAACCGTGCAAGCCAGCGACTGTTTCTATGGTGAGACTGTGACCTTAGACTTCCCACACCCCGAGATGAAAGTTTTGGAATCGGGACATATCCACGAATTTACGGTCTCTATTCTCGATGATCAAGCGAGAAAGTTGAAAAACGATTTCCCGATTTCGGTAGTTCTCGAAATTTCTAATTGAGTATAGGTGCCCAATATTATAATTAATTTTATTATGAGTATATACGGACCAGGTAGTTCTTCCGATTGGGTGACAAATTCAAAGAATTTGGAACCGGCAGAAGGTGGATTCATCCCGACAGAGGGCGACTTTTTAACTACTGAAAAAACCAAGGCCCTGATCAATAAAACCATATCGAAGGTCACAAACGGGATTCACAGGAGTATATCAGATGTTAGAGTAGAAGTGCTGACGGCGACTGCACAAATTGAGAAAGATCAGGCGGCTTATAAGGTGTTGCGCCTGAAGGATCTCTTCATCCAGAGAAATACGGAACCTAAACGAACTAGGTAAAAAAATAACCGAAAATTTCGAAATCAAAAGAGAGGCAGGGTCGGATTAATTGTTAATAAAGTCCGAGCAGACCACCAGGCGGCCCTTACGTTGCGCTTAGAGGACTCTTACTGAACTAGACGAAAAAATAACCAAATTTCGAAAAGAGGCCCGGTTGGGGGTTGAGGGGGTCAGAACGGGTATTGAGAAAGCCCGAGAAGACCACCAGGCGGACCTTACGGAGGCTTATAGGGTGTTGCGCTCAGAGGACTCTCTCAGAGAAGCGGCGGTTGCTGAACTAGACGGAAAAATAACCGAATTTCAAAAAGAGGCCCGGTCGGGTATTGAGAAAGCCCGAGAAGACCACCAGGCAGCCCTTGCGAAGGCTTATGAGGCGTTGCGCTCAGAGGACTCTCTCATCAGTGAAGCGGCGGTTGCTGAACTAGACAGGAAAATAACCGAATTTCAAAAAGAGGCCCGGTCGGGTGTTGAGAAAGCCCTAGAAGGCCACCAGGCGACCATTACGGAGGCTTATGATGCGTTGCGCTTAGAGGACTCTCTCAGCAGAGAAGCAGCACTTACCGAACTAGACGGAAAGATAACCGAAGTTTCCGATAAACTGAAACATGATCGTATAGCCGCGACCAAAGCTCTTGAGGAGGCCTCTTATAAGATTCGTACTGAGGCATATAACGCAAACAGTGCGCTTGCCGGAATAGTGCGAACAATGAAAACGCTAAAACGTGCCATAACAGTTTGGGCTGAGAAGCGGGGCCCATTGGTTGAGGGGCACTATGAATATTCGTTCGGTGCCAAAGCGAGTAATAAATGTGGGGGAGGGGGTACACTATGACAGCTGCGGGTGAAGTTATCCGAATGGGCGGTCTGCTCGTTAAATGGTAGTGGTAAACCTGTTGGCGTGGTCGCGATAAATATTGTAGTAGATGGGAAAGAACGGGGGGTTGGAGTCACTAAAATCTCTGGAGATAGTTCGACGGTGGTTTCGTTCTCCGGTGATGATCGAATTAGACTTTCCCAAGGTAGTGTTATTAACTTTGTTACGAAAATCGGTGACCCAGAGAGTTCTTCCACTATTGTCTCATTGTTAATTGAACTTATTTTGTAAATACTAATACAGTGGAACCCCTCTAAACCGAACACTCTGGGGACAGACTGAAATGTTCGGTTTATAGGGGTTTTCGGTTTAGAGGGGTTTTCTATTTCCAGTTAAGGAAATGTATGTTTTCCATCATTAACTCTTGGATTTGTATAGTATATACCATTATTACCATATTGATTAAAAAGTTAAGTCCGAATGAGACGATTCTAAAGCACTCCCAACTTGCCATTTGTATGGAGAAATCAGAAATGTACCCCCAAATTACGCACCTTAACGGGGGCTCGGCTACCCAGTTGTGTTTTATCATGTGTAATTCCCAATAAACAGAGTGCAGATGACATGGGATAAAGGCCCCTAAGTATTTTGTGCCACTGTGGAACTTTCTCGATCAGCTGGAGCGCTCTTTTAAGACCAGAATGTGTTTTTTTTATTGACATTGCAAATAGTGCAGATTCGCAAGGGGTATAGCAAATAGTGCAGATTCGCAATGTAATCTGAGTCTACGGTCTACACTGGTCGCAAAGAGCATATAACACATTTCGCGTGTGCTGTGTAGTTACCTCGAGCTACTACAATAGCCCACAGGCTACAGTCACGAGTTTACAGCCTCGTTAAGTAATTATCAGATTATCTCAATTAATCGGTCGGTGGGTTCACAAATAATGTGCCGATTATTTTATAGGACAGGAGCGCAGTGGCCTAGTGGTTAGAGCGTCAGACTGCTGATCTAAAGGTCGTGGGTTCGAGCCTCACCGGAGGCGCTGCGTTGTGTCCTTGAGCAAGACACTTTATCCACACTGCTCCAGTTCACCCAGCTGTAAATGGGTACCGATAATTCGTAGTTGCTCTGTAAATACGAATTACCGGCTTCTCTCAAAAAATATCTACCTCCGTTCTTTCTCCCATTCTTGGGAGACGGTATGCAAGGTCCTAGAGCCAGTGCCGCCATTAAATATAAGCAAAAAAAAAAGAAGATTATTTTATTTCCGTAATTGTTACGTACGCGTATAATTAAATTGTGAACCATGCTATTGTAATGAGCTTGTAAAACAGCAAACATGTCTCGTAGTTAGGTCACATGTATTGAATAGATTCTTAACTTTGTAATGCCGCTTATGACGTTAAAAAAACACGCCGCTTAGCGCATTACACGCATGGATAGTTAATGTGCGTAATTTGATCAATTTTGTTATTTCTTCCACACAAATGTCAAGTTGGGAGTCCGTTAGAATCGTCTCATTCTCGTGGCTCCGCATTTTGGGAACCAGAGCTGAACAATACCACCGGGAACCAGTCTATTGTAAACACGGTGTGATTTTGACACCCGCTTGAAACAACAACATTGACATTGGGCGCGGTGTATTTCTTGGATGACATCCTGACAGGTGACCGTGTTTCCGGTTGTCCGGGGTTATTTTAACGCTGAAATATGGTTTTGGGACTTGAAATGGTGTCCGGATTACGGAGTAGAGGGGTTCCGGAATAGAGGGGTAGAAACTAATGTGTTTATATAGCAGAATATTCGGGATTCCGGTATAGAGGGGGTCCGGTTTGGAGGGGTTCCACTGTATATTGAAAATCATGAACGAATCACCGCTTCCAATTGTCAATACCACTCCATCAACACTGTGTACAATTAACGAAAGAAGTTCAGATTTTAGGTTGAATAATATCGTCGCTATGCAGGATATTTTAGTTAGAGAATATACAAATAGAAAAAGAAACGCTAAAAAATATAGACGCGCGGTGAACACGGCTGAAGCATCTAGCACGGCTCTAGCGAGTGTTTCTGTGTTGTGTGGGGCGGGGACAGCTGCAACTATATCCACCATTATAACGGTTCCTGTAGCGGGGATTTTATGTGCGGTGTCGGCCGTTTCTGGGTTGTTGTGTATGGTAATTAGGGCGTCGGGTGGAAAACTCGAGAAAAAATGTAGAAAACATGATAGAATATCTGTTCTCGCCAGGTCGAAGAAAAATACCACCGACGTTATAGTGTCCAAAGCGTTGGCCGATAAGAAAATATCAAATTTAGAGTTTGAATCCGTGGTGGAAGAAATGGGGAGATATGAACAATTAAAAAATGATATAAGAATCAAGGCGCGCGCCACCATGCCCAAAATTGAGTGTACTGATTGGGATAAATTTAGGGAAAAACTTGGAGATAAAGTCGGAAGAAATGTTACAGCACCATTGATATTTTATAAAATAATTAATTTTATAATTAATTTAAAGAAAATTATAAAATTAATTATATTGGTGCAGTAAACAATTTATTAATTAATTTTAGGAAAATTATTAACAATTTAAAAAGAAAAAAAAGAAAAAAAGTTTTAGGTTCCACCGAGGCTCGAACCCGCGCCAGCAAAACCCTTCTGGGTCCACCCCGCTAAGCCTTCGCTTAATTTCTTCTATTTTTTTTTATTTTTTCGGCTTAGCGAGGTGTGTTACACTCACATCTCCTACACTCCATCATTGGACCGATGCCGCGGACCCCACCTCATCGTTACCTCCATCCGCTATAATGTGCAGAGCGGCCAGAGTGAATTACATGTGGCGAAACTTATCTCACTGTTGAGATATTAATGCCGGCGTCCCGACACCAAACTGTGTTTATTTCTCGTATATAAACTTAACTTTGCTGGTGAAATAAAAAAAAATGTTATTTATTATTAATTAATTATTTTATTATATTAATTAATATGTTTTCTATATAATAGGGGGTGTTCAGCTTTAAATTATAAATAATTTTATTAAAATTAATTAAATAACGAACCATCCCGGAAATTCGTGAATTATATAACCCTCACTAAGTGTTTATAAACTGTGTACACCACCTGTGTAAATCGATAGCCCGTTTACATACCATCGATAAGGCTATAAATAGCCGTGTGTGTAATATATTATAGTGTGTTTATTTTCCATCCCGGAAGACGTAATCGTGTAATCTCTCTATAAAATG
This sequence comes from Conchocele bisecta, assembly GCA_029237695.1. Taxonomy (NCBI): domain Eukaryota; kingdom Metazoa; phylum Mollusca; class Bivalvia; order Lucinida; family Thyasiridae; genus Conchocele; species Conchocele bisecta. Next base: position 76,890,569 of record CM055272.1, read on the forward strand.
GATACTTAATATACGTGTAAGGTAGGACACATAATTTACATTTTCATAACGCGTGTAAGTGAAACATTGTCGTCTGCTTGGTGTTGTGATTATAACATAAATTTATAAGCGATATCGTAGAAATGTACATTCGTAAACGAATCGTTGGGTTTTAAATTTTTTATATAATACACCTTAGTTTCATATCCGATACGCATTATCCGTCTTAATGTTTGTATTTGCCTCTTGTATAGTTGACATAATTGCCGGTATAATATTGTAAATGCAACGTTTTTATCGGAGCGTAATAAATTACGCTGGTATTTCATGTATTCGATATCGCCTAGTGTTCTCATTTTATAGAATTTATATACAGGATTATAACCCCCGTATTCTTCGTAAACTTCTTCAACACAGCCATTAAAAACTTTCAATTCCAATTGTATAGTATTATCCATTTTCTCTAATACTATTGGTACTTGTTTTTTCTGTTCAATTTCCAATTAGAATTTTCAAATCCATTACAATATGATTGTAGAAACGCATATCCGTAAACGAATCGTTGATTTTAAAATGTTTTATAAAATTAGTTTTATGATGTTCCGGTAGTTGGTCTCCGATCCTATTTAGTCGCTTCGTTTCACGAATTGGATCCTTGTACCGGCGACATAATTGCCGGTATAATATTGTAAATGCAACGCTTTTATCGGAGCGTAATAAATTACGCTGATATTTCATGTATTCGATTCTGCATAATGTTTTCAATTTATAGTAATATTTTTCACCAAAGACATTACAAAATTCCAATTCCCATTCTATTTTATTATCCATTTTGTTATAATATTTGTATTGTTTTTTTCTGTTCAATTTTCAATTTTATTTTATAAAATTAGTTTGATAATGTTTTTTTACAGTGTTTTAATGCTGTAGAAACACCGTGACTTATTAGATCGATTCTATCTTTGTAACTGACTTTCCGATTTGAATTATTACTAAACGATAATACTTTCGAGCACGTAATCCCTTGTTAACCATTCGATGAGTAGCCTGAGTGCCACCGCATGGTGGACATAGCAATGACTCGGCTTTGGTCCCTACCCCACAATGCCGACATGGGCGAGGTGAAACGGAACCTCTTTGCATCCATGCACGGTCATGTTTGCAATATTCGTAAATACCGGTGCGAAAACACCTCTCGTGACTACCTGTCTTCAACCACGCACACTTAATTAGAACCATTATGTTGTATATATATACTGAGTATAACATAGGGATTTTTATCTCTAATAGGGTGTATCTTCTCATGTCATAAATATATGGTCTCGCAGTAGTAGTATATAAGAGTCACAAATGATACCATCATGCTGTGGAAGGTGCCGCGCGTAGCTGGCACCTTCCAGAGGTGATGGTATCATTGTGACTCTTATATACTACTCCCTTATTCCACTGCCCCCTTCAATTGTTCTGCTCCCTCATGGAGTTAGCCACCTTATTCCACTGCCTCCCTTCTATTGTTCTCCTCCCTCATGGAGTTAGCTGCCTTATTCCACTGCCCCCTTCAATTGTTCTGCTCCCTCATGGAGTTAGCCACCTTATTCCACTGCCCCTTTCAATTGTTCTGCTCCCTCATGGAGTTAGCCAACTTATTCCACTGCCCCCTTCAATTGTTCTGCTCCCTCATTGAGTTAGCTCCCTTATTCCACTGCCCCCTTCAATTGTTCTGCTCCCTCATGGAGTTAGCCCCTTATTCCACTGCCCCCTTCAATTGTTCTGCTCCGTCATGGAATTAGCCCCCTTATTCCACTGCCCCCCTTCAGTTGTTCAACTTGTTCTGCTCCCTCATGGAGTTAGCCACCTTATTCTACAGCCCCCTTCAATTGTTCCGCAGTGAACGGAAAATGTGACATAAATTGTGTATTTAAAGTTGGGGTCCCATCTAGATGGCATAAAATTGTTCTTTTTAGGAATTAAATAAGTGAATAATTGTGTTACTATTCCACCAGTTTTAAAAGTTACGAGTGCATGCTATAGAGATATAATCATTTAGTAATCTTCCTTTTACTGATAGTGACTCTCAGTGGTATCAGGCTATTTTGATATGCCAATGAGGTAGGACATTTTTGTCTCGCCCGCGAAAGCAGAAAGCGAGACTAAGGTTTTGCTTTTCCGGAGTCGTCGTCGGCGGCGGCATCATCATCATTCAATGCTAAGTTTTCGTGTTAAGGTCATTATTTCAACACCTTATCAGCTACAGTCATCAAACTTTATACATACCTTTACTATGATATGTAGATGAATATAGGACTATTCTCAGGGTCAAGATCAAGGCGGAACAAGGCGAGACATTTGATACCGCAGAATTCTTGTTAAATTATTTATACAAATTAAAAGTGTCACCTGAACATATATTTTTATCGCCATATTATAATTATAGTATGATCACTGCACATCAACAAATATATATGCAGAGAATAAATATAAATTTACGTTAACATTTTAAGGAAACACGGTTATCGCCCCTGATATCAGTGTGGAAATTCATGTTTGATATAAGAAGTATAATAATGCCAATTATTACTTTGGGAAATAGTGAATGGTAATTTATTTTGCCCGAACAATGTCGTATCTAACGGATGGACGAACAAATATTCCTCCCTATATTATAACCTGGCACGTGGGACTCTAGCTTTAACTATCATACACAGTATCTAGTATCCAGAACGGACTTTGAACAATGAACATGTGTGGTTCCCTGCCAAGGTTTGTACTATTTATAGGAAATACCTAATTTAAGGAAAAAACTACTTTCTGTTTCACTTTCAGCATTTCAGCTTCAATCTTTTTAATCAGAAAAAAAGTATTTTTCTTTCCAACATACTAAATTTTATTCTTTCATATGTCATCAGGTAACCATATTACTGGACAACTCATATTACATATTTGTGTTTATTGAAAAAGTAGTAGAGAGCAACAAAAACAAAGTGATACAATCTAAATTGTCATGTCGGATTTTACAGCTATTAAGTTACTTGTGACGGGCTTATCTCAGAAATTACAGGATAATTTGTCACAGCGAATTGAGAAGCTAGAAAATGTACTATTGACTAAACTTATGAGTGAAATTAAAGATTTGTATTTCGTCTCATTGACTACAGAAAGACAAGTGGATTTTAGGTTGATTAAAGCCTTCGAGTCACTGGAATTGAAGGTCGGGAAGTATTTCAATCACATTGATGGTAAGTTAACTAGACAAGATCATGCAGCCTCATACTACCCTGTTAGTTATAAGTAGCACGGTTATTTTACTGAATGACTTGCGAACAGTGCAGACCCTGGTCAGATTACGTGGAGACGGTCATAAACATCACTTATCCAGTCTGTCACATGTTGCATTGAAGTTTAGGGATGGCTTGATAGGTTAGTGGGTAGAGCATTGGACTTCAATACTGAAAGTTGTGGGTTCAATCCCCGCACTAGGCATGAACAAATACTTTTCTATCCCATTGGTCTTTCGGTTGAAACTTGAAACAAGAGGTCTCGTTTCTATGTGACTGTATTTGTTACTGGGATGTTAAACGCTGTATCCTTTTCCATTGAAGTTGTTTGTTCATGTTATTAATCTTTGTACATAAAGCTTAGTGTCTCGTAACACAATTTTAATCCTTGTCAGTACATGTCCATTTCGTCCCTTTGGGTTTGCAGCAGTCTGTTATACTGTCCAGTGATTTGCTGGGACGATACATCGGCTCACATCCCGAGTTACACTTTATACGCCTTGTATCCAGTGATTGGTAATGGGGTGTTACAGACTTGTACAGATTGTCCCCATAAGATTATGACCGAGGCACAACACTGCATGTTTGACAGACAAAATTGTGTAACAGATTGTCCCCATAAGATTGTGACCGAGGCACAACACTGAATGTTTGACAGACAAAATTGCAGTGACTTATACTGTCCAGTGATTTTCAGGGACGATACATCGACTCACATCCCGGGTTACACTTTATACGCCTCGTATCCAGTGAGTGGTAATGGGGTGTTAAATCACAGCTAACATTTTATATCGGCCCGATAGCAGCACCAATATGGGTTTCAATATCACTCCAATATATGCAACCGATATTGGCCCGACTGAATTTTTGCAACGCAGATCTTTGGCGGCCCGACAGCTGGTACGATAGCGGGCCAACATCGGCTCGATATTCTATGACACCGGGCCGTTACCTGATAACGATATAGGTCCAATATAGGATATCAATATCGGATCGAAAGTGGACACGATAGCGGGGCGACATCGGCTCGATGTTCTATAATAATGGGCCGTTACCTGATAACGATATAAGTCCAATATCGGATATCAATATCGGACCGATAGCAGACACGATAGCGGGGCGACATCGGCTCAATGTTCTATGATAATGGGCCGTTACTTGATAACGATATAGGTCCAATATCGGATATCAATATCGGACCGATAGCAGACACGATAGCGGGGCGACATCGGCTCGATGTTCTATAATAATGGGCCGTTATCTGATAACGATATAGGTCCAACATCGGATATCACTATCAGTCCTATATAGGCAAGTAATATCGGCCCGACTGAATTTTTGCAACGCAGATACTTAGCGGCCCGATACCGGGCACGATAGCGGGCCAACATCAGCTCGATTTTCTATGATACCGGGCCGTTATCTGATAACAATGTAGGTCCAACATTGGATATCAATATCTCTCTCCATCTGAATCATCTGAAGAAGAATCAGACAAATAAACATCACTGTCATCACAGATGTTGAATAAGTCAGCATCCTGTGTTTCAGTCGGAAGACAGTTTTCAGAAATGTTGCCATTTTCAGAGTCCGAAAATGGATCACAGCTACACAAATCTGCATTCTGTGTCTCAAGAGGAAGAATAGTGTCGTGATCAGAGTCGGAGGCATCAGAAGCTAGATCATCGCCATGAAATAAATCATCAGCATATTTAATTGAATCTGTAAGAGGCAACTCACCATCCGGAGACGTATCTGAATTTCTACTATTTGTGTTTGTAGACAAATGATGATTTTCATTTCCTTGAATGTCAGACATAGTTTTTTCATGCTCAGTGTCAATATTCACATTTGTCTCTGGATAACTGGCTGCTAAATTCTGACAGACATTATCACGAATTTCGACATCCACCGTGACATAGTTTAAGCCGTTGCTTCAAATGATAGAAAATGTACCATGGGCATTACCGAATGAGTGGTAATGGGATGTTACATACTTGCAGAGATATTAATCTTACCCTGTTTTACTGTTAACCCATTACATGCGGAATACACCTCTACGGGTATGACTTTTATTGAATATTTTATTTTTATTTTTGTTATTTCTGAATGAAAGTATATGTTGCGACCACTCATTTGAGGAGACGGTTCAAATGATGGTCGCGACATATACTTCTGAGCACATTTAAAGAAAATATTGATGATTTTCCCCAATCAAAATGGCATTTCCTCAACATGAAATGTGTTGAGTATAATTTATATGTGTTAATGTTTGCAGATGTGTGCACCATTCATTCCGTTTCTATGTACTCTTTTGAATACACAGGGCGTATTCTGTATTCGCGCTGCATGGGCGATGGCGATCGATATCTTAAGTTCTACTTGGGGGATGTTAACAAAATGTGGTATACATGTTTATCACAGCAAGAGTTATTTACCTGTGGTGGATCGTGGGTGGAGGGGGGTGGGGGTACACAGCATTGTAAATTGTAGTTGCATACATGTAGCTCTGTAACAGCTCCCGCGTCGTCTGTCTGTATTTACCACTGTGGGGGTACCCCAAGCTACCCCAGCACTGTAATCATCATTTCTCATTACAACAGAAAGGGAGTAGAAAATGAAGTTAGATGTATAAACATGCCTTTATTTACCTCTGTGGGGGAACCCTGAGTAGCCCGATCACTGTAACCGCCGTTTCTCGTCACCATTAGGAGAGGTTGGAACAGGAGACCTACGAGAGAGAGGAGTGCAAATATGAGGAGAAACAAACCAAACTCGAGGAAATTGTTAAATTTTGTGGTATGATGTTTTTTTTTAATTTCCCATTTTTGTCACGCCTATAGTCGCCGCTTTTTTCATCGTCATCCGAAATGTCAAAAACTTTGTACAAGCTTCGATCGTCATCATGCTATAACTTTAATATTACTTTACGGCTTGCTTCAATATTTGGACACTTGATACATGTAAGCATTAGGAACACTTATGCCGCCAATTCACATGATCTTGACCTTTTTTACCTTCAAATATTTGCTGAAACACTTAGCCATTTGTTTGGCGTCAAAAAGTTTGTACAAGCTTCTTCATCGTGGGATAACTTTAATATTACTTGACGGATTGCTACAATAGTTTGACACTTGATACATGTGAGCATTTGGAACACACTCATGCCGTCATTAACATGACCTTGACCTTTTTTCACCTTAATATTTTTGCGGAAACACTTGTTTTATCATGGAAAGTATGTTTACCGTGGCATACCCATGGGATTTCACAACCTTGGAGGCATGATTTCAGTCATTAGACTGGGAAAGTTTAGCAAAATGCATATGCCTAGTCGCATATATACGTGTCTTACCTATAGTCATGCTGACCGCACGATGGTGCCTGTATTATTTATGTCTTTCCTCAAATTGCAGTGTATTTCAGGGTCAGGCTGATTCAAGTTAGAAGTTTATTGGGACGTTACCGGAACCAAACAACTTTTTTTTTTTAGGCCTTAACGTTTCCCGCAAATAAACAACAGAGGACAGTTACCCCAGCATAGAAAACTGCCATTAAATGTATAAGCACATGCCCCTCTGTATTTATCTCTGTAAAACAGCAGTAGACAACAATTTACGTTAGCGCACTCTAAGTGTAAATAACAAATAAACAACAGAGGACAGTTACCCCAGCATAGTAAACCGCCATTAAATGTATAAGCACATGCCCCTCTGTATTTACCTCTGTAAAACAGCAGCAGACAACAGTTTACGTTAGCGCACTCTAAGTGTTAATAACAAATAAACAACGGCCATTTCTCGTTACCACAGAACATGAGGAGAAGGAGCGACTGGAAGTGGAAACCTGCGAGAGAGAGGAGCGAGAGTATGAGGAGAAACAAGCCAAACTCGAAAAAATGGCTGCCAAACAACGCGAGCTTGAGCAGGAACTCGAGGAACGTGAGGTGAAGAAACGAGGTGTGAGATGGAAATGATTATAAAGTGTTGTCAAGCCATGTTTTTATTTAGAAAGAAGATCAAATATGAAACCGCAACAGATGACAATTAGGCTTAAATTTTGTTCTCTGGTTCCGGTTTTATTGATATCGAGACTGCCAGTGAGGGGATTTGCTTCGTTTAGCGATGCCAGTTCTTGTTTTATCTGCATTTCAAATAATAATAAATATGAAATGTAGTTTTAACGTCTATATTTGCAATAGTACTATGATCTAATCGCATCCAACTTTCGCGGCCATCGTACCTGGACAAAATCCATAGTGACCACATGGTCAATTTCAGCTGACCAATACATGATGGTCAGTCGGCAATTTCCGTGATATCGGCTTTTTCCGTAATCTCTCGGAAATCTACAGGTGTCACGTGATGTACGTAATGTTATCGATATGTAAATCGATAATCCATGTACATGTAGTGTGGCGATTCCACCATTGACCACTGTGATATTATTTCTAACCATATCAAATAAAGATGAAATTATATTAAGTATTGCAAGTTGCAATTGTGTCAAAGATAATCAAATGAGACAAAGTCTATGCTGAAATTACAAATCAGTAGAATATGTTTGACGTACTGCAAATTTAAGAGAAACACTTTTTATTAGGGTCTCATAATTTAATGCACAAATCTGGTAATAAAACAGAGCAATATAGGCCAGCTCAGCTTTATCAACCAGCGTTAGTACATTTGTAAACTAACATAGTCTGACCAAGATTTATAATTCCGTTGGACGTAAAAAGGGAATTACGTTAATTATTTCTAACCATATCAAATAAAGATGAAACTTATAATAAGTACAGTAGAAAATTGATCTCTCGAACAGGTCTCAAACCTCGACTGAGAATATATATTTGTATTTTAATTTTGTTCTCACAATTTTATAATTTTTATCAAAATATATGTTATCAACTGATAGACACTTTACCAACAATAAAACTGTGCGTATTTTTTATAATACATGTATATACTGGAGAAACGTGACTTCTAGCAAGCGTTATTAGACTACAGGATCGTGCTATTTGATCAGGATCTACAATGGTCACAAATACCATAAGACCCATTTTCCCAGTAACATGACACATAAGTATACCAAGCAAGTCAATTTGACTTCCAAAAGTTGTAAGTTTCCTTTTGTTTACCAGTGTCCAACATAGCCAGTCAAAACAACAAGTAGCGCATGCACATGAAAACCAACATGGTTGGCATGTTGACTTCCTCACCCATCAGTTAACTAATACTGGTCGGTGTTTGAAATGTTTCAATTTCATCAACATATATATGGATAAATAATAATAATAATAATGATAATAATAGACTTTATTTAACGAGGGTGACTCAATTAGACAGTGCCTAATCTCCCATGAGGCCCTCAAACAAAAAACAAGTACATGTATATACACATGTACAGTTGACAAAGAAAAAGGCAATACAAAATGAAAATTATAGACAACTATTAGTCTATGTTTTCATCCATCTTAATATACATCTATTGTGAAAGTTATTTATAGTTTGAACATTTTTAACATTATTAGGAATACAGTTCCATATTAACTCGCCTGAATATGACATACTTTGTTTGAATATTTCTTTGTTTGGCTTGGGGGGTATAAAGTTATTGGAAGCAGTTGATCTCAAGACTGGTAAATTGTTGCTTGGTTGTCTTTGGTGAAACAATTCATTAATATAACCTGGTGTAATTGTATTTGCAACTTTATACATGAATTTTGCCTTCCGTACAAATATTCTTTCATACACGTTCAATATTTTAAGTTCTTGCATGCTTTGGATAGTATTTTCAAGTATTATTTTAATGACTCTTTTTTGTAGTTGAAACAGTCATAATAGATTATTTTGTGATGAACATACCCAAATTAGATTGCAATAATCAATGTGTGGTTGAATATATGTCTTATACAATTGGATCCTGTGTTCTAGAGTCAGAAAGTGTTTAATTCTTGATAGCAGCCAGATGTTAGATTTAATTTTCTTACATACTTTATCAACATGAATAGTCCAACTTAAGTTATTATCAACCCATACACCTAAACTTTTGTCATTCATGATCATGCCTAGTTCCTCATTATTGTATTTCAAATTAAGCTCATGTTTGTTTAGACATGTTCGCTTTTGATGTGTTGTAATTAGCATTACTTTTGTTTTAGCAGAGTTTATGACCATTCCATTGTTCTTACACCATACATTAAGATTACATAAAGCTTTTTGAAGATTATTTTCAATTGCAACTTCTGATTTATTGATATCATATAGTGTAGTGTCATCAGCATAAAGATCTGTACTAACATCATGGGTGTATAGAGGTAAGTCATTAATAAAGAGGAGAAATAGCAAAGGACCTAAAATAGACCCTTGAGGAACACCATTTACAACATTTTCATAGTTAGATGTAACATTATTTAATGATGTTTTCTGTTTGCGATCATAAATGTATGACGTTATCCATTGCATTGCACTAGTTGATAGTTTATAGAGTTCTAGCTTTTTAATTAAGAGTTTATGATCCACCAAGTCGAAGGCTTTTTTGAAATCAACCATGACAACTCCTATTAGCTTATTATTATTAATAGCATCTAACCATTTGTCAATCATTCCTATTAATGCAGTATCGCAGGAGATCTAAAACCAGATTGTGTTTTATGAATTAATTGATATTTATTCATATATTCCATAAGAGAGTCATGAACATGTTTTTCAATCAGTTTAGATAATATTGGCAAAATAGATATTGGTCGATAATTGTTCAAGTCAAATTTTGAACCATTTTTATGAAGTGGGCTAACTTTTGCTTCCTTCCATTTATCCGGAAAGACTGATTGTTTAATACTCAGATTGCATATGTACATGAGGCTATCCGCTATTTGTGCTGCTGATATTTTGAGTAAACGGGGTCCAATATTGTCACAGCCAGTGGCTTTCGTCACATCAATGTTTTTTAAAAAGTGTTCAATCTTGTTTTGCGTCATATTTGGTATTGAAAACTCTGTATCTTTGGGTAGCTTATCATTACAAAATGCTTTAAGTGGCTGGAAATCGGAATGTGTTATTGGTCCTTTTATGGTAGAGGCGACGGATATGAAAAAGTTATTAAATTAATTTGCAATACTTTCTGTATCACTAACTTCCTTATTATCGATTGTGATTGAGGTTATATTGTTCATTGGCTTTTTTTTTTACTTGCACCTATTTCACTTGATGGCTTGTTATTATTTTCTTCAATTAATGTCCTGTATTGTTCTTTTTTAGATTTTTTAATAAGGTTTGTAACTTTATTTCGCCATAGTTTGAATTGTGTTTCATTATTTACTGATTTAAATCTATCTCGCGTCTTCATAGCATCTATTATGTCCGGAGTGAGCCATTTTGGTTGCTGTTTGTTTTTAACCCGTTGTGTGTTTAGAGGAAGATGCTTATCAACAGTTTCTAGAAAGAGAGAACACCATGTATCAAGTACATCATTTGTATCAAATTGTCCAAATTGTTCCATATATTCAAGCCAGGGCTTACTAATGTGTTCATTTGATAAATCACGGTTAAAGTCACCTAAGACATATAATTCTTTTTCGTTTCGTAAGACGTTTTCAAACTGTGTTTCAAACATTTCATTCCAATGAATGACTAACAACATCGATGGTATCCCAAGGATTTTAATTTTAACGTTGAAATAAAACATTGTTAGGTAAACATATTTTATGTGGGATTTGCAAACATGGCACGTTTTCTCATGCACCTGTCCCCATTTGGAGAAGTGTAATATTGATTTTTTAAGCTGACAATATACAAGGCTGTACACAGGCCAAAAATTTGACACTGATGTGTAAGTGTGATTTATCTCTAAGATAAACTGGATTAATTTTTACTGTTATTCATGCGCAATGATCGAGAGAACTTAATGTTCCCTCGATTGTGCATGATATTAAGTTCTCTCGATTGCGCATGAATATCAGTAAAAACTAATCCAGTTTATAATAATAATAATAATAATAATAGACTTTATTTAAAGAGGGTTACACATTTAGTTATAAACTAATCTTCCATGAGGCCCTCACAGACTTACATACATGTATATACAAAATGCACAGAGTTAAAGGAAAAGTTTAAAACATGACACAACAAGCAAACATACATTTGTACAACCAACCCATGGCTAAACACTGGACTCAAACATTTCTCCAAAACCTGCAGCTGTCAATTGCATGGACAGACATAAATGGTTGGCATACAATTGAGAGATGAAAGCTCTTAACTTTTTGGACGCTAGCGGTGAAAACAACAGCCAAATATGTCATGGAATTTCATTAGAATTGCGTTGTGACAACGCAATTCTAATGAAATTGCATGTCATATCATATCTTCACAGTATTCAGAGAGCAATAAGAAAATATGATTAACAAATTGTCGGCTGCTGATTTTTTACTATTTATAGTCATTTATTTTCCAGCATGCAAAGCATTAAAGTGAGATAGTCCATCTGTTTTCCCTGCTGATGTCTATACATCAACAACACACATACAATCACATACAATCACATAGCAATAATTGTGCACATACAAAATGTACCATCAATCTTCCAATGGTAAACACACATAGACATACACTATATATACACACACATTCATTATATTAATATATAAGATGCGAAACTACACGGAAAGTCGTTAGTGTCAATGACATAATTCTCCAGATCATTTTGCTTTCATCCATTGAATGCATTGGCAGTGAAATTTTGTGGCAGTATCTATTGTTTTTAAATAGGCAGGTAAACAGTTCCAAATAATAGAGCCAGAATATGATATGCTTTGTTTGAAGATTTCTTTATGCGGTCTTGGAGTAATATAATTTTTGGAGGTTGTGGATCTTAATGTTGGTAAATTTTCATTGTGTGGTCTTAAGTGAAACAATTCATTAATGTAACTTGGTGTTTTATTTCTATTAACATTAAACATAAATTTGGCTTTTCTTAAGAATACACGTTCATAAACACTTAATATTTTTAGTTCTTCCATGCTTTTAACTATATCAGTATACTCATAATCTAGAATTATTTTGCAGGCTCGTTTTTGCAGGTTGTACAATCTGGTCAGATTGGTCTGAGATGTACCTCCCCATATAATACTACAATAGTCAATATGTGGCTGTATGTATGTTTTGTAGAATTGTACGCGGTGTTCGAACGACAAAACATGTTTTATTGTGCTAAGAAGCCATAAATTGGTTGCAATTTTCTTCGCTATTTTGTCGGTATGAGTTGACCAGGTTAGGTTATTATCGATATGAACACCTAGATTTTGTCATTAGATACAGTATTTAAAATTTCACCATTAAGTTTTAATCTCAAACAGTTAATGTCCAAACGTATTTGATTTTGGTGCGTAGTTACTAACATTACCTTTGTTTTTGTTGCATTTATAACCATTCCATTTTTAGTACACCACTTTGACAGTTTTTCTAGTGCATTTTCACATTTTCTAATATAGAGCCCTGAGGGACCCCGGATGTGATGAACTCTGCTCTAGATATTGTATTATTAGTCGATACCTTTTGACTTCGATTGCGTAAATAAGACGAAAACCAGTTAATTGTGGTATTTGAGAATTTGTAGTGACATAGCTTTTTCAGCAGGAGAGAATGATCAACCAAATCAAATGCTTTTTTAAAGTCAACCATGACAGCTCCAATAATTCTCCCATTATTTATTGCACCTAACCAGTTATCAATCATGCATGCTAGAGCAGTCTCACATGAATATTTAGGCCTAAAACCAGACTGTCTGTGTTTCATGTAGCAAATTGAAAGTAACTAGGAAGGCCATCAAACAATCATGAACATGTTTTTCTAAGAGTTTGGATAGTACTGGAAGAATTGATATCGGCCTGTAATTATTTGGGTCACTCTTATCACCTGTTTTAAATAATGGAGTCACCTTCCCCTCTTTCCATTTTTCTGGAAATATTCCCGTTTTAATACTTTGGTTACATAAATGTGTTATGCTGTCAGAAATGTAGGGTGCGGCAATTTTCAACAATCTTGGGCCAATGTCATCTAAACCTGTTGCTTTTGAAACATCAATTGTTTTTAAATATTTCTCTACCTGCACCTTTGTTATTTCTGGAATATTGAAATAGGTGTCTTGAGGCACCTTTTCATCACAAAATGAACTGAGCTTTTTGAAATTGGAAAGTTTGGTGGGTTCTTTTATTTTTGATGCAATTGTTACAAAGAACTTGTTAAATTCATTTGCAATTTCGTCCGGGCTTTCAATATTTTTATCATCAACATTTAGAGAAAATACTGTGGCAGGTGAATTTCTTTTGCTAGCTCCTACTTCTTTAAATAGCTTCCAGACACTTGCAGGTTTATTATTATTTTCATTTAGAATGGCAGTATATTGTGCTTTTTTCGATTTTTTAATCAATTCAGTTACTTTATTGCGATGTACAGTCAAACCTGTGAATAAAGGCCAGCCATGGGAAGTGAAAGATCTGGCCTTTGTTCACAGGTGGTCTTTATTCACTGGGTCATTTATATAGTAATTGTGCTATTGGGACAACAAAATTGTGGCCTTTACAGCCAGGTGATTGCTATTCGGAGGTGGTCTTTAATAGAGGTTCGACTGTAGTTTGTATTGTGTGTCATTATTTTGAGTGATTTAAATCTGTCTCTCATTTTCATTGCATCCATTATGTCTGGTGTTAGCCACTTTGGCTGTTGCTTACGTTTAACTCGGTGTTGCTTCATTGGTAGATGGGTGTTCACAATATCCAAGAAAAGTTTTGACCATGCGTCCATTACATCATTTGTATCATCAAACATTTTTACTATATCCCAAGGAACGGTTTCAATGTCAGTTATAAAATCTGTTTCATTGAAATTCTTAAAAGATCTATATGTTGTACTATAATGAGTGTTTTTAGGTATTGCTGAATTAGATTTTCTTGTTATAAATATAGGAAAGTGGTCACTTAACCCTAATTTAGGCACATTAACTGTATTCATATTTGATTTTACACTACAGTAAATATGATCAATGAGTGTCTCAGAATGGTCTGTTACTCTTGTTGGTGTATTTACTACCTGTGTGAGACCAAGTTGTTCCATAAAATCGAGCCAACCTTTGCTTATTTGTTTGTTAAGCATATCCCGGTTAAAATCACCTAGAAAGTAGAATTCTTTTTGTTCTTGTAATATTTTCTCAATATGATTTTCAAATTCTTCATTCCATTTGACAGACTCGTTTGGATTCCTATACATATTTCCTACTAAAAAACTTTTACTATTTTGAAGGAAAATTTCTATCCATAAACATTCAAGCCTATCATTCTCTAAATCCCCTCTCCTCTTACAACTCACTCCATCCTTAACATATACAAGAATAGCCCCACCTTCTGCTGGTCTTTCTTTCGTTATAATCCTGTCCTTTCTATAGAATGATTGAAAGTTATTTATATGGAAGTAATGATCTGGGTGTACACTGTTCAATTTTAATTCACTAATACCTAGAACATGAACATCAGTATTGCATTCATTTAGCATTACCCTCACTTGGTCTATTTTGTTTGTCATTCCTTGAATGTTAATATGTCCAATTTTCAAACCTTTCGCATCTAAATGAAGATTTAACATATCATGGGCACTAATGGAAGAATCACTACTACATGCATGCACAGAATTTTCAAACACATTTATAATTTCATGTTCATTAACAGAAATCGAGATATCATTCAGTGTTGATAACTCATACAAATTGTTTTCATTTTCCTGATGCTCGGTAAAAGTATCTTCTAAATAAACAGTATTCATTATATTTCTATTTTCTATTTGATCACAATAGCATGAAAATTGATTGCACATCTTGAGGTTTATCTTGAGGTATAACATTTAAAATATACAAATATTATTTAAAGGAGTACCGATATGATATATTTAAATCCCGTTAATATTGCCCTGAATTTAACGTAATGAAACAATATAGGATAGTTTATCAAGAGAAACGAGCGATATACAGATTTTCAACCAGCATAGATAATTTCATACTGCATAGTTGACCAACATTTATAACATAGACAAAAAAAGTAAATTATAATTACCATGTTACCGGTAATTATTTATAGCTGTATACTGAACACAGAATAACAAGTGAAAATTATATAAATTACTTCTAGCTACAATATTGACAATTATATAATTGCAAAAAATATTTTATTATGCTCCATAAAGGTACACAATGAGCTGTAATAAATCAACAAAAAATGATTGCTGTTTTGTAATCACTGTAATGTACATGAACACGAGTCTGATCAGGGTTTGCACTGTTCGCTGTGAAGTCTTGATTACTTACACAGCCGCGAGTGGGGCGGTAGCAGAATCCTGGGACAAATTATGGGAGCCGGACAAAACACCTCCCGGACTAAACACCCCCCGCTCATTTTTGTATAGGTGGACAAAACACCCCTCATCATTTTTACAAGGTGGACAAAACACCCCCTATGGTTTTTACAAGGCGGACAAAACACCCCCTACGGTTTTTACAAGGTGGACAATGTTAATTAGGAAGTTTTTTATTGTTGGAATTCCTTAATTAGCTGTTATCATGTATAACTGATATCATAGAATAATATGAATGGTTATTGCCAATTATATTATTTTTACACATAAAGCTTTTAATTGACAATTAATAATTAATTAAGGTTGCCAATTGATATTGCAAACTGCAAACTGCGAAATGCAAACTGCAAAAAGATGCAAACTGCACAAAATGTCTGTTATATAAAGAAACATATCTTCTGTTCCATCAAGTCACAAATAACCGGTGGATCCACTCCATGCAGAGACGACGCTAGAAGAAAGAAGCTCAAGAACGGGGGATTTCTACCTGCAACAATATACCTCAAAGCGCCGAACTGTTTCTGTGCAGTTAGTGGTCGAGCCGGGCATAATGGTCTCATCATATTGTCCATATAGACAATCAACAGAATCTGGCCCTATGGGGACCAGCTATTTCGCCCTTAGGGCAGTAGATGAGCCAAGTCAATATGACATTGGACATAACCCTGACAGACACACTTAGATAGGCACGCACCCACAACATATACATACACAATCCAGATAAGGGCATCTGTGATTTTCATGCACACAGCTCACTCAAACACACCGATGCGGTCCTCGCGGTGTAGCCAGACGCCTACGACACCAACAAAGAGAAGATCAGAACGAAATAAAACAAACTTAGTCCCCCCTCCTCGGGGACAAGGCCTCGCTCGTGTCTACCACCCACTCAGTGGGAGGTGGCCTAGGCCTCTGTGGACCCGACATCGGGTCGTTTCCTCTGTGTTGCATACTGGGCAGTGTCATGCTATATGCGCCTTGGGATCTGTGGCGGAATGAGCTGCCTGGGTGTTGCCAGTGGCGGCCTTGTGGGTGGCTTGGGCATGGCTTGCCTGTCTCCTCGTCGCTGCGGGTGGCGGTTGCGGTGCGGAGCCTCCGGTTGTCACTGACTGCGGTGTCCCGGTCTGCTGTGGGTGGGTCGGTGGCTCGGCTGCTCCGGCTCGGCCTGCGCTGTTGCTCCTGTGGGCGTTGGATTTGCCCATATCACGTGGATCCGTCTCTGCTTGGTCTGTCTTGCCTCGTCCAACCCTCTAATAGCATTAGCAGGTAATATATCAATGTAACGGCTGAGTATCCATATATCATGTGCACGCACACTCGGCCCTCTTCACGGTCTGACATATCGGCATTGTGCAATAGGAGAATGAACTAATTAGGTTAAACTCACCGCCTCATCGTCTCCTTCATTTAATGCACATATTTCGACTGTATCGCATATATTAGTAAATTCGGAAACAAATGGGCCAACGGCCATTGGCCTGATCATTTACGGGCACATGCCATTTCCCACCCTTAAATATAAGAATACTGTTCCATCATTGCAACTGCAAATATGGAATTCATAACCAGTAATAAAGGCTCTAGAAAACTCTGCTATGCAGGGTATGCGTACACTAAGAAGAAAGAGTCGAAAACAACAGTTCGGTGGGAGTGTACTCATCGCTCAAGCAAACAGTGCAAAGGTGCACTCACAACTGATTGTGCTGCTACAGAGGTGAAGTCTACAACAGAGCACAACCATGAGGCTGATCTGTTCGCCATCGCTGCCATGAAGGTGAAGTCCGAAATCAAGGTTACCGTCCAGGCCAACAGAGGGAAACCTGGGCAGATTTTACATTATAACTTGAAATCTTTAATTTACTATCAATCATATTTTTATATAAACAATATTATTTTTATGTTATCTGAAATTTAAATTTTCTTTGGTAATGAAATATAATGAAATATAATGAAATATAATGTTAATGTAAAATTGGTCTTTAGGTGTTGAAACTCAACTGATTGTCAAAGTTTAAAACTGATATCTTATTCTGTTATGTAAATCCATTTGAATGTTTTATTTTCTGTGTAAATTAAACATGTGTAATAAAATAAAAATTAAAATATTGAAAAATATTTTGTCATTATTGTAACCTCATTATTAGGAGGTGTTTTAGTTAAGGGGTGTTTTGTCCACCTTGTAAAAACCGTAGGGGGTGTTTTGTCCGCCTTGTAAAAACCGTAGGGGGTGTTTTGTCCACCTTGTAAAAATGATGAGGGGTGTTTTGTCCACCTATACAAAAATGAGCTGGGGGTGTTTAGTCCGGGGGGTGTTTTGTCCTACACTCACAAATTATACAATACTGTGTCCCAGTACAATCTGATCAATGCTTGTACTGTACGTTATTTAGTCTGTACTGGGACTCAATATTCTATAATTTGTCAGTCTGTACTACTAGTGTACAGATTAAAGTATGATCAGACCGGATGAATGTCAACCACAACATAATCTCCTTCATTTAGAATTTTGTAGCTAACATTAGAACGTGGTCTGAGAGATGAAGCCATGCCTGCTACCATAGGTCGTATGTCTGTATGAAGATACAGACGTGTGAAGAATTGTCTCTTAATTGAGTAGTCTTGTCAGCATCTAAAAAAACACAAATCGCAGTTTGCACGGCAGTTACTAATTAACTGCTTTTAATTTGCAACCATGACGTTAGTTTCGGATTAACGGTGTAATTTGTTAGATATAATCAGCAGTGTTTAAAATGAGCGATTACTATTTTGGTGACAAACACACTCGTCTCCAATTATTAGCTTCAAAGTACGTGAAAATCAAAGTCTAATTTGGTTACATTTGTTCACAAATACTTTTACCGACAACACGGTCATGCCTCGGGCATCATACAACCGTCCCACCGCCGCTAAGCACCGTAAGCAGGTGCCC
This sequence comes from Conchocele bisecta, assembly GCA_029237695.1. Classification (NCBI taxonomy): domain Eukaryota; kingdom Metazoa; phylum Mollusca; class Bivalvia; order Lucinida; family Thyasiridae; genus Conchocele; species Conchocele bisecta. The sequence continues at coordinate 76,909,150 of CM055272.1, forward strand.
GTTTCAACGAATATCACGGAAATTGCCGAAGATTTCCGTGATACGCTAACTGGAAAATGAAAACAGATGGTGTCATTATTATTATCTAAAAAGGACCAAAATAATATTAACTTAGAAACATAATTTTTATATCAATAGATAGAAAAATGAATGAGCTAATTGAAAATACCTGTGAATTTTTTGTCACTATTCTTATAAAAAGAGATTTTGCAATTTTCCCAACGAAAATCGAGAAGAAAAATCACAATTTGCTATATAAATCATATAAAAACTACCGACTGTTTAAAGCTAAAAAGGACCAAAATATTTTTATTTTAAAAACACGATCGAAACATCATCATAAAGTACAATAATTGAAGTTTAAAATGTGACTTGTGCATTTTTAATCGGTTATGTAGTTTAAAAGTTACGTAAGAAATGGTAATAGTCTCCTATATAATTACATATAAAACTCCCTGCTACTGATGAAGACTTTCAACAGGTAAGGTGGCCGCGAAAGTTGGATATGGATAAGAAAAATAAATAATTTATCATGGAAAGTATGTTTACCGTGGCATGCCCATGGGATTTCACAACTTTGGAGGCGTGATTTCAGTCATCAGACTGGGAAAGTTTGGCAAAATGCATATGCCTAGTTCACATATATACGTGTGTTACCTATAGTCATGCTGACTGCACGATGGCGCCCGTATTATTTATGTCTTTCCCAAATTATTTCAGGGTCAGACTGACTTGCGTTAGAAGCTTATTGGTCATAAAACACCAAGAATCAATCAATCTGGTACTGATGAATCAGGGAGATTAAACCACTACGTATATCAATCAAAATCAATCGTGTCATAAAATAAAAATAAAATAAAAACTTTTCCCTACCTATACCTACCCAACTTTTTTCTGGGACGTTACCGGAATCAAACAACTTATTTTTTAGGCCTTAACGTTTCCCGCAAATAAACAACAGAGGACAGTTACCACAGCATAGTAAACCGCCATTAAATGTATAAGCACATGCCCCTCTGTATTTACCTCTGTAAAACAGCAGCAGACAACAGTTTACGTTAGCGCACTCTAAGTGTTAATAACAAATAAACAACGGCCATTTCTCGTTACCACAGAACGTGAGGAGAAGGTGCGACTGGAACAGGAAACCCGTGAGAGAGAGGAGCGAGAGTATGAGGAGAAACAAGCCAAACTGAAACTGGCTGCCAAACAACGCGAGCGTGAGCAGGAACTCGAAGAACGTGCGGTGAAGAAACGAGGTGTGAGATGGAAATGATTATAAAGTGTTGTCAAAACATGTTTTTATTTAGAAAGAAGATAAAATATGAAACTGCAGCAGATAGATGACAATTAGGCCTAAAAAAATATTCTCTGGTTCCGGTTTTATTTATATCGAGACTGCCAGTGAGAGGATTTGCTTCGTTTAACGATGCCAGTTCTTGTTTTATCTGCATTTGAAATAATAATAAATATGAAATGTTGTTTTAATGTCTATATTTGCAATAGTACTGTAAAACAGTAGGAGACAACAGTTTACGTTAGCGCACTCGAAGTGTTAATAACAAATAAACAACGGCCATTTCTCATTACCACAGAACGTGAGGAGAAGGAGCGACTGGAACAGGAAACCCGCGAGAGAGAGGAGCGAGAGTATGAGGAGTATGAGGAGAAACGAGCCAAACTCGAGGAACCCAGGGACGACCGATCATTCTGTGACCGTGAGGGGCCAGGGGATGCCTGGCGTCGAGGTTGCCCACCAGCTCCCGCGACCAACGCCCCGGTGGAGCGCGCCCCATGGAGACGCTCGGGCCAGTCCAGCTGGCGAGATCGGGAGAAGGAGAAGCAGGAAGTGTGGAAAAAAGAGAACAGGTTGGTATCAAAATATACAGTCTGGCGAATGATGGGATAAAAATGGCGTCTTCCTGCATTTGTTATTTCTCAACAAGATGTTTCAAAATGGTGGCCACAACATGAATATTCAATTGTTTATAGCCGCACAATGGGAGGGTAAGCATATCTGAACATCCTTAAATATTCATAGCTTAACCCTTTCCCCCCGAAGTAACTGGAATGGATTTTGATATGGTGATTTTGCACCCAATCCAATCGTTACAGAATGATTTTCAGACAAGTCCATTTATGAAAAGGGGGTGTTTTTGTTCTCAAAAATATGAAAATGACTTCAAAAAGTGCATATCCTGATGAGATGGCTCGTCACAAGCTGGCTCATCTGGATCTACACGTTTTGCCAATACCACTATACAGGCCTGTGGTGCTGAGGAACGGTTAACTGAATTTTACTGGGATTTACACATATTCCACGTTTTGCCAATACCGCTATACAGGCCTGTGGTGTTGAGACGGTTAACTGAATCTTACTGGGATTTACACATGTTGTCTGTTCCACGTTTTGCTGCCGATGAACTTTTGGCTATTAAAGACATTAAATTTGAAAAATATTTAAATGTAAGTACTTTTTCATCAATAACAAAAAATTTACCTTTCCCAACTTTTTTTATTTTATAAAATTTATCAAATATTCTTTTATTTTCTTAGTTACATTATTTCCAATCTATCTCGCCAGGTTTCGAATCCAATTTTCAAATATTTTGTTTTTTTATCATCCTCGTCACTCTGGAACCCCTTTTTGCCCCATGTTAAATCCCATAGGAAAATCATTTTTTCGCAATAAAATCATTATTTGTTGGAATTTCATCAAATAAAAACCTTTGGGGAGAGTGACTTTTTTATTAATGATGAACAAATACTTGCAATTAAATAGTTTTTAGATTTAGTGTGTAATAGCCAAAAGTTTGTTGGTAGCAAAACGTGGAACAGACAGTAGTGGGGTGGCAGCAAGTGTAGTAATAGTCCGGCTGTCAAAGGCCGATTTTAATCATAACGTTGTTTTGAATACCATAGTTTTTTGTATTGCTGATTTTGTAAGTATAGACCTTCTTGTCTTAGAATCCGACTGATGACACCTTGTCATCCTTGAGGCATTTATTATATTAACATGAATCCAAGATGGCCGCTAAAAATCTCTATTGCTTCTAATAGCTGACCTATGATTGTATTTTTAAAATATGTAACGGGCTTGACGCACTTAGTACGATTTTGCGAATATAATATAATCCAAATAATTGCTTATTTTTATCATAAATCCAAGATGGCCGCCAAAAATATATTTCTTTTTCTTAACTAATTAATTTCCGCCAATTTCCAATGTCATTTAAGGAAGTATAATTGATTTAATAAATAAATATCGTCGATATCCTGTAATACCACACCAGTGGTTCATCCAGATCCGAGCCCAAATATTCAGATCAGACTGCGCAGATGCTCATTCCATTATAATCCAGTGCGATGCGTATGAATTACAAGTCTGTAGATAATCGATAATGTGTTACAATCCGGCGATTAAGCGTAAACGGTGTATTTAAAATCTCACCGTTGTTAACATGCATTGACCAGTCAGATCAAATGTAACACGTGGTTCGCATTGCTGCAATAAAACGGCGAATCCGTGAACCAGGGTATATTCAATTAGATAATATTACAGCGACATGGACCGTTGTGTGTTTGAAACCAGATTTGGAACTCAGTTGAACTATATCAAACGTACATCGAACATGGTGGTAGTACGATGTCGAGGCGAGTCTTATTTTCAAGACTATCTGACAGTTTCGGCGATGAAATATTAACGTTCTCCTCTCCTGGTATAGCAAGCATTGTTATCTTCAAGAGCTGGACAGCAGACCTTCTCAAGTTAGTACCGGATGAGGATGATGATATCAATATTTCTATCTCGACAGTAAGTAATCACATTATGAAAGAGATAAAGTCTCTGTCACTAGATAAGAACTACAATACCCGGATTGACAAGGACATAGCTCAGCGGTCTGTGAGCTGAACTTTCCTGACTTTGCTTACTTCATTGTCCCCAAAACTGTGTGCAACTCTTCCTGCTCTGCTTGTTGGTAATATAATTACCAGCGTATTGTGGAATCAATCCACTAGTTTACAAACGGCTTTAGGCATTCTTGTGAGAGATTCTAAAGCTATAGTTAACCAATTTCACGACTTTCATGTTACTTGTTCCTATGACGAGGTCTTACGTTTCAAGAAATCAGCAGCAGTAGCACAGACCAAGAAACAAGGCTTGGCTGGAATTCACGATAACAGGGCAGGGTTGGTGCAAATTGTTGCAGACAATTTTGATGCAGACATTGCCTCGCAGAATGGGAAATTGTCTACACATTCACTTGCACTTATTGTAACACAGCCAACGACGACAGACACAAAATCCGACATCGGAGCAACTGAAAAATGTCACCGCATATCAAAGTCTGATGTACACGAAATAGAGCATTATGTCCCAATTGAACGTTATAAAGGTGGTAAAAAACCTGAAATGGCAGCTGAAGTCAACAAGCAAGCTATTTTGCCCCTGAAGTTGCTTGCACAAGCAGTATTGTCGCGGGAAGAAGAGAACACCAGCAGACGAATGACCAAGGCATCATACCAGCCTCTTATAGATATGCCGCCTGCTGAACCAGATACAATGATGATTGCGTTGGTAGAAGCTCAGAGAATCACGGAACAGACTGGCCAGGAGTATACAGTATTCATATGTCATCAACAGCTGTATCGTGTAGCAGACAACGTTGGACCATTTCATGGCTGGCGAACACGTCATGCGGCATATTGAAGGCTCCTGGAATGGAATTTGGAGCGATATGTTTATTGAGACCACTTTCATGAGGTATGGGCATGGCAAAGGGGGCATTATTGGCATAACGTTAAAGCCACAGACCCTTAAAACATGGGCTTTGAGTCTCCACGCGTGCAGTCAAATTGTCGGCGATATTGCTCATAAGGGTGATGAGAATATCTCACACAGGAAGCAAGGTCTTCACAAGGAGGAAATGAATGCACGAATTGCGGCAGATGGACAGGACAGGCTGGGACTACGAAAGAAATTGGAACTCTGTATTGATTCACTCAACCCAGAAGGGCATCCAGACAGTGTTGTGAATATTGTTAGCGGTTGTATAGCACCATCGTCGGTGAATGTACATGATACAGTATCCATTGGTAGGCAGCAGATGGATGATTTCAAGCGAAATTGGCCAAAAGTATTTCAGGAAGCAATCTCGAAGAAAGTTGAAACTATGTCAGTAACAAGAGAAGCACATCACAGTAGGGGAAACTAATGTTATTGACACTAACATTATTTATCAGAGGATCATGGGTCTCCAAGCAAGTTCAAGGGAAGTAGATTTGGAATCTTTGCTGTCCTATGAGTTGGCACCTGTTGCCACATCGATGTTCACAGATGCTGGAGACCTTAGAATTGCGACATCAAAATCAAGTGTGAAGAATCTCCTGCAAGTAGAAATGTCAAGCCGCACTGCTGCCAGCAACAGTTCATACACGGTGATTGACGGCTGTGCCTCATTGTGGAAACCACAATGGCCAGCAAATGGGAAGGTCAAGGATTGTGTAGATAGTTTCAAACAGCATGTAAGTAAACTGTTGGCAAACCGTGATGTATATCTTATGTTTGACAGATATCATAAGTACAGTACAGAGTGTGTCACACGTCAAATACGGGCTGGGAAAGAGTCTAGTTGGGTACATCAGCTCAGCTTAATCTTAATACAGAGCTAGGTTGAACGCATGGGCCGTAAGAACCGGGACTGGAACAGGATCCACGCTGAAACTTAGCGCCCTACCTCCCACTACAGAAGCGTTTGCGGAGAATGTAAGAAGGGCACATCTGCAGATGTATGTGTGGAAACAAGCATTGGTGCTTCAGCCGGTAAATCTAGATCCAACACAATATGGATGGAAGAAATATGAAAACACAAAGCTCTCTTGCCGTGGGTGGGTTGTACCAAGTAATGTAGCCGTTGCCCCCACAGATATATTGCAACTCATCAAATGTTCTTGCAGTACAGACACGCAAAACAATGAAATGCCGTTGCAGTAAGTCAAAACTTTCATGCACTGTATTTTGTGTATGCCGTGTGACCACATGTTACAATAGTAGCACTGGATCTGTGACAACAGGAGGCGACGTGCAATAATGTCACTGAATACATATATGCATTCAAGAAAAACATTTATATGTTTGCAATATTATTTTACGATATAACAGTCGTAAGCTGGTATATATTTCCAGTCGCTACACTATCATTACATTGTAGTGCAGATGAAAACTAGATTTGATTGTGATAAATGCGCTGATACTGTATGGCACACACATGCCCGGGTATTCTGAATTATTGTACACAAGCACCGCGTATTGCCAACAAGGACATGCTTCATGATGCTTGGCGGCCATTTTGGATTTATTATACAGCTTGCAAGTTATTAAAGTATTGAAAAGTATTCAATTATTCAATCATTTAATTATGACCATTGAATTGAGATTCTGAAGCTCATAGTTACTTCAATATTTCAGTATTTTTTTATTCGGTGACTAAAAATTTAATTTTGGCGACCATGTTGGATTTATAAAAAATAAATAAGCATGGCTTTGTATCATAATATATTCACAGTATCTTACTAAGTGCGTCAAGCTCGTTATTTAATTTGAAAGTACAATATTAGGCACGATAATAGGTATACTAACGATATTTGGCAGCCATCTTGGATTCATGCTAATATAAAAAATGCCTCAAGGATGACAAAGTGTCATCAGTCTGATTCTAAGACTAGAAGGTCTATACTACCAAAATATGCAATAAAACAAAATATGGTATTCAAAACAAGGTTAAGCTCCCGGCTGCCGGACTATAAGGGCTATACACCTGTAGCCGATTTCACCAACATTGCAAAGTATACTTTTCTAGCAAAGTATACTTTTCTAGCAAAGTATACTTTGAGGGAGTAATCATTTATGTCTCCTGAAATGCATTATATCATATAGAACTAACAACTGCATATATTTGATGATTAAAAGTATGCAGAATTATTATACTGAATTCATTACATTATCACAGCCAAATTGGCTGTGATAATGTAATAAATTCAGTATAATAAAAATTAATAAATATATCCTAAAATTGAAAATTTCTCCCTCAAAGTATACTTTGCTAGATAAGTATACTTTGCAATGTTGGTGAAATAGGCTACAGATCAGAACACTCTTTCAGTGCTGATTTTTTTTTTTTTTTTTTTTGTAATAATTTTAGTGCTGAATGTTCAGTGCCTCCCCCCAACCCCCACATTTTCGTCTGTTTACTGCATATGCGACACGCCATGTGATTTTGTACCTAAGTTCTTCAGCACAAAATCACATGGGGTGTCTCATATGATCTTGCTGTTGAACCGACATAAAACTCCAATCAATCAATAATAAAAATAGGTTTTGAGAAATTAATACTTGTGTTTAAATACTTGCTCTGTGCTAATTCTACTCCATCAACTGGCTACACTGGCAATGACCCTCCATACAGTAAACCTGACAATCCATCTTGCTTGTAGACCAGAGGAGGATAGATTCCGCAGGGACGCCCAACCCGACCGGGGGACAGACCAGCGAGATGGCCCCCCATCCCGCGATGACCGCCCACCCGCACCCCGCGATGAACACACACCCCCGGCCCGAGATGACCGCCCACCGCCACCCCGGGATTCTTGGAGGGACAGGGAACGAGAGCGTGAGGCTCGTGACGCAGACAGGCCACCGTTGAGGTAAATATAGGTGGCCGTGCTTATACAACACGAGTATGTATTATATGCTTGAAATCAGGTTTGTGATTGGTCGAGACTGAGCTCACACAACCTGATTTGGAGTACAAATTTTGAGAATGTGCTCGGAATATTTGCTATAAAGTATGGGTTGAAAGCTCTGATCATAGTTATTGTGAAAATGTCGAGACATGTATTAGACATGTATTGTCGAGACATGTATTGCATAATTTGTTTTTCGATTGAAAGTGTGGTTTGTTGCACCAAGTTCAAGGTCACCTGTATTAAAAAATAGAGATTTTTCCATCTTTGACCGATTTCCACCATACAACACAGGTGCATTGATATCAATCAGGGTAATTAAGTCACATATTGAAAGTGGGGTCCAAGTTCAAGATAACTGGCGCTAAACATAATGTTTTTCTCACTTTGCTCGTGTACTATAAGTCAGATCTCGACAGTACTTCATATGAGCATTAATATATATTGTGGGAAGACACCTACATGTATTGAAAATTGCGGGGGTATCCGTGTGCCGACAGGCCACATTTCAAGTTTTAATCTCGTCTTTGAAATCGGGGCAGGCCAATCAGATTTGCCTGCCTGATTCGTATTCACATAATTAGTGCTTAAATTGCCTTTGGCGGATAAAGGGAAATGTGGCCAGATTATACTGGTTGTCTATCAATTCGTCCCTTTATACTCCTGGCCCTGTTCATAACACCGTATACATTTCATCCGCAAGAGATTTTGAAAATTGATTTGAGCTATTGGACCATTTAACTTTAAAAATCACACAGGTGCTTTTTCGAAACCGGCTGCGAATGGCCGTCAGGGCTGTAAATCCAAGATGGCCGCCGGTAACCTATTGCAAATCTTACTTTTGAACCATACAATGTAGAAGTAAGTGGAATGCCTCATTTTATAGGTTTTTGGGCATGGGAAATCTATTTGTGGCATCTTCTCCGTGATTGGAGGTAAAGGTCACATGCTAAGGTCAAGGTCGGAAATCACCAAAAACGGATGAGTTCAAAATATGTTATTGTACAACTTCTCATTCGGCTCACTATATTGTAGACTGAAAAATTGTTCACTTATGAAATTGAACACACAATCCGAAAATACTACAGTCAAACCTGTGGTAAAGGCCACCGGCCTTTATTAATTTGAGCCGATATGAGCATATGACTTGAGCAGCCACTGTTCTAGGTCTGCGGCAGTATATTTACTATATGTATATAAGTGTCTCCTGTTCAGCAGCCATCTAATTTAAAATGCCAATTCTGTTGCATCATGTTGTGGATGTTTTAGACATGTTTGACTTTAGCTACATAGTAGTGCCAAGTAATACCTGCATATATGCCATATTCCCTATAATTATGACGAACATGAATGTTATATGAGTCGGATATCCGTCCTGATGAAAGTGCAAACTGGGTATCTGGGCATATGTTTATTTATTTGCACAGATCAGCTCAACGACCTTCTTGTGGCAGTACATCACACACACAATGTAGTGCAGGAGAAGAATTACAGTATCTGTGTCATGAGACACTACAATAGCTCTCTCGCAGCTCATTCCGACTGCCCAGTGCACGTGAGATATTATGCGACAATCTGACAGATCACTCGCAGGTGATCCAGCCAGCTTCAGTCTCGCATATATTAACTCTCCATTGATCACCATTCCACTCAGAACCACGTCCTGTATATCCCGTTACGCCACATCCCGCGCCAGTAGCTGAAGATTCTGAGACTAGATGCCCAGAACTTGTCCAGCTGGTGTGGAATATGCACACTCATCCACGACGGTCAAATCAACAGCTCACCCTCCTTGATGGTCAATTTATTGTAGCTATCGAATACTATGTGAGTCATTTCCAGTGTTGGACAAACTCGACGGGCACTCTTCAAAACTTCTTGGATGACTTCACCAAAGTTTGTAGATATAGACCGGGTATTGGGAAATTGTCGTATTTTCGACATAAAATCAAGCAAAATGTGTGTTGCTTGTGGACTGTCTCGGGTGAATTGGTAATCATCTGAGGTAAGATTAGTTTCCAGCTAAGTAACCAATTTTGCTTTGTCAGGCTTTGTTGTGACGTCGCCAACAAATAGTTGGCTAGATTGCAGAAGGTCATGCGAATACAGCTCTTCTGGCGACATTCCACGCAGTGTAGCAATTTCTGTCTCCGTCTGTGCAGATGTGATGTCCTGTGTGGAAATGGTAGTCTTGGTTGGAACAGTATTGGTCTTCGTTGTACACTGTCAGTCAAAGGCAGGAAGATTCACCTTAGATATGGTGACTAAATTTCTTAGACTTGACCACGTACCGCTCATTACGGAATTGCCGGTATGCTATGTCACCGTTCTCCAGCGCCTTCAGAAGTCTCGCCTTTACGATGTCATTGACAATGTGCTTTTTCACGATGTTGTAGAGTGGCACATTTGGCGCCAGAACAATGAAGGAGTTTTCCCACGCCTTCACAAAGTCTAGCAATCGTGCCACATTTCGGTCGAATATCAAACCCTTTCAGCCACCGAGCTCATGCTGTATTGTCGTTTTCATGTGATCGAGTCGAGCATTGGTGAGTAACTGGAGAAGATTGCTGATCGCAAGGATCTCATGAAATAGAAGTAAAAACTCGGCCACAATAGCAGCATCTCCAGCGCTCTCAACAATCACGTGTCCTCCTGAACCCTGTGACAATCTGTTCTGTGACTGCTTCAGCTTCATATCCCCTGCGACAGCAGCAAATACCTCACCCATTCGGTCCTTCACAACAAACTGGCCAATACAGAACCGGCGGTAGAGTGTGGGATAGGTGACCTCCAGAACCTGAATCCTCTCCAAGTACCATGATGCGTACCGCAGATAATTGATAGTATCAAACTCACGTAGGATCCCCATCGAAGCCTTCATTGTTCCGACATGCAACGGCCAGTTACCATCACGGTCAGCGACAATCAGTTGTTTGATGATTGCAACGATCTTCCGAAAGTTCATGAAATAATGACACAATTCCGATTTCTCCTGGCACCCTTGAACAAATGTGTTAAATTGTTGACAGAGATCAGCAGCATCAGCAGATACCTGCTCAAACTTGGGGACACACCCCTACCACTTCTTCGTTTGCAATACATCCTTGAGCTCAATGGCTGACTGGACAAAGGGTATATACAGACGTGTGATCATTGTACTGCCAGAATGCATTCCACATGAGAGAATCAAGAACCTCTGATACGATAAGTATTCCTGTCAATGACCTGACGTAGTGGCCACCAGAGAGCACAGTTGAAACTGTTTATGGTCCAAAAACCTCACTCACATATCACTGCCATCGCAGGAGTACCTTTAAGTTAGAAAAGTGAAACATTCCCAACATTGGAAAAAGGTCATCGAAAGTGTCCGGCTCACTCATGACTATATCAACAACAATGTGATACACACCCTCATCAGAAACTATGGCCATAGTATATTGATTCAACTGGCACCGGGATGCCTGGAAAGTGGTCAGTGCCTTGCGAACAGTGGCATATTCTGTCACAGGAGAAGGGATAACAGGAAGGAAACAAACTCTCATCAGTGGCACGTTTGCTGTCGTGACCAGTGTTTACGTCAATGTTTTCTACAAGCCTCAAATTGGGTGGTAATGGTTTGTGGGGAGAGGGTACAAATCGGCAAGGAAGTTTTTCTTTTGACGGAAAACGCACATTTTGAGAGATTCGTGCTTGATACTAGCGAAGTGGTCTCCTGGTAGAGCGCCTGCGCTGTATAATGTTTGCCTTGGATACCGGAAATGGATGAATTATCTTCGAAATCTTCATTGTCAAAGGCACCAAATGCCCAGCCATCATCAGAAAAATGACTTGGAATGGGCACCCCAGTGACCTCTGATGACTATTGTGTAAGCACACCGTGATCACTTCACTTCATTGTAGCTGGCAGATGTCCCTACTCTGTTTAGTGTTGTGAGTATCTCCCTGCTGCTCGTCTTCCCATACATATATTGTCCTAGCATTGTGTGGAGTGGAGTTTTTCTTCGGCCGAGGTGAATATGGTTATATGTCATCTGGAAATGACAGTTAAGTTTTGAATGCCGATTTTTCATAGCCCATCTATCCTATGCATTGGTGTATTACATATTAACAACGCTGTCCTTAAAAGTAATTGGGATACGATACACGCTGTATATGGAAAGTGGCGCGAAAGATCAATACTGCGCTATGCTTTATATTACAATGTAAATGACATGTATATATGATGTATAGAAATTAAAGAGCCGTCCTCAACGATATACGAGGGAATGGACAGGGGCGCGAGGCGAGTGTGTGTGTGGGGGGAGGGGGTGGAGAATGTGCTTGAAACTGAATTTTTTTTGGTGATTTTCGACCTTGACCTTAGTATGTGAAGTTGACCTCAAATCATGAATATGATGTCGAAAATGGATTCCCCACACCCTAAAACCTATAAAACAATGTATTTCACATACTTCTATGGTGTGTGGTTTAATATTTACATTTTCAATATGTCTATTGGCGGACATCTTGGATTTACACCCCTGGCGGCCATTCGCAGCCGGTTTCGAAAAAGCACCTGTGTGATTTCTAAAGGTGAATGGTCCAATAACTCGAATCAAGTTTCAAAATCTCTTGCGGATGGTTAATGTATACGGGGGTTTAAGCAGGGCCTGGACTATTGGGTTTGCTGCAGTGACTTATGCTGTCCAGTGATTTGCAGGGATGATACATTAACTCGCATCCCAGGTTACACTTTATACGCCTCGTATCCAGTGAGTGATAATGGGGTGTTACATACTTGTACAGATTGTCCCCATAGATTTGGGTTTGTAAGGCAAATGCGTTAAAGTATCGAATCACATGACACGCAGTGATTTTGTTGGCTAATGAAAAATGACTTCAGTCTCCAGTAACCAATCAAACCACTGCGTGCACGTGATTGAAATATTGTTAAAGATGGCGGCTAATATTTATTGATAATGAGGCTGTATTAGTTGTATTAGCAACTGTATAGTATGTGCCGAAAACCCTCCTCAAACAGCAGTTTCGACACGCTGTAACGCATATAGGCGAATAAAATGACTTTGTGTTGGATTTTCTGACAATGGTGGTGAATGCTAGTTTTATACCTTGATAATTAATACATCCGGGCGCATTTGAATTGTTTTGTACGTTTTAGAAAGGTGTTTCATGTATGTACAAACTATAATTGACCATCCAGACATGCTAGAAACACCTGTGTGTGTGTCATGGGATGGTGCTTTGTGATTGTTTGTTTTGCATACGACTCACATTCAACCGCCCAACTCAAGGTCACTGAGGACTTGTGTTCATCTTGTTTGTAAAGCAAAATGTTTTTTTGTTTTATTATCAAGGCAATGGGATTAGCTTAATAGTGATAATGATGCCCTTGTTATTTTCAAGTAAAGTCGTTCCTTTGGGTTTGCTGCAGTCTGTTATGCTGTCCAGTGATTTGCACTTTATACGCCTCGTATCCAGTGAGTGGTAATGGGGTGTTACATGAATAAGAAACTGTAGTTTTAAAAGTACTTTCAGCAAATCTTGCTTTTGAAATAGCAATGTTTACAAAATTTACAATATTTTTCATAAATAAAGTTAAAAGTTGACAAAGTTTTCAAAGTATAATGTACTCGTAGAGACGGTTCAAATGAGTGGTCACAACTACACAGATGTTCGAAGGTACAAAATCACATGGCGTGTCTCATATTTAAGGTATTTCAATCCAACACATTACTTTACCCTTATTCCACTGACATACTGAGATAGTTTATTTAATCTCAAATGTTTTTTAACCCTTATTCCACCGACCCCTTAAATTTACATCCAATCTGTTTAGCGCCATCTTGACATGTGAACCAACGATGTTGATATAGTACTTTACCCATTTCCACTGACCACCTCAACAATGCACATAATATGTGGCTCTGACTGGAGAAATGGGGCTTATTATCCCCTCATAGATAGGCAACAGGGCATATAGCGTCAGTCCATGTACGTAAGTTCAAATTTCGGTGCTGAATATACATTTATTCCGATGTAAATATTCCATTCTGAAGCCCCATTTGCAGTTGGAGGGACCGCGTGCCCCGGGATCGCGATGACGGCCCACCACCCCCGCGAGATTCGTGGCGGGATCGCGAGGTGACGAGGGACCGAAGATTCGACAACCGAGATATACGGCTCGATAAGGAGGAGATGGGGCGATTAAATGTACGTGGACGGTGGGATGTTTGTATTACCCATGTCGGCCAATGGCCGCAGCATGTCATAAACGGCGAGGGACTATTATTATATGGCCCCTAGCTTTTACAAATAGCTCAGAATTAAGAATACAATAGGCCACATTGTTTTAATATCTGAATAGAAAGTACAGGTATATGTTATGCTGAAGAAGATGATGGTGCACATTTTGTGAACTTTTTCTTTTTCTATTGTGGTAGAATTCACTTTTTGTCGGGTCCGAACTAATTCGGGAACAAAGTCGGGATTTAGCAAAGACAAATTCTCAGTAAATAATTACCTGTTTCTGCTATTTTTGGTGTTAGCAGAAGCATTAAAGTCTGTATTCTGTAAATGACATTGCCCTTTTATGAGGTTTTAACACCGTTTTCTATTGTAAACACGTGGTTTTACAAAGCCAAATTAACTCGGTATTAACAGTTTCGCAGCCATGCCTTGAATGAATCTGATTGGTCGAAATTGATAGCGACGTACCAATGAAATGTCCGGTTGTGGTCAATTTCGGCCAACAGAGGTCATTCGAGGTTAATCCCTTCTACGGGTATAAAAGTTCTCGATTTTCGTTACTCGTCGGCAGATCAACTCTGCTAGAATTGTATCGACTTCGATACCGAGCCTCAGGTAGGGAACCACCAAAACCACAATCCCTTTTTTTTTGGTTTCTTTTGACAAAACATTTAATTCGCTAAATCCACCCGATACTCAGTTAAATTCTTCTCTATTATTTCCTACTAATAAATACTCTTGTGAAACAGTACAAATGATAAAATATTGAAACATAATTGATTTGCTTTTCCCTTTTAACACTCCAGCCACCCTTCACAACCGACCACAACATCCCCAGTCCCGACAATACATCCCAAAATCACAACCTGGGAACGATCACGTGCCTATGGTAGGGCTAAATAGCGAACACCAACACCTTATACAACAACGCGAAGTACATTCCCGACGGAGTCGCACCCCGTCCCTACCACACTATATATGTTATTCCTCGTCATAAGTATATGCTGTGACCACCATTTGAACCGTCTCGATGAGATGAGACGGTTCAAATGGTGGTCATGACATATACAAATCTTAGTTTTGAGGATTAATAAGATTAATAAGATTAATATTTAGAATTTTCCGTAAAAAAAAATATTGGATTGTCCGAATGTAGAGTTAAGTCAATCCCTTACACTGTTACAGGAGGAGCGTGAGCGAAACAGAGAAGCGGCCGCGCGTGACGACCGTGGTGGTGGTGGCAGTTGGCGTGACCGTGAATTTGGCTCCGGGTGGCTCTCCCAACGTGGTGACGACAAGATCGCGAAGGCGGTGGTGATAACCTCGGTTGCCCACCTAGAGACGTCCGAAGATGAAGGTAATGTTTGTCCAAAGTCGTAAAAACAAGGATAAGTTTTGAGCGATTTGCTGTTTGCTTTTTGCAGCTCAACTAAGTAAATTTTCAACTTTATTACAGTACTTCACTACTCACTTTGAAAATCAATGTGTATTTTCGCATTGCTGTGAGTATTTTGTTCTCCCACTTTTAATAATCAATGCATATTCTGCTAAAATAACCTTAAACACGGTAAGTGCATAAAATACGCCAATACACACCTTATCTGGAGCTCTGTACCAATGTAAATTTTGTTAAGAGATGTGACAAATATTCCCCCCAATGCAGTAGCAAACTGTATACCCAGATCAGACTGTGTGCTGATCTGGGGCTACAGTGGTCGCAGCCTCCATGATTAGACCATTTTTGTTGTGGTGAGTCATATCATTATATCTGATGTGTCCGAACTGCTGTTAGTCAAAATTGTTATATGAAATTTTAAAAACAACAAGGGGCTGTTCATTAAGCCTTTCAACACCACAGGCCTGTATAGTGGTATTAGCAAGAAGTGTAGATCCAGATGAGCCGGCTCGTGACGAACGTCTCATCAGAATCTGCACTTTTATATTTTTTACCCCCTTTTCATAAATGGACTAGTCTGAAGATCATTTTATGAATATTGGATTGGTTGCAAAATTCCATTCCAGTTACTTAGGGTTGAAAAGATTAAAGGTACATGCTCAATCAGTAGGCACAAACTATTCTTTATATCGGACATCATCGGAGATATTTTCTGGCAAAATAAACATTCATTCACCATTACCCCACATATTGATTGGCATTATTATACATTTTATATCAGACTTAAATTACCACACTGATATCAAGGGCGATAGCCGTGTTTCCTTAAAACATTACTATTTATTCTCTGTATTTATTTTTTGATGTGCAATGATCATACTTTATAATCTGTCGAAAATATTATTTTTTCAGGTGACACATTTAATTAGTATAAATAATTAAAAAATATCATGCCTCATTTGCATATGAAAATAGCCTGATACCACCGCGAGTCACTATCATTAAAATAAATATTACTAAATGATTATATCTGTATGGCGGGCACTTGTAATTTTTAGAACTGGTGGAATAGTGACACAATTATATACTTATTTAATTCCTATAAAGAACATGTGCCTTCTTAGTGGGCATGTTCCTTTAGGAGCTATGGCGCATATGAATGCGACTTATCTCTGTCTGTATCCACTTTCCATTCTTTTTGTTGCAAGCATTTTGCTACACAGGCAGTTTCATCCCATCATGTGCAAACACTGTTGATTCAGATGAGCCTGCTCGTACTGAGCCATCTTGTCTGTATGCTGCAGGTTAAATGCGGGATCGAACCCGTTGGACCGATGGAAACGCCGAAAGATAAGCTTACTTGGAAAAATTACGGTTATAAAGACGTTTGCCGTCCCAAAATTGATATATCCATTGACAGTTTTACATGATCCACCAGAAAATATGATGAAACGAATTAGAACCAAGTTATTTAAATATTTATGGGACAAGCCTGATAAAGTTAAACGAAATACAATAATTCAATCTTATGAAAAAGGTTAAATATATACAGCATAATTATAATTGTACCCATATGTCTTATATGACGAAATTGTGATTCGTCGATAACTAATCATGTAATGTACACAAATCAACCAAACAACCATCTTTCTGTGCAAAACCGCAATTCCCGTAAATGGATTTCCAACTAACCGGGTTTGAGCTAACCTGGAAGCGATACGTGTAAAGCTAAACATTGACACATACCTAGTCTGAGGCCTCTAAATCGTGAGCATTCGTTACAACATATGTTTTATAAATGTGACACGCATAGACGCTGTCAATATTGATTTCAGTGCAGGGGACGGGACTTTTGTCAATGAAAATATATGTTATTTGATAATATATTTCCATTTATCAGCGATGATTAAACATGCAGCCATGCAGAAAGGTTTGCTGAAATAGAATATGCTGATCTGCCTAATACAGACTTATACAGGTTATATGGGACAATTATTAAATAGTTCAGTGTTATTTAAATGTATATATACTAAAAGGATAAAGAAACGCAGGGTAAACATTTGAGGTGATTTAAAGTGATGTGTTTGCTGTTATATACAATATTTTATACGAGTATTAAAAAAACATCTTTAGTCAACACATTACCAAAATTGCATTAGGTTTTGACCAGTAATTCATTAGTAATTGAATCACAATTGATGGTACCCCCTAATATCGCACAGTGAAATCCACTGTTTTGTCAGTATCTCGTATGCCCCCCTCGCGCATCTGTCACAGCCCTGATTCTCTTGTGCATGGAATTCATCAGTGCATTTATCCTTCTTATTGGGATATTGTTCCACTCTTCCAACAATGCAGTCCTTAGTTGGTCGAGATTAGAAGGGATATTCCGACACCCCCTTATCCTCCTGTCAAGTTCGTCCCACAGATGTTCGATTGGGGACAAATCGGGACTGTACGCTGGCCAGTCGAGTGGGTTAATGTTATGGTCAGTGAGAAAGTCTTGACAAACTCTGGCTACATGGGGCTGGGCATTATTATGCTGGAAAATTAGTTGACGCTGTTGCACAAATGGAACAACAACCGGGCGGAGGATTTCATCCCTATATCTTACGGCGGTTAAATTCCCGGCTACCACAATCAACGGTGACTTTACCCCGTGAGATATCCCTCCCCAGACCATAACCGAGCCACCCACAAACCTATCCCTCTCAAGAACGCAAGCGTCGGCGAAGCGTTCACCACGACGTCGGTATACACGACGTCGACCGTCCGGACGAAAGAGTGAACCGGGACTCATCTGTGAAAAAGACTTGTCTCGATGCCTCATTGGAAGCATGTGCCGCTAACCAAGCCATACGACGCGCGCGACGTGCACGAGTGAGAGGCAGACCAACGTAGGGACGACGTGCTCGCAGACCAACCTCGCGCAATCAATTTCTTACAGTTTTGGGGTGAATGTGGCGATTATGATTGCCTACCGTGTTAATAGCGGTTTCAGTGGCAGTAACGTGGCGATTACGTAGGTGGGCGAGACGAATAGCCCTGTCTTGACGTTGCGACGTTACGCGCGGACATCCCGATCTCGGTCGGTCGGCAACCCTTCCGGTCTCTCTCAGACGATGGACAAGACGTTCTATGGTGGAAACATTCACACCGAACTGCATAGCAACCTGCTGTTGCGTTTCACCTTGCATTAGCAATGCAATAGCCTGACCCCTCTGAACTTCCGTCCGACGTACCATGATTGTGAGAGCTATAAATTCAGTGTAAATAGCGGAAAACGATGTGTATACCTCAAGCGTATCAAGTGGTATGACAAAATCTTTTGACGAACTTATCATCATGCTGCACATGTTTTTCGCTTTTTATCACTTTCTCTATGTGGTATGGTGCATTACACGGTTGAGTAACCTTAGGCACCGGTTTGGGTGCACAGTGACCAAGATAGTCGCCTGACCGGTTTTCATAATTTTAGGCCAAGCATTTAAATAATTATTGCGTATATTGTTTCCCTGCGTTTCTTTATCCTTTCAGTATATATGGGTATAGCCACTCGTGAATGTATGGATATTCACAGAAACTGTAATAAATACTATTTTATATTTGTTGTAGTTCTCATGAATTGTTTTAATGGCATATTCTATCTTGGTTATACTTAAGTCTAAAGTGATGGAAATATCATGGTACTTAGCCGCACACCAGCATATAACAGTTCAATATCTAACTGTAATGCACACAAGGCCGAACTATAGCATATGTACCAATCGCAATACATAGTGTATACATATATGACATTATAGTGCAATTTACAAAAATGATAACTCAATAAAATACAATATATGTAAAACAAACAGTGCATATATTTTAAATTTCTGACTTTACACCAAGTGTAACCTAATTCAATCATCACCAAGTGTATTATCAGCGAACTATTAGTATGTACACATGTGAATTTGTCATATAAAGAAATTTAAAAATAAATGAAACGAAACTCGCAATTACCAGTACCACAATATATTAAAATAGCCTAAATGTGGCGACCATTTTGAATAAACAAAATTACAAAGGACTTCAAAATCAAGTGTGTCCAATCTATTGATTTAACCGCCTAACAGAATGAAGAAGAATAACTACGGTAGGTAAAGCAAAAGTAAACATTATATCCAATAACTTTCCTATTTGTTTTCATTCATCAAATAAGTACACATTTCAGGCTAAATATTGATGATTGGCGGCCATCTTAATTATGTTGACGCTCTCAACGATAGACATCCCAGCAAACCGAATTGCATTGTATATGCCTCATAAAACAATAATCACCAATAAAACATACTTTATCAGATTTTTCTGTAATGTTATGCAAGTACATATTGTATTACCAAAATAGAGTGAGTTTTGCACTCATTTGACCCATTTGTACTTAATGACCCCAACAATGACCTTGTCCCACCTGATTTGATTGACCGACACCGGATTCATGTTCAGGATGATATACTGCATTGATTTAAGGTAGTCGTTGCTTTTTCTCTCTCGGGTTGAACAGAATTCGTTTTTATGGGTGCTTGCCCCCTACTATAAATGGAATAGTCCAAAAGTTAACATGGAAACGCCATGCAATGTTGGATATCAGGGTTGAAAGGGTTAATTAAAGAAGAATCATTGTCTCACAACTGTACAGACTATTTCAGAGCATTCCGGCGAGGATGAGGGATGGACGACCGAGGATGAGGGATGACGACCGTGAAGAGAAAATCGGACAAGTTTCACAACCAAACAGTGGGGGATTATTTCCGTCAATGCAGGGTTCAATCTAGCTCCAAATATTAGGAGGAAGTCACTTCCCCCTCCAGGGAATTTAGGGGGAAGTGGTGGAATTTAGGGGGAAGTGGGAGAAGTGTGTTTTTTTCTCCATAATTTGTAAAGTATGTTGTGCAAATTTAGTCACTGCTTAGACAAATCCTGTGTATTGTGTTGACTTTCAATCAAGGCCTGGTACTATGCTCCTTATCATATCTCAATATTGTCCATATGAGACATGCCATGTGATTTTGTGCCTAAGAACATGTGTGATGTCTCGTGAAAATATTTGAGATATTTCGGTAAATGACGTCAATTCTATTCCGAATTTGCTCTGAACATTTCGCCAACTTTTAACGTTATTTACCGAAAAGATCACACTTTCTGTAAAAATATTTCATGAAAATCCCACTTGTTCGTAGGTACATAATAATATGGCTCGTCTCATATACGACATTGTCAATTTGAAAATTGGCAAAACATTCAGTGCTCTTTATATCAGCGAATATGTCACATACATGTACTATCGATGTTATTGTATACAGAGAATGTGTGATTTCCAAAATTTGCATTGGAAAAATACAGAGATGTGATGTGGGGATTGGTCTGGCAATTGTGATTATTTGACCAGATATTCATTTAAAAATTAGATGTGCTCACAATTTTGGATATTTCCCAAATTTATTGTCTTATTGGGGTGATGGTAACGCGGGACATGAATGTTTCTGTGAACCGACATGCAACATGTACGATAGTCTTATTTGGAGTTCTGTGTTATTTAGCGTAATCGTCAAATTATTGGAATTCTGTTAATCTGGTCTGCAAGAAATATGCATTAATTCAAGCTTATAATGTTATGCAATATAATGATCATGTTCATAACTTATCACAGTAGCCCGTATAATTAATCATATTGTTATCTGCAGTTTCATATAGCTATCTATGGCTGTGAGGCACAATCTGACAAAATTGGGCTTATTTCTGGCTGTGACTGGGGGAAATGGGGCTTATTGCATGTGCGCCCAGTGTAGATGCAGACCAGCCTGCGCAGTCCGAGCAGGGTCAGCCCTGTTCCCTGTTCCCTGTTCGTCATTCGGTCAAATACATGTCGTGCTTCTAACAAACTATCAGGCAGCATGAAAGTCTTTATAGCAGATCAAGAGCTGGACTCGCCACAAATGCCATAAGCCACATTTCTCAGGACACATTTTTATTACTGACATTTTTCTCCTAACCTCTTCGTTCACTGGGTTCATAATTGTGGCTGTGACTGGAGAAATGGGGCTTACGAGTTTTGCGACCAGTTCAGATACAGATCAGCCTGTGCATCCGCACAGTCTGATCAGGATCTGCACTGTTCGCCATTCCATCAATGAAACACCCGTCCGGCTACACTGGTCACAAATCCTATAAGCACCATTTCTCCAGTCACAACCACAATTGATGGCTTATAGTCGACACAGTGAAAACCCTAATCATTCTTCACCAGTTGCAAAGGCAGTAAGCACAGTCTTGTCAGAATGTGGTTAAGAAATGTTTCTAATCGCGGCCATAACTGAATTATCTGTTTGTTTGTTTGTTTGTTTGTTGGGGTTTAACGGCCTATCAACAGCTACGGTCATTTAAGGCCGGGTCAATGGGTTTAGTACTAAATCCCATATATTACTTGAACATGTACATGCAAATGGAGAGAAAATCCCAAAATCAGAACTGAATATTTACAATAACAAAACTATATATTCTGCCCTGAAATCAGAATAATCCTGATCTGATGCCAGGTCCTCGCCACACCAGAATCACTTGGCCCCTCCCAAAAGCAGTAGGATCAGTAAGAATCTTATTACTTTTATAATGGGCAATAACCCAATTCAACTCCCAGGTAACAAAAGAGCCAAAGATAAAAACGTACCTGAGAGCCAAACCAGGCAAATCGTGATTCCTATAAGGAGGAACCCCTACCGTTAATTTACACCGTCTCATTCGCCCGACCACCACCCACCTTGGATGATGTAATCATCTGATTTCAACAAAAAATGCTCCTAAGTGATCGTTTCGTCCATACCTTCGAATTGATATATTACATTGACCATATTCGGTCAAATGTGAAATTTGACCCCTACTTAACCCCTCCTGCCTTGCCCATTTTTGACCCGGGGGCCACCATTTGAAGGAATCTGAAACATCATTAACTATCGATCATTCATATCAAGCTTCGTCGAAATCGGCCTGGCGGTTCATGAGAAGATTTTTTGAGAATTTGATCTACTTTTCAACAGCGGTCATCTTTGATTTCGCGATGACCACCATTGAAACAAAAATGAAAAGGCTTGACCCAATAACCATTACCGCGAAGTTTGGCCAATATCGGCCAAGCGGTTCACGAGAACAAGACGTTTGAAATCTTTATTAAAAGAACGACTTTTTGACCTTTCGGTGGCCATCTTGGATGACATGATCATCCAATTTCGACAATAAATGTACCACAGCAATGGCCTCTTTGATACCTTCGATTTGATATAGACATGACCATATTCGGTCAAAAATTTAACAACTTTGAAAGAGCATTGTACATCGATCATTCCTACCAAGTTTTGTGGAAATTCGGTTGGCGGTTCTTGAGAAAAAGATTTTTGAAGAATTTGTGCTATTTTTAGATGGCGGCCATCTTGGAATACGTAATGACGTAATTTTAACAGTTTTGGAATCCCCCTACCTAAGGACCATGACCATGAATTTGGTGACTATAGGCCCAATGGTTACCGAGGAGAAGACGTTTGAAAATGTTCACGGACGACAGACTGACGGACAGACACATTGAGGTAACAATAGCTCACATGAGCTTCGCTCAGGTGAGCTAAAAATACTACAACTACCAGTAATGTCCAAATGTATGAATGTTGCAATAGTGGAGCATGAAATAGCGGAGAGTGATAATTGAATATATTTATGAAACTAGTTTACTGATTTCATGTGAAACATAGCCTCGTTTATGTCCAACTTGTTTAATAAATATATTAAATCAACACAAATGCTATACAGCTGAATCTCGTTATCTCGATATCGTTATCTCGATATACGTCCCAGGTCCAGGCAGAATTCCCGACATAGATCATATATTTTACTCGTGATAACTCGATATTGGTTTGGTCGAAGTGGACATCGAGTCCCGATAGTGTGTTTCCTTCACATTTGTATTCTGATATGTCTGAATCAGCGCGATTATCTCAGGTAAGTTTTCACACATCTATAGAAATCAAAGACACCGCCACCGCTAAAATGCGTTTAAAGTTGCATGACCAGTTCAAGTAGTTTACTTAAAACCATAATTAATCAATTAAACTTAATGTGACATCAAATCTCTTTTAACAGAAAAATGAATGTAAACGGTGTAGCAATAAGTAAATCGTCTGTTAATTACGAAAACAGCATAGAATAAACTCAAGCAAGCTGTGATTTATGAAACCCGGTGTCACAGGAAATTCTCCCCCCTGGAAATCTTCCCCCACCCCACGGGGGGGGGGGGGGGGGGGGGGGAGATTTCCAGGGTCGAGCCTAGGAAATTCTCCCCCCGGGGGGGCCCCCGGGGGGAATATTTCCAGGCTCGACCCTAGGAAATTCTCCCCCCCACCCTGGAAATTCTCCCCCCCATCCACCCAAAAGTTTGTGTTTGAATGCTACAAAGCAGAATTATTCCCCACCAAACATGTGCACATAGGCACAATGTACGTCATTTGATAGTATAAGAAAGGGGAACATAAAAAATCACCTCCATCACACCCCTCCATCCCCAATCTTACCATATGCATAGTGTAAGTCCTTGATAGAAAACAAAATATCACAAGATTGGGGGAAGATTTCTTTTGATCAAGTGAAAATGTTTGTGTGAACAGTTAACATGTACCATTATTGGCGGGGGAGAAGGGGGGGGGGGGGGGGGGGGGGGGGGGGGGGGGGGGGGGGGGGGGGGTGGGGGGGGGGGGGGGGGGGGGGGGGGGGGGGGGGGGGGGGGGGGGGGGGGGGGGGGGGGGGGGGTGGGGGGGGGGGGGGGGGGGGGGGGGGGGGGGGGGGGGGGGGGGGGGGGGGGGGGGGGGGGGGGGGGGGGGGGGGGGGGGGGGGGGGGGGGGGGTGGGGGGGGTCGTTGGGGGGGGTGGGGGGGGGGGGGGGGGGGGGGGGGGGGGGGGGGGGGTTGGGGGGGGGGGGGGGGTGGGGGGGGGGGGGGGGGGGGGGGGGGGGGGGGGGGGGGGGGGGGGGGGGGGGGGGGGGGGGGGGGGGGGGGGGGGGGGGGGGGGGGGGGGAGGGGGGGGGGGGGGGGGGGGGGGGGGGGGTTGGGGGGGGGGGTGGGGGGGGGGGGGGGGGGAGGGGGGGGGGGGGGGGGGGGGGGGGGGGGGGCGGGTGGGGGGGGGGGAAGAGGGGGGGGGGGGGGGGGGGGGGGGGGGGGGGGGGGGGGGGGGGGGGGGGGGGGGGGGGGGGGGGTGGGGGGGGGGTGGGGGGGGGAGATTGTATGTTGTGTAGAACAAATGGCATTGGCATGTATTGGTGGGGGGGAGGAGATTTTCCTAGGAAAATTCCCCACCCCCCCCCCCCCCCCCCCCCCCCCCAAATCCATTCTACCATATGCATTAGCGGATGTGAATGCCCTCTTTGTAGACAAGAATAACCCCCCCCCTTCCCTTCCCTCATGATGAATAATGTATGTTGGTGTAGAACAGATAGCATTTGGCATGTATTGAAGGACGGGGGGGGGGGGAGGGGGGGGGTTTTCCTAGGAAATATTCCCCCCCCCCCCCCCCAACCAACTACCATATGCATAGCGGAGTGGATGTCTCTTTGTAGACAAGAATAACCCACGATTGGGGGAGTATTTCTGATGAAATAATGTATGTTGGTGTAGGACAGATAGCATTTGGCATGTATTGAGGGGGGGGGGGGAGGGGGGGGGAGATTTTCCTAGGAAATATCCCCCCCTACCCAACCAACTACCATATGCATAGCGGATGTGGATGTCTCTTTGTAGACAAGAATAACCCACAATTGGGGGAGATTTCCTGATGAAAATAATGTATGTTGGTGTAGAAACAGATAGCATGTGGGCATGTATTTGGTGGGTGGGGGGGGGGGGGGGGGGGAGATTTTCCTAGGAAATATTCCCCCCCCCCCCAACCATCTACCATATGCATAGCGGATGTGAATGTCTCTTTGTAGACAAGAATAACCCCCCCCCCCCTCCCTCATGAAAATGAAATAATGTATGTTGGTGTAGAACAGATAGCATTTGGCATGTAATTGAGGGAGGGGGGGGGGGGGAATTTTCCTAGGAAATATTCCCCCCCTAACCAACTACCATATGCTTAGCGGATGTGGAGTCTCTTTGTAGACAAGAATAACACGATTGGGAGTATTTCTGATGAAATAATGTATGTTGGTGTAGAACAGATAGCATGTGGCATGTATTGCCCCCCCCCCCCCCCCCCCCCTCCCCCCCCCACCATCTACCATATGCAATAGCGGATGTGAACAGATAAGCATTTGGCATGTATTGAGGGAGGGGGGGAGGGGGGATTTTCCTAGGAAATATCCCCCCCCCCCAACCAACTACCATATGCATAGCGGATGTGGATGTCTCTTTATAGACAAGAATAACCACGATTGGGGGAGTATTTCTGATGAAATAATGAATGTTGGTGGAGAACAGATAGCATGTGGCATGTATTGGTGGGGGGGGGGGGGGAGATTTTGTATGGAAAATATTCCCCCCCCAACCATATCCATATGCATAGCAGATGTGAATGTCTCTTTGTAGACAAGAATGACCCCCCCCCCCCCACCCCCCCCCTCCCTCTTGATGAAATAATGTATGTTTGGTGTTAGAAAAAACAGATAGCATGTGGCAATGTATTGGTGGGGGGGGGGGTGGGGGGGGGAGATTTTGTAGGAAATATCCCCCCCCCAACCACTACCATATGCATAGCGGATGTGAAATGTCTCTTTGTAACAAGAAATAACACCCCCCCCCCCCCTCATAATAAAATAATGTATGTTGGTGTAGAACAGATAGCATTTGGCATGTTATTGAGGGAGGGGGAGGGGAGATTTTCCTAGGAAATATCCCCCCCCCCAACCAACTACCATATGTATAGCGGATGTGGATGTCTCTTTGTAGGACAAGAATAACCCAT
The DNA here is from genome assembly GCA_029237695.1 of Conchocele bisecta. Lineage (NCBI taxonomy): Eukaryota > Metazoa > Mollusca > Bivalvia > Lucinida > Thyasiridae > Conchocele > Conchocele bisecta. The sequence goes on from CM055272.1 coordinate 76,935,511, forward strand.
GATTGGGGGAGTATTTTCTGATGAAATAATGTATGTTGGTGTTAGAACAGATAGCATGTGGATGTATTGGTGGGGGTGGGGGGGGGGGGGCAGGGGATTTTCCTAGGAAATATCCTCCCCAACGATCTACCATATGCATAGTGGATGTGAATGTCTCTTTGTAGACAAGAATAACCCCCCCCCCCAACTCCCCCCCTCCACCCCTCCCTCATGATTAATAATGTATGTTGGTGTAGAACAGATAGCATTTGGCATGTATTGAGGGAGGGGGGGGGGAGATTTTCCTAGGAAATATCCACCCCCCAACCAACTACCATATGCATAGCGGATGTGGATGTCTCTTTGTAGGACAAGAATAACCCACGATTGGGGGAGTATTTTCTGATGAAATAATGAATGTTGGTGTAAAGAAAAAGATAGCATGTGGCATGTATTGTGGGGGGGGGGGGTGGGGGGGGGGGGGGGGGGGGCGGGGGGGGGGGGGGGGGGAGGGGGATTTTCGTATGAAATATTCCCCCCCAACCATCTTACCATATGCATAGCGGCTGTGAATGTCTTCTTTGTAGACAAGAATGACCCCCCCCCCCTCCCCATCATGATGAAATAATGTATGTTGGTGTAGAACAGATAGCATTTGGCATGTATTGAGGGAGGGGGGGGGGGAGATTTTCCTAGGGAAAATATTTCCCCCCCCCCAACCAACTACCATATGCATAGCGGATGTGGATGTCTCTTTGTAAACAAGAATAACCCCCACGATTGGGGGAGTATTTCTGATGAAATAATGTAAGTTGTGGGGTAGAACAGATAGCATGGTGGCAGGTGTATTGGTGGGGGTGGGGGGGGGGGGAGATTTTTCTAGGAAAAATATCCCCCCCCAACCATCTACCATATGCATAGCGGATGTGAATGTCTCTTTGTAGACAAGAATACCCCCCCCCCCACCCTCCCCCCCTCTCATGATGAAAATAATGTATGTTCGTGTAGAACAGATAGCATTTGGCATATTTTGAGGGAGGGGTGGGGGGAGATTTTTCCTAGGAAATATCCCCCCAACCAACTACCATATGCATAGCGGATGTGGTCTCTTTGTAGTACAAGAATAACCCATGATTGATGAGTATTTTCCTGATGAAATATGTATGTGGTGTGTACATATAGCATGTGGCAAATCGATATGGTGGGGTGGGGGAGATTTTTCCTAGGAAATATTCCCCCCCCCCCCTCACCATCATGACCAATGATGCCAAATAGTCGGATGTGAATGTCGGAACTTTGTAGACAAGAATACCCCCCCCCCCCCCCACCCCCCTCCCGACATGATGAAATAATGTATGTGTGGTTGTAGAACAGATAGCATGTGGCACCTGTATTGAGGGAGGGGGGAGGGGGGAGAGATTTTCCTAGGCAAATATAATTCCCCCCCCAACCAACTACCATATGCATAGCGGATGTGGATGTCTCTTTGTATACAAGAATAACCCACGATTGGGGGAGTATTTCTGATGAAATAATGTATGTTGGTGTAGAACAGATAGCATGTGGCATGTATTGGTGGGGGGGGGGGGGGGAGGGGGTGGGGGAGATTTTCCTAGGAAATATCCCCCCCCCCACCATCTACCTATTGCATAGTGGATGTGAATGTCTCTTTGTAGACAAGGAATAAACCCCCCCCCCACCTCCTCCCTCATGATAAAATAATGTTATGATGGTGTAAGTAGAACAGATAGCATTTAGCATGTATTGAGGGAGGGGGGAGATTTTCCTAGGAAATATCCCCCCCCCAACCAACTACCATATGCATAGCGGATGGGGATGTCTCTGTAGACAAGAATGACCACGTTGGGGGAGTATTTCCCTGATAAATGTGTGTGTTTGGTGTTTTTTAGTAGAAACAGATAGCATGTGGCATGTATTGGTGGGGGGGGGGGGGTGGGGGGGGGGGGGAAATTTTCCTAGGAAATATTCCCCCCACCCCCAACTACCATATGCATAGCGGATGTGGTTGTCTCTTTGTAGACAAGAATAACCCACAATTGGGGGAGTATTTCTGATGAAATAATGTATGTTGGGGTAGAACAGTTAGCATGCGGCATGTATTGGTGGGGGTGGGGGGGGGGGGGGGGGGGGGGGGGGGGGAAAGGGGGGAGGGATTTTCCTAGGAATTTCTAGACGTCCACGTACACTATGCATATGGTAGATGGTGGCGGGGGGAATATTTCCTAGGAAAATATCCCCCTCCCCCCGCACATAATACATGACAAATGCTATCTCTTTCAACCAACTTTCATTTCATTTTTATCAAAGAAAATACTCCCCCAATCACATGCTATTTTCTTCTTCTCTACAAAGAGAACATTCACATCCACTGTGCCATATGGTAGATGGTGGGGGGGGGGATATTTCCTAGGAAAAATCCTCCCCCCCCCCCCCCCACCCCCCCCCCCCCACCTATTATTTGGCATTCATGCTGTCTGTTCTACACCACTACATTATTTCATTTATCAGAAAATACTCCCCCAATCGTTGGGGCTGTTCTTGTCTACAAAGAGACGTCCATATCCACTATGCTATGGTTAGATGGTGGCGGGAGGAAAATCTCCCCCCCCCCCCCCCCCCCCCCCTCCCCCCCCCCCCCCCCCCCCCCCCCCCCCCTCCCCCCCCCCCCCCCCCCCCCCCCCCCCCCCCCCCCCCCCCCCCGCACACCAATACATGCCACATGCTATCTCTTCACCAACTTTCATTTCATTTTTCATCAGAAATACTCCCCCAATCACATGCTATTCTTCTCCACTACAAAGAGACAATCACATCCACTATGCATATTGGTAGATGGTGGCGGGGTGGGGGGGGGGGGTGGGAATATTTCCTAGGAAAATCTCCCCCCCCCCCAATACATGCCATCCATATGCTATCTCTTCACCAACTTTCATTTCATTTCATCAGAAATACTCCCCCAATATTCTTCTCCTTCTCTACAAAGAGACATTCACATCCACTTTGCATATGGTAGATGGTGGGGGGGGGGGGGCCGATATTTCCTAAGAAATCTCTCCCCCCCCCCCCCCCCCCCCCCCCCCCCCCCCCCCCCCCCCCCCCCCACCACCATACATGGCACATGCTGTCTGTTCTACACCAACATACATTATTTTGTTTCTTGAGAAATACTCTCCCAATCGTGGGCTATTCTTGTCTACAAAGAGACAATCACATCCACAATGCATAGGGTAGATGGTGGCGGGGGGGAATATTTCCTAGGAAAATCTCCCCCCCCCCCCCCCCACCAATACATGTCACATGCTATCTGTTCTACACCAACATACATTATTTCATTTCATCAGAAATACTCCCCCAATCATGGGCTGTTCTTGTCTACAAAGAGACGTCCATATCCACTATGCAAATGGTAGATGGTGGCGGGTGGGGGGGGGGTATATTTCCTAGGAAAATCTCCCCCCCCCCCACCAATACATGCCACATGCTTGCTGTTCTACACAGATATACTGTTTTTATTTTCTAGACCCACCCCCACCATGTGCTATACATTTATACCAATCATATGCAGCTATGGTAGAGATTTAACCTAGAGAACTCTCTACCAGCCAACATACATAATAGTTGGGGAATTGTTGCACATACTGGTAAATAGAATCTCTACCGCCCGACCACCACTATATTGTCCATGTATAGATATTATACTAAATTGCAGAACTCTTTTATAGAAAATACTGCCTCGCCTATTCACATACTTCTCCACAAGCAGACATACATTATGACTATGTTAGTTGGGTATACATGTAGGGATATTACGTCCTCTGTTACCAACAGACTGGTTCTAGCATGTGCATTTTGTATGCTCCTGAGCACAATATCAACAATGTATATGAAAATACATTAAAAGTTTTGTGGACAGTGTCTGTGAAGGTGGTGATGGGGGGGGGAGAACTAGGCTTAAGCCTGGAAATCTTCCCCCCCAGGGGGGAAGATTTCCAGGGGGGGAGATTTCCTGTTACACATGAAATAAAGTAGAGGCATTTCTGAAGCGATTTTGTTTGGATTTTTTTCCGATAAATTTGGCGAATTGTTCTCGAAGTTCGGATTGTCAATATATTTTCATCAGTCCATTGGACTTCGAGATAACGAGTTTCACCTGTATATATTTTTTACTTGTTTAATGTATTACAATTTTTAATACACCTCAAAAGCCGATTTTATGTAATAATTCCAGCACAAAAATATTTACACAAAAAACATTTGATTGGTCCCTTGCAAGTCTCCGTCCAAAATTTATATCCCAGTAAACTCCCATGCCGAACTACTGTCCGGAACCGTGAATTCTTAAGAAAACGGAAAATAAACACATTTTCTTCATGAATTTATTTCAAATGCTGGAATTATAAGGAATGAATGGCATTTTTGTGGAATTTATCGGGGATATAAACTTGGAAAAGTCGCGGGAATACTGGACGAGGCCTTCCGGCCTTCGTCCAGTATTCCCGCGACTTTTCCAAATTTATACCCCGATATATTCCACAAAAAGGCCATTAATTCCTATAATAAATAAGTTGCATCGTGGTTCTTGAGAGGAGGCTCACTTGCCCCCATTACAATTAATGTTTGTTCCCAATGTCGACAACAAAAATGTATATGCTGATCGTGCCATGGAATCACTGTAGCCTATTTCATCAACATTGCAAAGTATACTTTAGTAGCAAAGTATACTTTGGAGAAATTTTCAATTTTAGGATCAATTTATTAATTTTTATTATACTGAATTTATTACATTATCAAAGCCATTTTGGCTGTGATAATGTAATAAATTCAGTATAATAATTCTGCATACTTTTAATCATGAAATATATGCATTTGTTAGTTCTATATGAAATAATGCATTTCAGGAAAAATAAATGATAACTCCCTCTCAAAGTATACTTTGCTAGTAAATTATACTTTGCAATGTTGATGAAATAGGCTACAGGTGTAAGATCATGTGATCATTTTGCTGACAGTATTACACATACTTCATTGATTTAATGGCAAACACTGTAGGCCCTGGTTGGACTGCAGGCTGATCCAGGATTTTTTAACAATGCAGAAATAGGGTGGCTTAAATTATAAACTGTTGGAGACGATTGCAATGTACTGTCAATTATGAATTCACAGTGGGAACTAAAATATGCCAATTTCTGGGCCATCCCCACCAAACTACCGCATAATTGATGTTGCACTTTCAACAAGATACTGCTAAATCTAGATGTATATATCGAGTCTATCTACCAGAACTGTGCTTGTAAACTTTACGAGTGCAATCTCCAAATTTATTCTCAAAATCACAGTTTGAATGGCCAAGACTGGGCACAATTCCGCCTTGACCAAACATCCAGATTTCACGCATGCTCAGGTCGTTTTATAAACATAGGCCCAGATATCCATGGAAAGTTGAGAGACAATTCCTTTATCCTTGTGGTCAAGGGAACGGGCAACAAATTAGGACAAACATACATGTATGTACATCAATATATTTACACATAAACAAATATGACCGTGTAGATCCAGAGAAGACGGCTTGTACAAAGACGCCTTGTGAGCCTTCTCGTCTGTATCTACACTGTATACAAACATTGGTAATGTGGTATTGTGTTGAAATATTAACTCTTTGCATGCTGGGAAACTTGTGGGCTATAAATAGTTCAAAACTAGCGGACAAAAATTCATCATATTTTCTTGTATTTCTCCCCGTAAATATCGTGAATATGTCTTGGAATTTCATTAGAATCGAGTCCCGAGGACTCGATTCTAATGAAATTTCAAGACATATTTCAGGCATGGGAAATTTCCGGATTAATCCGGAAATCTTGTAAATCCGTTGAGAATGGCGATAAAAAATTACAATTTTCAAACAAAAAAAATGTTTGATTTTTTTTTTTTTTTTTTAAGGCGATTCTTTTCTTTTCCCCAGCGGAATCCCTGTTATACATGTACTGACTTCTTGTTGCAAGTATTTTTTAAATTGAATTGGATTATGTTGCCAATTTTTCCTAATTATAGCATATTTTTTCAGGGGAAAATGTGGTTATTTAATGCTAAATATACCTATGAAGCACAGAGCATCTAGAATTTAAAAAAAATTCTGGTGGGGGGGGGGGGGGGGGTGGGCATGCCCCCAGACCCCGCTAGCAAATCACAGCGCAATCCGCTGCTCAAATAAATTTTCAGGATTGGGGATATTGTTCCACTCCCATGCCTGATATTTACAGGAGAAATAAAACATATACTCCTAATTCGTTTGGCGGAAATTTTCGCCGCTAGCATGCAGAGTTAATGAGTGAATACCAACAGCGCAATGAACGCTGCACTGGGAAAAATATGGAGCGGAAGTATCAGCCGACAGTACCAGGCCTTTCAATGTCTACCCAACGCTCCTTTAATCGCCGGTGATGGAACTCGCGTCTCCACATTCCCCCTCCCACCCCATAGTATATATATTGCAATGTACTTTTAGTATAGTCTGACCAGTATACTTTGAGGGAGAAATTTTCAATTTTAGGATAATTATTAATTTGTATTATACTGAATTTATTACATTATCACAACCAATTTGGCTGTGATAATGTAATAAAATCAGTATAATAATTCTGCATACTGTTAATCATGAAATATATGCAGTGGTTAGTTCTATATGAAATAATGCATTTCAGGAAAAATAAATGATTACTCCCTCAAAGTATACTTTGCTAGAAAAGTATACTTTGCAATGTTGGTGAAATAGGCCACAGATCTCTAATGGATGTGGGTCGGGAGTTCAATTGCCTGTAATTTTAAGATGCATCTGTCCTTTGCAATTTTCGGGTAGATTTTACCTTCAATGGGGTTCAACATTCACGGCAATGAAAATAACACAAATTTGTGTTTGGCATCTGCCATCACAGGCCAAATATGCCAAATGTTGAGTTTGTGATCCAGCCCGTACCATTTTGTGCCAGGTAAACAGGAATGAAACCATGCAAAAATTCAACATTTGGCATGTTACTAAGGCTTTGTTGTCAAGACGGCAGTCATTCACACAGTATTTAACAAACAACAGCATGATAATGTATAGTAGTCGGAAACCTCACTAGTGATGTCGCACTGGAATTTAAATGAAGCGTTTTTTTCTGGTTTGGAAACGTGAACCAACTTTATTTTTAGAGATAAATTACGAAACCCTACAAAATTCCTTTCTATTGATATATTGGAGTTATTCATCATTAAAATGTTTTAATTTAACCCTTAAAAGGCGGGAAACATAAATTGCCGTCTGCTGTTGTGTCATAATTTGTCTTCTTAATCAGTGAAAATATCGTTTGACAACACTTCGGGAAATGATTCTTAACCCTTAGACCGCTATCTTATTTTTTTTTGTCGTCTGCTGTTTATTTTCTATTTTCCATTTTTATCATCAAAAACATGCTTTGACAGTACTTTAGAATAATTTACATGCTTTGACAGCACTTCAGAATCATTTCCATTGGAAAACCATGTTTTTGATGAGAAAAAAATGGAAATAAAAAATAAACAGCAGACGTCAATTTTTTATTCAGCATTGTAAGGGTTAACCAGCTGGTGGCCCATATAGTTTTGATCATCTAAAGAACTTTTATTTGTGATAATGATCCGATTGTCTTGGCGGTAGCATTAGGCACGACATTTTATAACGGTGTAAGCCCAATTCAGACTGTGTGGATGATCTGCGGTACACTGGCAACTAACTTTATAGACAAGCGTTATAGATAGGTTACCAAACGTGGGAAACCCAAGTAACGGCCCTTCAAACAACTACCAGCGCATCCTTGACATTAGAATTGGCGGAAGTTGACGGTATGTTGCTTAGAATCTCCTTCTATGCAACAGGGGCCCGTTTCACTAAACTTTGTAAGACTAAAATGTTCGTAAGTGCAAATTTAGGATCGTCTGGAAATTTCAATTGATGGATTTACATTTATTGAGCATATTATGCAGCCTATGCTCAATAAATGTAAATCCATTAATTGTTTACAAGAAAACGTTAATGTAACATTTACAGACTATCATAATTTTGCACTTACGAACATTTTAGTCGTACGATGCTTAGTGAAACGGCCCCTGGACATCAAACTGACAAATTCTGCCAATACTAATGCTAATGACGCCCCAGAAGTTTGTTTGTTTATTAGTGTTTAACGGCCTATCAACAGCTACAGTCATGTAAGGCCGGGCAAACGGGTTTGATCCCATTTTAACCTGCTACATTGGGGGGAAAATCCCAAAATCAGAACGGAATATTTACAACGAGAACAAATATATTCAGCCCTGAAATTAGAATAACCTGACCTGTTGCCAGGTCCATACCACACCAAGTCACTTGGACCCTTCCCCTAAAATAGGATTACGAATATCGTAATACTCACATAAGGGGTATAACGAGATTCAACTGTCACATACAAAATGCCAAAGACGTATATGAGGGCCAAACCAGGGGCCCGTTTTACTAAACTTCTTACGACTAAAATGTTCGTAAGTGCAAATTTAAGATCGTCTGTAAATTTCAATTTATGGATTTACATTTATTGAGCATAGGCTGCATATGCTATCATAATTTTGCACTTACGAACATTTTAGTCGTACGAAGTTTAGTGAAACGGCCCCCTGGTCTCCAGTCGGGATTCCGGTAATGATGAACCCCGATCGTTAAATTACCCATCGCGTGCTCCCACCTGCCACCCACCGCCCCAGAAATAATTTTGAGGGAAGTTTCTTGTGACACTAAGTAGGCTTATTACCCCTGTTTCTTCACGCCATGAAACAAAATTTACTTTTCAAAACTGTAGATGGATGTATCATTCGACTTGTACATAAATACCCAATAACTACATGGAATTTAAATAGCTACCAAACAACTACATGTACATGTAATTTTAAATAGCTCTACATGGGACACGAGCTGAAAAAATATACCTTGCAATTTGTGCGACTAGCGTAGCCCCTGATCAGACTGTGCATTTGCACAATCTGATCTGGGACTACACTGTTCGCCATTCTGTGACTGAAGTACATTGTATCATTGGTTCCAATATCAAAACAATCACGGTAATTCATAAAATGACTACCGGGTATGTGAATTTGCAAGATGTAAACATTTTTTTTTCAAACACCATAAGATGATGGACCATATATACATGAACAAACACACTATTCACAAGACAGCAGCACGATGAATAGCACTTTTATAACTGAGCACATTACCAGGCATGAGAATGGCTTTCCCTGAAAACATCTAAAAATCCACTGAAACTTCCTCGCCCCACGTCAAAAGTATCAAATTTGAAAATGCAAATGATGACAAAATCATCTGAAATCATCTGATCAGCTGAAGATTCTCATGCCTGCATTACGTTGTACATTAATAAAGTGAAGTAGGAAAAGTGAATTGGTTTAACGTCCCAGCAACAGCTAAGGTCATATAGGGATGTGACCTTGGTTTTAAGCATCATCCTAAAGTTTGTTTATTGGTGTTTAACGGCCTATCAACAGCTAAGGCCATTCAAGATCCCTTATTTATCCTGCTGCATCAGTGGAAAAATCCCAAAATCAGAATGGAATATTTACATCGAAAAAAAATAATATTTAGCCCTGAAATACTATGAATGTATTTTATGATGCCAAAGGTGAGGATGAACTAGGAAGTCAGGCATTCTAACCCATCCCTAAGTGTTTGTTTGTTTATTAGTGTTTAAAGGCCTATCAACAGCTAAGGTCATGTAAGGCCGGGCAAATGGGTTCGATTCCATTTTAACCTGCTGCATTGGGGGCGAAATTCCAAAATCAGAACAGAATATTTACATCGAGAACAAATATATTCAGCCCTGAAAGTAGAATAACTTGACCTGGACCTAGTGCCAGGTCCATACCACACCAAGTCACTTGGCCCCTTCCCCTAAAATAGGATTATACTCACATAAGGGGTATAACCAGATTCAACTGTCACATACAAAATGCCAAAGACGTATGTGAGGGCCAAACCAGGTCCCCAGTCGGGATTCCGGTAAGGATGAACCCCGATCGTTAAATTACCCATCGCGTGCTCCCACCTACCACCCACCATCCCTAAGTGAAGTAGGAATCTTCACCATTCCAGGGATTCCGCTGGCGATCGCCACTTTCGCAATTGGCGATAAAAAATTACAATTTTCGAGAGAAAAAAAATCAAAAATGAAGTGGCGATTTTTTTTTCCCCAGCGGAATCCCTGCATTCAACTACAGTGAAATTTGTCTGCTGCAGATAATTGTTTGTTTATTGGTGAAACAGCCTATCAACAACTAAGTAATTTAAGGCTCGGCCAACAGGTTCAATCCTGCATTAGGGGGAAAATCCCAAAATCAAAACGGAATATTTACATCAAAATGTCTGTTCATAAAGCACACGAGCAATATCTAGGCGTACTCGTATTCCAGAATTACAGTGGAACATATCTAAACTAGACAATAATAACCCTTAAAGGCGCGAAACAAAATTTGCCTATCTAATTTTCAACAAAAATCATGGTTATTAAATAAATAGAAATATAGAAACATAAAACAAACTGAAAAATATTTGTTACAATTTTGTAAATGGGGACACATTTTTTCTGTAAGTAACGTCCATGCGAGTGCAAACTATTTGGTCTGTTGTGTTTGGAATCGCATAAATATTGAAACAGATTGAATGTTTTCTTACCACAAATAAATGCAACAGCCAATGATTTTATTATATTTACATTCGATTTTCCGATAGTTTCAACGAGACCGGAATTGTGAATAGGTGAGACAACTAGAGCAAGTGAGCAGAGGCTCGCAAATACTCCTCGCCACCGACAAATAAAAACTTTTAACGCAAATCTTACTATAGGAATGAATGGCATTTTTGTGGAATTTATCTGGGTATAAACTTGGAAAAGTCGCGGGAATACTGGACGAAGGCCGGAAGGCCTCGTCCAGTATTCCCCCGACTTTTCCAAGTTTATATCCCCGATAAATTCCACAAAAAGGCCATTCATTCCTTATAATTCCAGCATTTGAAATAAATTCATCAAGAAAATGTGTTTATTTTCCGATTTCTTAAGAATTATTTTAACTGCGCCTCACGGTTACGGAAAGTAGTTCAGCCTGGGAGTTTACTGGGATATAAATTTTGGACAGACTGGCTACGAGCCAATAAAATGTTAGGGAATTGTGTAAATATTTTTGTGCTGGTATTATAAAAGGATGGACGGAATGATGAAAACTACATACTCCTCGACATTCTCGTGTGCCGTTGGTATAATTAGGGGCCTAATGGGTTTGGCCACGGAACTGTTAGCTAGTAAATTCATACAGCCTGATGCAGATCTCAACCCTTTCTCCCCTACATATCTGACCGTGATATTCCAAGGCTCATTTCTGGCCTATTCCATTAATAAGATTTTTTATATTTTTTTGTATTTTTTAACTATCTGAATAATACTGACAAACATTGCAGATCCTCATGAGCTGGCTTGTTACGAGTCGGCTCGTCTCGATCTACAGTGTTTGCAAATGTTTGCTTTATGGTCCGTAGGGTGGAAAGGGTTAATATTTTGTTTATTAGGAAGGTTCCACTACTCATTAACAGTGTAGATTGATTGGTGTTTAACGGCCTATCAACAGTTTAGGTCATTTAAGGCCCAAGAAGATGTGCTTTTTGTTATGAAAAATGTGCAGAAACTGATATTTTCTGTAAATGATGTTGAAAGTTTACATTTTCACATCATATGCAGAATTCAATTTTCAACGTCATTTACGGAAAATATTGTAATGTATGTAAAAAAATTTCACTAGATATCGCACATATTCTTTAGTACAAAATCACATGGCTCATCTCGGTCAACACGGACAGCAAGACACGTCTCAGCTAAACGTACATGGTCTACGTACAATTATTATGACGAGACATTTCAACACCACAGGATTACTGTACAAATTGCCCGTGGTGCAACCAGCAACTCGTCCTAACTGACAGCAGAAAATATGTACAACCCAGGGGGCCGTACAACTAAACTTCATACGACTAAAATGTTCGCAAGTGCAACTTTAGGATCGTCTGGAAATTTCAACCGATGGATTTACATTTATTGAGCATAGGCTGCAAATGCATGCAAATGCAGCCTATGCTCAATAAATGTAAATCCACTAATTGTTTACAAGAAAACATTGTTAATGTAAAATTTACTGACTATCATAATTTTGCACTTACAAACATTTTAGTCGTACAAAGTTTTAGTGAATCGGCCTCGTGATCTACAGAGCAAATGTGGCTGTGACTGCTGTGACTGCTGAAAAATGGGGCTTATGGATTTTGCGACCTATGTAGATCCTGATCAGCCTGTGCATCCGCACAGATCAGGATCTGCACTGTTCACCATTCCAACAATGAAACGCCCGCTATGCTTCTAAAATGCAATATCAATTGTTAACAGGCTACAGGAGCGTGTTATTTGATCAGAAGCTACACTTATCACAAATCCCATAAGCCCAATTTCTCCAGTCCTGACGAGACAAAATGAACGCGGCTCCAAAATTTCCTCCCTTATCGATTACATTATGTTGTCGAATGTTGCTACGGACATCAAAATAATAAAACACTTTGCATACATGAAATTAAAGGTCGACAAAAATGCAAAAGAACATGTAAAATTAAACAAAAATTCTAGAAAAAAAAAAAAAGGTTTTCTAATCAATATATCCGTGATTTATTTATGTAATGGTGTTTAATTTCTTAATTTTGAGCAAGAGCGCCCGCACATGCTGAGAAAGTATTAAAACACAGGCCCAAGGGGCCGTTTCACTAAACTTTGTACGACTAAAATGTTTGTATTAAAGTGCAAAATCATGATAGTTTGCAAATTTCACAATAACAATGTTTTCTTTGTAAACAATTATTGGATTTGCATTTATTGAGCATAGGCTGCATATGCAGGCTATGCTCAATAAATGTAAATCCATTAATTGAAATTTCCAGACTATACTAAATTTGCACTTATGAACATTTTACTCGTACAAAGTTTAGTGCCCCAGATCTCTGATCTCTTAACTCTTTGCATGCTGGGTAACTTGTGGCTATAAATAGTTCAAAACTAGCGGACAAAAATTCATCACATTTTCTTTTATTTCTCCTTGTAAATATCGTGAATATGTCTTGGAATTTCATTTCATCCTGAGGACTCAATTCTAATGAAATTCCAAGACATATTTACAGAGAGAAATAAAACATATAGTCCTAATTTGTTTGGCGGATATTTTCGCCGCTAGTATGCAAAGAGTTAAAATCCTGTCTGTAATAGGCTAGCGTAATTTGTATTCATCCAGACGATAGTTTTGAGCAAAATATCGAGAATATGCTCCGAGTATTAATGATCACCGGTCCTATGGTTGTGATTAAAATAGTTGGACAGCGTGTTTTCGAAATCTGTATTAACCCTTAGACCGCTACTCACAACAATTGTCATCTGCTGTTAATACTTTTATATCTTTCCTTATTTCTCAATAAAAACATGGTTCGACAGCATTTCAGAATCATTTCCAATGGAAATGATTCTAAAGTGCTGTCAAAGCATGTTGTAAATTATTCTAAAGTGCTGTCAAAGCATGTTGTAAATTATTCTAAAGTGCTGGTAAAGCATGTTATTGATGATAGAAATGGAAAATAGAAAATAAACAGCAGACGACAAAAAAAATAAGAGCGGTGGAAGGGTTAAAAATCAGATTGAGTACGACCAATCAAATTTCCCAAGTCCAACCACAAAAACATAGTACAGGCTCACAAAGTTTTATAATCACGATTCCTGAAGATGATTACACAAAAATCGCTAAGTGCACTAATGTAACTAAGTACACTTTCAGGGAGCAATTTTCAACTTGTGCATAAACTAGAAATCCAATTTAATATTTTTATTTTATTGAATTAATTAAAATACTTTTCGAATTATGACTGATAATGTAATAAACGCATTCCATGGATGATAAATAATCATGAAATGAAAGTCTGTTTTATATGAAATAATACATTTCAATACAAGTACACAATTACTCCCTCAAAGTGCACACAGTTAGCTAGATTAATCCACAATGTCTTAACCCTTAGAATGCGGGAAATGAAAATTGTCGTCTGCTGTTGGTTAAATTTTGTCTTCGTTCTCGTCAAAAACATGGCATGAATTTCATAACAATTTTGATGAAACCTGCCACTGATCCCCAATGTCTTAACCCTTAGAATGCGGGAAGTGACAATTGTCGTCTGTTGTTGGTTTAAATTTTTCTTCTTTCTCATTAAAAACATGGTTTGACATCATGTTTTTGATGAGGAAAATAGAAAATAAAACATAATAGTGCTATAGACAGTATTCCATGTTTATTTTAGTGGTATCTGGAATTCCAGAGCCTATTTTTAGATCTCATAAATTCAATTCTATATTTATAGATTTACAGGTCATGTGACTGAAAGTCTGGTCCTGTGACTTAAGTCACATGATCAGATAGTGCCATATGATCAGTCACCTGATCAATGCTGCATCCCAAAATGCAACGTCAGACGGCAAATTTTAATTCAGCAAATTGTAAGTTGTTTCTGTCGGCTGTCGGGACGCAAGTAACCAACCATAGTTCACGCTATCCGTGAAGACATTACTGTCCCAGTAGCAGATGCCGGACTCATAACCTCCTGACTGTCCGGCTTCTTTTTATTGTGAATCAGCATGTGTTTTTTGAGATAGTTTGGAAATTTAAATGTCTTGTTACAAATGGAGCACGCATGTGTGCTTTCCACCGTTGTGTGAATTTTCTTATGGCGCGACAAGCTTGCCATGTTGGCCATTTCTTTGTTACAAATGTCACATCTGAAAGTTGTCTTTTTCTCTGATTCACGCAATTCTTCAATTTTCTCAATTTGTTCTAACAAGTTAATTTCATTCAGCATTTGTGGTTCTTGGTCTATTTCATCATATTCTTCAGCCATTTCATCTTCACCCATTTCATGTTCATCCATTTCATGTTCACCCATATCATGCCCACCCATCCCATGCCCACCCATTTCATATTCACCCATATCATGCCCACCCATCCCATGCCCACCCAGTTCATGTCCACCCATCCCAAGCCCACCCATTTCATGCCCATCCATATCATGTTCACCCATCTCATCTTCCCCCATTTCATGGCCCTCCATGTCCCCCATTTCATGGCCCTCCATGCCGGGTAACAGCATTTCATCGTCGTCCATTTCGTGTCCCTCTCTATCTGCCTCCTCCTCCTCCTCTGCGTCCTCCTCGAAATGGAACTTATTGTGTGCGGGAATCCCGGCGGTCCGAATGAACCTGCTACAAACTAAACACTTTGCCTTGTCTCCCATGATCTCATAGTTGTCAGTACTGGAGAAAAACTTCATCAGCTGTTCCGGCATTTGTTCACCCTCAGAATCTGCGCTGTGTCCGTAGCTTGTATTAACTGATCCCATTTTCTTCCCAAACCCTAACCCCCGATGTGTGTTCCCGATGTCCATCCTGTGTCCATGTACGGCCATCCCCGAGTTGTACTCGCTGTAATGTTCGCCATCCTCCATTTCCCCGTGGTAGTCCTCATTTTCATACTCTTCCTCTTCTTCATCGTCGGGAAACTGTTGCAGAAGCTGTCGGATGTTTTCTGGCATGTCCTCCGGATAATCCTTTCCCCCCAGACCTGGCCTGCCATCCCCGGAGTTGCCTTGTAGAAGGTTCTGCTGTCGAGCCTCGTGGTATTTCTTCAACGCTTCTATCTCCTCATCATCCAGTTCACCTTCTTCATAATCATCCTCCTCCTCATCGTATTCCTCAGGAAACTCCGCTCCCTGTGGATAGCTCCCTAGCTGTGCCATCGCACTCGCTTGTGAATTATCCAACATACTGGTCTGCAGCTTACCTAAACCACCTGATGGTGAACTAGTTGGCCTAGTGGATGCTAAATTAGCGACTGAGCTGCCTACAAAGTTTGCAGATCCACTAGTTACCAAGTTACCTACACCTGGTTTGACAGCAGTGCCACCTGTAGCCACTGGTTTCCCAGGTTTCAGTTCATCTCCTTTTGGATACTCAACCACCCAGCTCAGTTTTGCGGACAATTGTCCCAGTTTATCATTCACATCAGCTTCCAGCTCGCTCTGCTCCTGCGCTCGTTTAGCTCTGGTCCTCGCTATGAACTCCGCCACATCAAACTCTTCATCACTATCGTAGTGATCACCTTCACCCACCTGTGAACCGGGCATACCTACTTCCAGGATTTGTTCCTGCCCCCTACTAGGCTGTGTGACCTGTGAGCCCACCTTATCAGGTTGACTAGCACTCTGTTTTCGTATGTCATTAGTTTTCTTCTCACTTTGTTCACAGACTGTAGGTTTGTCTGCTGATTGGGAGTACTGCAAATCATGGGGGTCTGCTTCCTCCTTTATTTCTGTTTCACATTGTGTGTGACTAATGCCATCTTTAACAGAATCTCTCTCAACCGATTTACGACTAGATTCTATGTCTTGTTCCTTCTGTTGAACCGTCTCTTGTTTCTCATCGACTTTGCGTTTCATACCTTGAGATACCGACATAAGACTAGCAGGGGCTGGTGATTGAGATTTAACAATACCGGCCTGTTTATTTGGTGTTTGTATAGTGTTTTGTTTCATTTGAGGATGGACATGCACATTTTGTTGTTGTTGTTTTGACTGTGCATGTCCAGGTACCTTCACATTCTGCTGTACTTGTGGATGAAGTCTCGGATTTGGACTTGGACCCACTTGTTGATCTGTCCGAATTTCACCGTCTTCTAACATGTATTCCCCTTCCTCGTCATAATCATCACCTTCAGCTATCTCGTCATGGTATTGTTTCAGGAATTTCTCAAACTCACTATTCCCCAGATGGTGCTGTAAAGACTTCACAGATTTATCGTCAACCTTCATACCGGACGTCGGCTTGTTCTCCAAATCGTGGAAACCGTTCTCCGGGTCCGACAATGAAATCTGCTGAGGTAGACTAGACGCTTTACTGGCGTTCACATTAACTGACTTAGCCGTCACTGAGGATTGCTGTGAAACCGATATCTGCTGATGATGTGATGAGGCAGGCACTGTTTTCATGTCCAGCTTTGTTCGTTTGTCCGATGGTTGTGATGAATATTGATCAGGTGACGTAAGTAACCGTTTTGTAGAGTTAGCTCCAACATTCATTGCTAATTGTTCATTTTTCTGAATGTCTGATTCTGAGAACCGCCCTCCACTGCCGGGTGCAGGTGTGGGATAATGCTGTATTGGTGGCCCGGCTGCCTTGGCCCTGCCCCGCCCACCTCGAACCCGTCCCGTCGCCTTGGTGACCGCGGTCCGGCCCTTCCTTCCACGACCAGCGGGAATGGTTTGGTCGAGAGGAATCACGGTCAGGGGATTCTTGTCTGAAATGAATAACACACTCCGAGTGACTGGGTGTACTGTCTAGACAGTTCCACGTTTTGCTGCCGACGAACTTTTGGCTATTAAACACATTAAATCTAAAAAATATTTAAAACTAAGTACTTTTTCATCAATAACAAAAAAGTCACCCTCCCCAAAAAAAATTGTGTGATGAAATTTCCTACAAATATTGATTTTATTGCGAAAAAAAGATTTTCCTATGTGAATTTAACATGGGGAGTCAATTTCCAAAAAATTTCCTTTTTTGATCCTGAAGGATAAAAAAAACAAAAAAATTGTGGAAATTGACTCCGAAACCTGGCGAGATAGCTTGGAAATGATGTAATTAAGAAAACGAGTTACATGTATATTTTGAAAATCGGTCCACAAATAAAAAAAATATTAAAAAAAAATCTATGTTTAGCCCCCATGTTAAATTCCCATAGGAAAATCGTTTTTTCGCAATAAAATCAGTATTTGATGGAATTTTCTTATTGATAAAAATGTACTTACTTTTAAATATTTTTTAGATTTAATGTGTTCAATAGCCAAAAGTTCGTCGGCAGCAAAACGTGGAACAGACAGTAGATGAATGAGGTTTACCATCTGTTCAACATAAATTATGTCACTAGACTATCAAAACATGCCAAGCTTATTAAAAGTGGACCAGTTCCATCAACAGACTTATCTACCCTGATACAAACCAGAATTATTTGTCCAAATTTTCAGATCCCTAGCAGATGCCAATGCCCATGCTTAAAATACTTTGAGAACATTGTCATGCTCGAAATCAGAAACGTTTGAGTCTCTAACTCGGCCAATTGAGTACAAATTTGGATTTTTTTTATAAGCATGAGCCCATTAGCCTATTTCACCAAAATTGTAAAATATACTTATCTTATTATAAAGTACATTTTGAGGGAAAAAAATTCAATTTAAGGATAAATTTTTATTATACTGAATTTATTACATTATCACAGCCATTTTGGCTGTGATAATGTAATAAATTCAGTAAAATAATTCTGCATACTTTTAATTATCAAATATATGCAGTTGTTAGTTCTATATGAAATAATGCATTTCTGAAAAAATAAATGATTACTGGAAATGCACCTGTATGGGTATTGAACTTGAATGACTTTGGTTTTACAAACATTCAACCACACGGTCATATACAGACAGGAATGTGTACCATGGATTCCGCTGGGGAAAATAAACAAGAGGCCCAAATGGGCCTGTATCGCTCACCTAAAAGCCTCCATAGTGGTCATCTTGATTTCACAAAGACTCTTCACTTACAACTTCAAATGTTCCACAGAATTTGTTGGTACCTTCTGATCTAACATATATTGCGAATGTGCATGTGATTTACTGCTATACCTTCGATTTGATATATAAAATGACCACATTCGGTCAAAAATAAAATTTGACCCCTATTTGACCCCTCGGGCCATGACCATTTTTGACCCAGAGGCCACACCATATGAACAAATCTGAATCAGCGTTAACTATCCATCATTCATACAAAGTTTCGTCGAAATCGGCCTGGCGGTTTGTGAGAAGATTTTTTTGACTATTTGACCTACTTTTCAACGGCGGACATCTTGGATTTGGTGATGACCTCCATTTTAACAAAAATTGACAGGCTTCACCCACAGACCATTACAGTTAAGTTTGGCCAATATCGGCCAAGCAGTTCACAAGAAGAATACGTTTGAAATCTTTAGTAAAAGAACAACTTTTTTACCTTTCGGTGGCCATCTTGGATGACAAAATCATCTGATTTAGACAAAAAATGCTCCAGAGTGATAGACTAGTGGATACCTTCGATTTGATATATTATATAACCATATTCGGGCAAAAATATAATTTGACCCTAGTTGACCCCTCGGGGGGCCACGCCCATTTTTGACCCAGGGGCCACCATATGAACAAATCTGAAACAGCGTTAACTATCAATCATTCACACCAAGTTTCGTCGAAATCGGCCTGGAGGTTTGTGAGAAGAAGATTTTTTGACAATTTGACCTACTTTTCAACGGCGGACATCTTGGATTTGGTGATGACCTACATTTTAACAAAAATGGACAGGCTTCACCCACAGACCATTACAGTTAAGTTTGGCCAATATCGGCCAAGCAGTTCACAAGAAGAATACGTTTGAAATCTTTAGTAAAAGAACAACTTTTTTACCTTTCGGTGGCCATCTTGGATGACAAAATCATCTGATTTAGACAAAAAATGGTCCAGAGTGATCAACTAGTCGATACCTTCGATTTGATATATTATGACCATATTCGGGCAAAAAATATAATTTGACCCCTAGTTGACCCTCGGGCCACGCCCATTTTTGACCCAGGGGCCACCATATGAACAAATCTGAAACAGCGCTAACTATCGATCATTCATACCCAGTATCGTCGAAATCGGCCTGGCGGTTCGTGAGAGAAGATTTTTTTATTTAAAAATTTGACCTACTTCTCAACGGCGGCCATCTTGGATTTGGTGATGACCTCCATTTTAACAAAATGAACAGGCTTCAACCACAGACCATTACAGTTTAAGTTTGGCCAATATCGGCCAAGCAGTTTACAAGAAGAAGACGTTTGAAATCTTTAGTAAAATAATGACCATTTGAACTATCAGTGGCCATCTTGGATGACGTAATCATATGATTTAGACAAAAAATGTTCCAGAGTGATTGTCTCGTCGATACCTTCGATTTGATATATTACATGACTATATTCGGTTATTAAAAATAAAATTTGACCCCTATTTGACCCCTCGGGCGACGCCCATTTTTGACCCACGGGCCACCATATGAACAAATCTGAAAACAGCGCTAACTATCGATCATTCATACCAAGTATCGTCGAAATCGGCCTGGCGGTTCGTGAGAAGATTTTTTAATAATTTGACCTACTTTTCCATGGCGGCCATCTTGGATTGTCGATGACCTCCATTTTAACAAATCTGAAATGGCATCACCCATATATCATCCCTGTGAAGTTTGACCAATATCGGCTCAGCAGTTCGGGAGAAAAAGATGATTGAAAATGTTCACGGACGGACGACGGACGACGGACACTTTGCCATAACAATAGCTCACATGAGCTTTGCTCAGGTGAGCTAAAAAATCGCCACTTCAAAAAAAATAAAACAATTGGCGATAAAAAATTACAATTTTCGAAAAGAAAAAAAAATTAAAAGTAATTTGTTTTTGAATTTTTTTCTCGAAAATTGTAATTTTTTATCGCCAATTTTTTTTATCGCCAATTGTTTATTTTTATCGCGAAAGTGGCGATCGCCAGCGGAATCCCTGATGTACCTATACTGGGTATTGATTGAACGATTGATTGATTGGGGTTTACGCCCGTTCAACAGCAAGGTCATATACAGATGGAAATTTGCCTGTATGGTAGAATCAGGGGAGTACTGTACATTCAACTCAACTACTGTCTGTTCCACGTTTTTCTGCTGACAAATTTTTGGCTATTAAACACATTAAATCTAAAAAATATTTAAATGCAAGTACTTTTTTCACCAATAACAAAAAAGTCACCCTCCCCAAATTTGTTGGTATTCCATCAAATACAGTAAAACTTGCACAAGCGACTACGTGCATTAAGCGACTTTTGTCTTATGTGACGACTTTCAATTCCCCCCCCCCCCCCCACCGACTATTTGGCCTATATAATGACAGTGTATTAAACGACTTTTCCTTAACGCGACCAGCGGCCAAATATTTTGTAACTGACAGCAAAGAGACCATTGTTCTAAGCGACCATTGTTGGTGTCTCCCTTGGGTGGTCGCTGAATGCAAGTTTGACTGTATAGATTTTGAAAAAAAACAAGTTAGATTTTGAAAATAAAAAATTGCAATAAAATCAATATTTGATGGAATTTCGTCAAATTTTGTTTTTGGGGGAGGGTGACTTTTTTTATTATTGATGAAAAGGTACTTTTCATTTAAATATTTTTAAGGTTTAATGAGCTTAATGGCCAAAAGTTTGTCGGCATCAAAACATGGAACAGACAGTTGACAATATGTTTGTTTGTTTGTTGGGCTTTAACGGCCCATCAACAGCTAAGGTCATTTAAGGCCGGGTCAATGGGTTTAGTACTAAATCCCATATATTACCTGTACAAGTACATGTACAAGTTCAAGTACATGTACAAAAGGGGGGAAAATTCCAAAATCAGAACTGAATATTTACAATAACAAAACTATATATTCAGCCCTGAAATCAGAATAATCCTGATCTGATGCCAGGTCCTCGCCACACCAGAATCACTTGGCACCTCCCAAAAGCAGTAGGATCAGTAATATTCTTACTACTTTTATAATGGGCAATAACCCAATTCAACTCCCAGATAACAAAAGAGCCAAAGATAAAAACGTACCTGAGGGCCAAACCAGGCAAATCGTGATTCCTATAAAGAGGAACCCCTACTGTTAATTCACGCCGTCACATTCGCCCGACCACCACCCACTAATATGTTTGTAAAACATGGATATGCCCCTATGGTATACTGGACTCTAACTGGAGAAACTCTTACAAACCTTTTGACATAAATGTACACGTATGGACGGACGTATTCTGAAGAGCAACGCAATATGCCCCCACCCCATGCTATCGCATAGGGGGCATAATAGCACGGAATAGCAGAATCATGGGGCCCTTTTCACTATACTTTGTACGATAAAAATGTTTGTACAGATACTTTTATTAAGTTGCTTCTCACATTAACGTGGTTATCAAACGTTATCATATTGCACATAATGATACATACACACATCATTACATGTGCACACATGCACTAAAGATTTTCTAACATCAGCTGTCAGTGCAACTGTTATTCTAAAATTGAATTTTCCACTTATGAACTTCTTAGTCTTACAAAGTTTAGTGAAACGGACCCCCGATCCAGTGTAAGACACCCTTACTACACCATATCAACTGTTAACCCATTTAAGCTGGGGACTCCCCATTTTTCAGATAGAAAAATCTGATTAGTTTTCTTGTATCTCCCTAAAAGTATATGGTGTGGCCACCATTCGAACCGTCTCATCGAGACGGTTCAAATGAGTGGTCACAACATATACAGTCGAATCTGTGTTAAAGGCCACCTTTGATTAGCAATTCCCTGTCTATAGCAGCCATGCTTTTGCTTTACCAATTACTCAATTACCACATAAAAAACAAGAAACGAGGCAAAGCCACGAAGGCCAGGTTTTTTCCAAGCATAGACACTTGGATAACATAATTATACCCACTTTTTGTAGACTAGATGGCCGTGGCCTGCATGTCGCGCCTTGGGGCGAGGCATGGACACTAAAAAAATAGATATAGTAGATGGAAAAACTTTAACCAAAAAACTTTAACCGGACACACGGACGAACGGACGGACGTATGCCAAAATGCTGACGATATCGCGCTTTCCACAAGCAGGTGTGACAATGATGATAAACACCCATGTGAAGTATCAAGGTATTGGGTGAAGCAGTTGCAGAGATATAGTACACGAAAAAACTTTAACAAAAACATTCAAAGTAATTTGACCTTGACATTGGGCACAGGATCGCGCTTTCCGCAAGCAGGTGCGACAATGATGATAAGCACCCATGTGAAGTATCAAGGTATTGGGTGAAGCAGTTGCAGAGACATAGTACACATTGATCTTTAACTCACAATTCAAATGTAATGGGGAACTTGACATTGTACACGAGATCGCGATCGTTTCCGCAAGCAGGTGCGACAATGATGATAAACACCCATGTGAAGTATCAAGGTATTGGGTGAAGCAGTTGCAGAGATATAGTACACGAAAAAAACATTAACAAAAAAATTCAAAGTAATTTGACCTTGACATTGGGCACAGGATCGCGCTTTCCGCAAGCAGGTGCGACAATGATGATAAACACCCATGTGAAGTATCAAGGTATTGGGTGAAGCAGTTGCAGAGATATAGTACACGAAAAAAACTTTAACAAAAAATCAAAGTAATTTGATTGACAAATTGCACAGGACGTCTTTCCGAAGAGGTGACAATGATGAGCACCCATGTGAAGTAGAAGGTAGGGTGAACGTTGAGATATAGTACAGATAACAAAAAAATTCAAAGTAATTTGACTTGCACAGGATCGCGCTTTCCGAAGCAGGTGCGACAATGATGATAAACACCCATGTGAAGTATCAAGGTATTGGGTGAAGCAGTTGCAGAGATATAGTACACGAAAAAACTTTAACAAAAAAATTCAAAGTAATTTGACCTTGACATTGGGCACAGGATCGCGCTTTCCGCAAGCAGGTGCGACAATGATGATAAACACCCATGTGAAGTATCAAGGTATTGGGTGAAGCAGTTGCAGAGATATAGTACACAAAAAAAACTTTAACAAAAAAATTCAAAGTAATTTGACCTTGACATTGGGCACAGGGGCCGCACGGTTGGGGGTTAGAATGAAAATATGGATGATGATAAACACCCATGTGAAGTTTCAAGGTAATGGGCGAAGCAGTTGCAGAGATATAGTATAACGAAAAAGTTTTAACCAAAAAACTCGAACCAGACGTACGTTAAAAAGTTAACGTTGAAAATGGCTAAGTCAATTACGTAGAAATAATAGGTGAAGGTAAAAAAATGGTCACATGTTGGATAGTGATATGTGGTGGGTACCCCTTGATTATGAAGCTGTGAAAGTTTGGTGGTCCTAGGTGGTACTGTACCAAAGAAATGGACTTAAACACGAAAACTTAACATTGTAAACGCGAAAAGTTAACATTGAAAATGGCTAAGTCGACTGCGCGGAAAAAATGGGTGAAGTTAAAAAAAAAAGTAACATGTTGTATAGTGATATGTGGTGGGCACCCTTGATTATGAAGCTGTGTGAAAGTTTGGCGGTCCTAGGTGGTACAGTACGAAAGAAATGGACTTAAACACGAAAACTTAACATTGTAAACGCGAAAACTTAACATTGAAAATGACTAAGTCGATTACGCGGAAAAAATGGGGGGTGAAGTTAAAAAAAAAGCAACATGTTGGATAGTGATATGTGGTGGGCACCCCTTGATTATGAAGCTGTGAAAGTTTGGTGGTCCTAGGTGGTACAGTAACAAAGAAATGGACTCAAACACGAAAACTTAACATTGATTGTGGACGCCGCCCGCCGCCCGCCCGCCCGCCGCCGCCGCCCGCCCGCCCGGCTTTCGCCAATCCAATAGCCTGGATTTTTTTTCAAAAAACCTGGCTAAAAATGACCCTGTGAACAAAGACCTTATAATTCCAGCACAAAAATATTTACACAATTCCCTAACATTTGATTGGTCCGTTGCAAGTCTCTGTCCAAAATTTATATCCCAGTAAACTCCCACGCCGAACTACTTTCCATAACCGTGAGGCGCAGTTAAAAGAATTCTTAAGAAAATGGAAAATAAACACATTTTCTTGATGAATTTATTTCAAATTCCGGAATTATAAGGAATGAATGGCCTTTTTGTGGAATTTATCGGGGATATAAACTTGGAAAAGTCGCGGGAATACTGGACGAGGCCTTCCGGCCTTCGTCCAGTATTCCCGCGACTTTTCCAAGTTTATACCCCGATAAATTCAACAAAAAGGCCATTCATTCCTATAACAGTTCTCTTCCCATCAATGGCCTTTATTCACAGGTTTGACTACTTTTGATGAGAAATGAGAGAATTTTTTTCTAGTTTTTTTTTAGAAATGTGTATACCCCTATATGGGTATTGCGCATGGGATGGCTTATGGTATGACAGATTCATCATTAAGATACATGTACCATGCCATCCCAGACCTCCTAAAGATTACCTATTTTGGGTCCCGGCCTACTCCTGACGCGACCCTGTCCAGTAGGTCCAGTAGTGGTTCCCAGTTTGCGAGCGCCTCCCTGCGATTGGCCATCTTCATTGTCTGACACTGAAACCATACATCCCTGGACATTGTGTTTGTACAACACGGGAATATACTTCATTGACACGTAATTTTGGTTGCGGCAAATCAGACAAGATGGTTCAAATGGGTGGTCAGAACATATACTTTCATTGAGAAATAACAAAACTAAAATATTTTTAAAAGTTTGTACCCGTGAATGTGTATTCCAAATGTAATGTGAGAAAGTAACGGTGGGGCAACAATCTGTGGCAAAAATGTTCATCAGACACAACAGGCATAGAAATGTGGAAATACGCATTGATTTTTCAAATTGAGTAGAGAAAATACTGATATAAGGTTGAAATTTACTTCGTTGAGCTGCAAAAAGCACAAACAGTTATTTTTTTTATCATTTGTTCCATATTTTAATAAGAAAATCAATAATGCAGTTGTAAAAGTAAAATACATTGAATTTGAAATCTGGGAGCTCTGTAGCCCATTTCATCAACATTGCAAAGTATACTTTAGTAGCAAAGTATACTTTGACGGAGAAATTTTCAATTTTATGATAAATTTATAAATTTTTATTATACTGAATTTATTACATTATCACAGCCAATTTGGCTGTGATAATGTAATAAATTCAGTATAATAATTCTGCATATTTTTAATCATGAAATATATGCATTTGTTAGTTCTATATGAAATAATGCATTTCAGGAAAAATAAATGATTACTCCCTCAAAGTATACTTTGCTAGTAAAGTATACTTTGCAATGTTGGTGAAATAGGCTACAGGTATAATACTCTAGAATTACTCTAATTTTTTTATTTTTTATCGCCAATTGTTTATTTTTATCCTATTGGTTATTCCTTTTCTTTTTCTTTTTGAAGTGGCGATTTTTTTATTTTCCCCAGCGGAATCCCTGGTTATGTATGTTGCTAGGACCCTCATTAGGTAGCCATGACCAGCATGCTGAGTCTGCCAAGATGTCTGTGGCAAAATCTAACGCTATTCGGAAGAACACATGGAGGTCATTGTGATCACGAGAGCTCCAGATAAGGTGCGTATTGGCGTATTTTACACACTTATTTCAGCAGAATACGCATTGATTATCAAAAGTGGGAGCACAAAATACTCACAGCAATACCAAAATATGTATGAATTTTCAAAGTGAAAATACTGTAATAAAGTTGAACATTTACTTAGTTGAGCGGTAAAAAGCAAACAGCAGCTCAAATAAGTGATTTTTTTATAGGAAGAAAATAAATAATACATTTGTAAAAGTTTGAAATTGAATTTGAAATCTGGGATACATGTATAATACTCTTTAGATACAAAACTTATCTGGGGCTCTGGATCACTGTGTCAAAATCTCAGTGAGCAGGTCAGGTCATGTCATAAACCCCATTTGGTCAGTCCATGTCGTAAATAAAACTTGAATGATGAGAAATGTGATACCTGTTTATACTGTTTGTAAGACAATGTGGAAAAAGTGAAAAGGTCAGGGCTCCAGATAAGGAATTAGTAATTGAGTAGTTTCACTCCATCATATCTGAAGCAATTGGGTATTTCGAAATTTTAATTGGGTAAAATAAAATCACACTACTGTTTACACATCAACAGACAGCAATTATTGAATAGTTTGCTTCTAAATGAAAACATGTCTTGGCATTTCATTAGAATTGTCTCCAAGATGTGTTTTCATGGAAAATATGATATATATGTGGTCTGTTTATTGTTTTATGTAGCATGATAAAGGTACCACACATTTCTTATTGTTTTTTGTTTTGATTCTCGCTACTTCTGATTTCAATTGGGTTTTCGGAAATTTTAATTGGGTATTTACGCAAATACGCAGCTTATCTGGAGTGAAAAGTGCCGACCCATGGCCAGATGCGCGGAGAAACATATCGGATAAGCGAATCACACATTCCCAATTTTGTCCGACAACATCACATTCTTGTCTACTAAAGCCAGTTATCTACCCAGCGCCGTATATAGACCTGGGGCCTATTTCATCAACATTGCAAAGTATACTTTACTAGCAAAGTATACTTTGAGGGAGTAATCATTTATTTTTCCTGAAATGCATTATTTCATATACAACTAACAAATGCATATATTTCATGATTAAAAGTATGCAGAATTATTATACTGAATTTATGGCTGTGATAATGTAATAAATTCCGTATAATAAAAATTAATAAATTTAAAAAAAAAATGAAAATTTCTCCCTCAAAGTTACTTTGCTACTAAAGTATACTTTGCAATGTTGATGAAATAGGCTACAGAGCTCCCAGATTTATCTACCCAGCGCCGTATATAGACCAGTGCTACCATTAGGGATCCCTGACCAGCATATGATTCAAACATAAATGCTTCCTAAATGTGATGGAATATATGTATAACATATAATGTGAACACTGCCTCGTTACTGTATCCTATACAGCACATGGAGTGGCCAAGTCGGCCATATTTTACAGTTTGGTGTAACATAATTGATAAGAGTCCATTCTCCTGGCTACATCATATCATATGTTCTATTTCGCATTGTCAGTTCTTTGTCAATTAAGTGAGTGAGTGAATAGGGTTTAACGTCCGCTTTTCTGACATAGAGGTACAAGCCTCAGGGAGTCTACACGCAAATGGGAAGTTCTTTGTCAAACGCAAGAAGAGGTGAAACTGGCTGATGGCTGGAATACACAAAGATGGCCGACTTGGCCACTCCATGTGCCGTATAGGACAGGGGTGTAAACATTTGGAAAAATACACTCGCCCTGTAGGACTAGTAGACGCAAAAAGCTACTCGCCCTGTACAATCCATGTAACTTGACTGTATGTTGGCACGCAAAACAATATTTTCCCACCTGCTGTATACTATAGTATCCTCTTTCAGGGATTCCGCTGGAGAAAATAAAAATGTGTGCTGGATTTCTACTTGTTATTTTGCGGATCCAATATGGCCGACATTTTCCCTTGCGTCTCTGATTTTCTGTGCTGTGATTGGTTGGAATTATTTGCAGCGGGAAATTTGATTGGGGCTCGCACGGCTGCTGCTCGCATCTCATCTATATAAAGGAGGCGAGCTGCGCAACTCATTAATTAACTTGTCAGTCGACTGACCCACTCATATTGTCAGTAACCGCTAGTGACCTATTGTCGACTCAGGTAACCAGTTAATTCCCGTCACGCTGAGTAACTTAGTACTCTGTCACATAGTATTATTAGTTAAGTTCATTTGAGCCATTCTGACACGGGGCTCTTGCATTAATAAATAAGTACGAGTTCAGACGCTCGAAACTTGAAATACAGATAAACAGTAATAATGCCACCGTGCCGCCAACCAGGGCAGGGGTGTTGATTACACTACTATATCGTTGCCTAACACAACTTGAATCAACGCTATTTATAGCACACAAGTGGCGACGGCCTGTTCTAGAAAAATCGATATCGGTGTATACACATTGTAACACGAAACACAGGTATAAATATACACAGGTCACCGCGTGTCATAGTTAAATGTGTCAATTTATACAATTTATAGAGGATTTAAATCTGGCGAAAAAAACAAATGGATCGGGAATAATAGGCAAGTTTGTGAACCAAATTTATTATTACTTTCGCCATTTAATAACTTATTTCACTAATTTTATTAAAAAAATAATGTTTGTAACTGAACATGTACTTGGATGTGCATAAATTCTGTATCTTAGTTACATCAACTGGAAACAGTTGCACAAGGACGAAACTACGTACGTACGAAATTGTCTCTGATATTTACAGACTTTTTCATGTTTTCTGACAACAGAGTTAGCCATATTTGGTTGAAATAAATAGTTAGTAATGTAATAAACAGTACTTCTTTTCGGCATCAAGGATTTCATCAGAATATATCGATTTCATATGTAATTCTTGAAAAAGTTTCACGCTTTTCGGCGAAAAAGAAAGTTGAAATCATGGGCCTTCCGCATTCGCTATGTAGGCCACGACTCAGTTTGTTAGGTGGCGCCTCGAGTGGGTATACCCACAATAGTAGCTATTGATTGGATGCTATTTTTATTTCGGAAATGGAATTCTACATAGCGTCAAAAGCCGACAATGTTTGTAGAAAACTACGAAACTTGCTCGCTACCGGGCGACCCAGTTGTATAATTTTTGCTAACCCCCGACACAGAAACGACTCGCACCGGGCGGCTGTTAAAACGCGTGTTTGCACATCTGGTGGAGAGTATTCGGAGGGAGTTAAAACTCTACCGGGAACACGCGAGAAGGGAACTTGGCAAATGTGCTATTGATCGAGCGACCCGCACGTGGCTTAAAAAAAACAAAGCAAATGCCGACAGTACACACTTCATGAATCGCTGATAGATCTACCGCCGACGTCTTTGTCGACAATAACCTGTCAATCATGCCGCAGCTTAACACTAAGGGCCGCCTTTACTTACCAGCGATTGGCTGTATTTATAAATAACTTCGCCACGTGAATAACACAAATTTGGAACTGACAGTTATAGTAGCCAGAAGCAATGTTTGCTAGGGATTATTGAAACCTTGACTTTTCTTGTCACAGCGGGTAGGTGTGATTTTAGTGAATCGCGTAATGATGTGATGAAAATTTGTGGATTATTTATTTTTTACAGTAAAATTATCAATAGCCGGAATAGAGCATTTTCCAATTTTACTTAAAATTTTAGATAAAAATTACTCGCCTTGTCGGACTAGTGGACGGTAATTTCCACTCGTCCGAGGAAGATAAGCACTTGCCAATGCGATATGGCGAGTGGAGTTTTACA
This sequence comes from Conchocele bisecta, assembly GCA_029237695.1. Lineage (NCBI taxonomy): Eukaryota > Metazoa > Mollusca > Bivalvia > Lucinida > Thyasiridae > Conchocele > Conchocele bisecta. The sequence continues at coordinate 76,965,674 of CM055272.1, forward strand.
ACCGTCTAAGGGTACAGTAACGAGGCAGTGTTCACATATATGTTGTACATATATTCCATCACATTTACGAAGCAATTATCTTTGAATCATACGGTGATCAGTAGCCTATTTCATCAACATTGCAAAGTATACTTTACTAGCAAAGTATACTTTGAGGGAGAAATTTTCAATTTTATAATAAATTTATTAATTTTTATTATACTGAATTTATTACATTATCACAGCCAATTTTGGCTGTGATAATGTAATAAATTCAGTATGATAATTCTGCATAGTTTTAATCATCAAATATATGCAATTGTTAGTTCTGCATGAAATAATGCATTTCGGAAAAATCAATGATTGCTCCCTCAAAGTATACTTTGCTAGGAAAGTATACTTTGCAATTTTGATTAAATCGGCTACAGGTATAGAATGGGTCCTTAAAGGTACATGCCCACTCAGTAAGCACAAAATGTTCTTTATAAGAATTAAATAAATGTATAATTGTGTCACTATTCCACCAGTTCTAAAAAATTACAAACGCCCGGAAAACAGATATAATCATTTAGTAATATTTATTTTACTGATAGTGACGTGCGTTGGTATCAGGCTATTTTCATATGCAAATGAGGTATGATATTTTTTACTTATTTATACTAATGAAATGCGTCCCCTGAAAAAATATTTTTTTCGACAGATTATAAAGTATGATCATTGCACATCAAAAAATAAATACAAAGATTAAATAGTAATGTCCGTTAACATTTTAAGGAAACACTGTTATCGCCCCTGATATCAATGTGAACATTTTCGTCTAAAATAAAATGTATAATAATGTCAATCAATACGTGGGGTAATGGTGAATTAATGTTTATTTTGCCAGAAAATGGCATACGTACAGAATATACAAAATTATCTGTATCACTATATTACAACCTACTGTGTGGGCATGTACCTTTAATATTGATTTTCAGGTATTTTTTTGTATTTTTATGAACATTTCAGGATTTTTTTGTATGTAGACAAACAAACTACCAATTTCGTGAATTTCTTGGTGACTTTCAAGGAAGTAATTACGTCCAATTCCTGTTAATGAGATCAATGATGATAGGGTTGAACAAAATGTCGCCATACCTGTGCAGAAATAGAGGAACCTGTTTTTGATTTCGCCCACCTCCTCGCGACTGACGAATCTCTCGCCCTTCGAGGACGCGAGGTGGCCGACGCGCAGGTCCGTCGTGTTTGCCATCAGGAGAACCGTTTCCTCTCCCGTCTCCGACAGTCGCTCAAGCTGTGAAGGTGGAAATAGAGGATCTTACACAAATGATGATTTAATCTGATAATCATTGATCCATTGTAGACTGGGGTAGTATGAAAATTATGAGATTTTTTCCCGCCATTTACTTTATTTCTTTTCAATAGTATATGTTGTTACCACTCACCTGAACCGTCTCAAATAAGTGGTAATAACATATATTTTTATGGAGAATTAACAAAATAATTTTTTTTTTTCTATAGAAAGAAAATTGTGAGAAGTATTTTTCACATTTTTCTTTTATTTCTTCTCGAAAGTATATGTTGTTACCACTCATCTGAATGAGTGGTAACAACATATATCTGTACGGAGAATTAAAAAAAAATAATATTTTTTTTCTCTAACAAGCTTTGTATCAATAAGACTTCCACGGTGGAAATGAAGATCTTACACAATGGTGAATTCACCATTAATAGGAGGAACCAAAATTATTGTCTGCTGTGTTTCTTATTTTGAATTTTCTCTCAATAAAACATGGTTTGGCAGCTTGTAGAAAATGGAAATTGTAATCGAAATATTAAAGTAATCCATCAAGCTTTATAGAAGTTATGACAGAAATGAGAAGCTCCGTCAAACTTATTAATGTGGGAAAAAGTTCAAGTTGTCAAGGTGATATTAAGGGCAGCATGGATGTGTGGCATTTGTCAACAAGTATGCTGTGTTTAAATATTTAAGTAAACCTTCAAGGAATATAGAATGTATGACAGAATTTTGAAATTCCGGCGAACGTCTTAATGTGCCGGCCACACGGACGGACAGACACACAGTGCAAACACAATATGCCTCCAGCTCTACCGAGACCAGGGGCATACAAATATGGTTTTGACACCATTTTTACAATTTTGGAAGAGCTTCGTCTGTCATGTTGTTCGAGACTATAGTACATGCAGTTTGTGAGATGTTTCAAAATCTTGACAGGCGACGACGTATGACAGACAAAAAGCGGTAACAATAGCTCACATGAGGGTATTTTTTCAAAACATTGAAAATCATGATAAACACTACAGATCCAGGCCGCGCATAACGAGCCGTCTCATCTGGATCTACAGTGTTTGCTGCAAATGTCGACTTTATGGTCTGTAGGGTTGAAAGGGTTAAAACCTACCAGCGATACAATCTCGCACTTGATGACAAGTTTGAGGGCATTCTGGAACTCAACGGAGTCCCAATCCTCCTGATGAATGTTCAAATCCCCAGACATGTCCCCACCAAGCGTCGCTACCCTCTCGAAGAGCTAGCTGGACCACAACTGAAAAGCAAGAAGACATTCCTTATACCAGATGGCTGCGGCCATGTCGAGCCCGCCAAGGCATTTGGGGATCTCACGGTAAGATACCGTATATATAATGTAGCAACAGACACATTGAAAAACAAGAACTGACAGTTAAATGAAGCTGATACCCTGGCTGGCAGCCTTGATAATAAACTAGACTAGATGGCCGCGGCCTGCATGTCGCGCCTTGTGGTGAGGCATGGACACTAAAAAAAAAAGATATAGTATAACGAAAAACTTAACCAAACAAGAGGGCCATGATGGCCCTAATTCGCTCACCTGACTCCATGAACACCAGAGGAGAATGTGACATTGAGTTCATGTGTTTTAAAAAAATTGTGCTATTTTTAGATGGCGGTCATCTTGGATTAAGCGATGACTCTCATTTTACAAAATCTGAAAATGCTTCACCCAGCATCGGCCATGGGGTTCCTGAGAAAAAGACGTTAAAAATCTTGAATAAATGGACCTTTTGGTGGCCATTATGGATGACATAATCATCCGATTCCGACAAATATTGCACCAGAGTGATCGCCTCATTGATACCTTCAATTTGATATATGACATGACCATATTCGGTCAAAAATAAAATTTGACCCCAATTTGACCCCACAGGCCACGCCCATTTTTGACCCCAGGGTCACCATTTTAACAACTTTGAAAGAGCAATGTACATTGATCATTCCTACCAAGTTTTGTCGAAATCCGGTTGGCGGTTCTTGAGAAGAAGATTTTTTAAGAATTTGTGCTATTTTTAGACAGCGGCCATCTTGGATTACGTAATGACGTCATTTTAACAATTTTGTAATCCCCCTACCTAAGGACCATGACCATGAAGTTTGGTGACTATAGACCCAATGGTTACCGAGGAGAAGACGTTTGAAAATGTTCACGGACGACGGACACATTGCGGTAACAATAGCTCACATGAGCTTCGCTCAGGTGAGCTAAAAACTTAACCAAAAACTTAACCAAAAACTTTAACCAAAAAACTTAACCAAAAACTTCAAAGTAATTTGACCTTGACATTGGGCACAGGGGCCGCACGGGAGTGGGGTAGAATGAAAATACAGATGATGAAAAATACCCATGTGAAGTTTCAAGGTAATGGGCAAAGCAGTTGCAGAGATATAGTATAACGAAAAACTTTAACCAAAAAACTTAACCAAAAAACTTAACCAAAAAACTTAACCAAAAAACTTAACCAAAAACAAGCGGGCGCGACAAAAATGTGTTCATAGAACACGGATGCCCCACATATCGCTTTGATAATAAATGAGGCCAAATTTACCAGAACATTAAAGTTTCGTGACGGACGGACAAGGGTAACACTAAATGCCCCCTCCACTATCGTGGTGGGGCATAACTAGATGGCCGCAGCCTGCATGTCGTGCCTTGTGGCGAGGCATGGACACTAAAAAGAGATATACAGTACACTCAGAGTGGTTTGTCCCTTTTCCACTCTCTCACGGTGGGAGGAATTTTCTCAGAGTGGGAAAATCACGGTGGGAGTTATGTGCCTCCCACGGTGACCATATATTTTACCTGTATTACCACCGCGGACGGAGACCAAGCTGGACGAACTTCCAATAGCCATAAAACGGCCACGGTGTTCCCCCGTGATACGACCCTGCGTTCCACCGGGACGCCAGGCTGGCTTACCTGTACAGTCATAGCGTAGTACCCAAACATTTACACTTATTCTGACTTAGTTTGTGTTTTTTTATTCGTTTTTTTTTATAAATATATACATTTTTCCTTTCAAACAAACATATTTCTTAACAAGAACAAAACATGAGAATCGTCTCCTAAACACATGAGAATCATCTCGCACTTTGGCATCGCGAAATCGCCTTCCGCTGAAACTTTTGTAAATACAGGGTTTGCTCATGGTGTGTAAAACGGATACGTCTTGAAATTTCGCTTTGCGCATGCATGCAAGTAAAACGCAATTCCAACGCGAGACGAGAGCGTACGACTGAATATAATATAATGTCCCATTTTCACCTCGCGATCTCACTTTGCGTTTTCGCGATCTGGCGCATGGATCGACATCGTGAAAACGCGAGAATGTAACTGGCCCTAACAGGACACTGTAGTATCATAATCGCCTTAGGAAACAATAATCATGTGCTGAAAAACATTATTTTAATTAAGAAATAGAAGAAATGTGGATATTGGGGAATATGTCAGATACATATGAAAGGGTTTTCGCGATCTCGTGTAGAAGTCGAGATCGAGTAAATGCGAGTTACACGACACTAACAGAACACCATTATAATTCTCGTGTTTTAGGAGGCAATTCTCATGTTTTGTCAAAAAAATAATATTATTTTTTCTAATAAACATATTTTGGCAGCATATGAGAATCGTCTCCTAAAACGATTTACCTGTCCTGTTAGGGACATGTTACGATCTACTGATGGTGAACACGTGTTGGTCTTCGCTAGTCACATATGCAATAAGCCCGGTTTTGTCCGATCACATCATACATCATCATATGCACGTGCGAATTCTGCCGAATTCTAAATGTCGGTCACCAGGTCACACTTTGCACGTGAAACTGGATTACCAACAGATGATTGTAAACACCATCAGGTGTGCAGCTAGACAGAAAATGATATGTCGCAAATGTGCTAGTTTGGGATAGGTGGGCACGGCGGCATATTTCTTTATGTGCCGTTTGAAAACGGAACTAATCGCATTCACAAAAACGCGCGATCACGAGGCGAAAACACGATATTGAATACAATAGAATATATATCATGTTTTCGCCTCGCGATTTTGCAGTCTCGCGATTTGGTCTCGCGTTTTCGCGATTTTGTGTATAGGTCGACGATGCGATACAGCAACCAATAATACGTATCAAAATATGTTTTCTTTTCAATAAACATGTATTGGCAGTACATTAGAATCGTCTCCTAAGACATTTATTATGTTTTTGTTGTCGAGAACTACTGATGTTTGTCCGCATTTGTTCTATTTCTTAATACAAACATGTTTTGGCTGCACATAAGAATCGTCTCCTAAAACAATGTGTACGTGTTCTGTTAGGGACATGTGACAACCTCGTGTGTTCGCGGTTTCTCGCATAGGTTGCGATCGTGAAGCGTGATCGCGAGATTTCGAGTGCATAACATATTCCACCCGGCTACATACGGACATGCCGCAACCTGTCGACTGTCAACTGATGAACATTGGACATGTCGCTATTGTGTATTATTATGAGTTGGCTGACGGACGAGTTGGTTGAAGGCCGAAACGGAAGTCGTCGGTCATAAAATCAACGAAAACTAACGGGACCCATACAATTTCTAATTACCTCTAAGGTAATAATCGCAATTTCCATTTACCGATCTATTGGAAATGAATACTTATGACCGTATTTAAATTTCGATTGGAAAAATATAATATATATATATATAAACGTGACGTCGGCAATGTAATACATGTGTATAGGCCGATGTTACGATACAGAAGATATGTTCCTTTACTTCCATACACATTTTTGGAGATATTACGCCGATTCGCGTGACGATATGTGACCTTAAAGAAATTGCAGCAAAGTGTATGAAATTCCGCGAGGCCGAACAACTCGGCCAATAAAAAAATATGCGGGTTGGGTTTCGCGGTGCCTGTACTGTATGAGACGATTTTCAAAGTTTTGTCAGCCATATATGCACTCCTCTCCGACCACATTACCTGTACGCTGGCACGGTGATGCGCCATGGTGCGCCGTGGGCTAATACGGTGGGTCACGGGGGAACGCGGTGTGCAGCAGATTCGGTCTTTAAAATATTCCCACGGTGGTGATTTTTGCCTCTCCACCGTGACGCGTGGGATTTCCACCCGACACGGTGGGAGGAATGTTTATGCCCACTCTCCATCCGATCACGGGGTCGAGTGGGAAAAGGGACAAACCACTCTGAGTGTACTGTAGTATAACCAAAAACTTTAACCGGACACACGTACGTACGTACAAAGTGCCGACTATATCGCGCTTTCCGCAAGCGGGCGCGACAAAAAGTAATTTGACCTTGAAATTGGGCACAGGGGCCGCACGGGTGGGGGGTAGAATGAAAATATGGATGATGATAAACAGGCATGTGTAGGTTCAAGGTAATGGGCAAAGTAGGTGCATAGATATAGTACATGAAAAACCTTTAACCAAAAACGTTAACCAAAAACTTCAAAGTAATTTGACCTTGACATTGGGCACAGGGGCCGCATGGGGTAGAATGAAAATATGGATGATGATAAACACCCATGTGAAGTTTCAAGGTAATGGACAAAGCATTTGCAGAGATAATAGTATAACGAAAAACTTTAACCAAAAAACTTAACCAACAAGAAATGCGTCTGTCGAACGCGGATGCCACCTGCAGCATATTTGAGAAACTGTGACAAAGTGGTTAACCGAAAAGTGTGACGGACGAAACCCGGTGGCATAAAAACTTCAAAGTAATTTGACCTTGACATTGGGCACAGGGGCCGCACGGGAGGGGGGTAGAATGAAAATATAGATGATGATAAACACCCATGTGAAGTTTCAAGGTAATGGGCAAAGCAGTTGCAGAGATTTAGTATAACGAAAAACTTTAACCAAAAAACTTAACCAAAAACTTCAAAGTAATTTGACCTTGACATTGGGCACAGGGGCCGCATGGGAGTGGGGTAGAATGAAAATATAGATGATGATAAACACCCATGTGAAGTTTCAAGGTAATGGGCAAAGCAGTTGCAGAGATACAGTATAACGAAAAACTTTAACCAAAAATCTTAACCAAAAACATTACTTAACCAAAAAACATAACCAAAAAACTTAACCAAAAACTTTAGCCAAAAACTTAACCAAAAACTTTAACCGGACACACGTACGTACGTACGCCAAAGTGGCGACAAAAATCAAGTTCACAGTGACCTTGACATTGGGCGGACGCAAAACAAAGCACCATCCCTAGAGACACATTGTGGCCAAATATTATCAAAATTGGTGAAGCGAAAAAAGCTCTTGAAAAAATATTTTTTTTTAACATTTTTGCCTTACAGTGAACTTCTAACTCAGTTGACCTTCACCTTGGGCACAGTGGCTGCATGCATGGGACAGAGAATGAATATATGGATGATGACTAATAAGCATATAAAGTTTCAACCCAATACAACTTACGGTTACAGAGAAAGTAGGTACCTGAAAACTTTAATGCAAATTTTGACATAAACTTTAATGCAAACTTCTAAGTCCTTTTCCATTGACCTTGGGCACAGGGGCCGCATTAGTAGGACACAGCATGAATATATGGATGATGACCAATAAGCATACACAGTTTCAAGCAAATCAGACTTACAGTTACAGAGATAGTACATGTAGGTATGTGAAATGTTTTAACGCAAATTTGGACAAAAACTTTTAACGCAAACTTCTAAGTCATTTGACCTTGACCTTGGGGCACAGGGGCCGCATGAGTGGGACACAGAATGAATATATGGATGATGACCAATAAGCATACAAAGTTTCAAGCACATCTGACTTAAATACGGATAGTAGGTATGTGAAAAGTTTAACACAAATTTGGACAAAAACTTAACGCAAACTTCTAAGTCATTTGACCTTGGGGCACAGGGGCCACATGAGAGGGACACATAATGAATATATGGATGATGACCAGAAAGCATACAAAGTTTCAGGCAAATCTGACGTGTGGTTACCGAGAGTGAAACTTTTCACATACCTACTGTATGTGAAAAGTTTAACACCAATTTTGACAAAAACTTTAACGCAAGACACAGGGGCTTCAGGTAACAGAGAGTTAAATTGTTCACATACCTACTGTATGTGAAAAGTTTAACGCAAATTTTGACAAAAACTTTAACGCAAACTTTGACACAGGTGGAAGACTTGGACCTGTGACACAAAGAAAATGACCATTACAAAAAATCCATTACCCCACCCACTTGGTCTCATACAGTACTATCTTCTCTTATAGAAAGGTGGAAAAGAATATGGCTATTAGAGAAAGAGCCCTCTCGTTTCCGACTCGCACAAACACAATAAACATCGATTAAATGTATGACTTCTGTCTCTGGAAATCGAAAAAGGTCTTAGGTGCGTGAATATACTCACTTCAAATCGCTGTTTCCAGCATTTATTCAGTTATTCGCATTTTGTATACCACATCCAAAGCGAAATTTGATTGTACGAAAGAATCTCACACAGAATCGGAGGCCGTCCGGCGTGGATTATCTGTCATATTTGGCCGATAGCTGATCGCCAGCTCAAACTAAAGTCGTGCACTATGACCATATACATTAGAAACTACAACCATACAAAGTTCGTCCAATTGTGATATTCACACACCTAATACCTTTATCGAGTGCCAGAGACAGAAGTCATACATTTAATCGATGTTTATTGTGTTTGTGCGAGCCGGAAAAGAGAGGGCTCTTTCTATAATAGCCATATTGATTCTCACCTTTCTATATAGAAGATGGTACTGTACGAGACCAAGTGGGTGGGGTAATGGGATTTTTTTAATAGGCATTTTTGTTGCAAATTTGGACAAAAATTTAACGCAAACTTCTAAGTCATTTGACCTTGGCCACAGGGGCCGCATCAGTGGGATACAGCATGAATATATGGATGATGACTAATAAGCATATGAAGTTTCAAATCAATGTGACTTAGGACTGCAGAGATATAAGGTATTTAAAAACTTTGACGCAGATTTCGGACGGACATCATTGTGATCACTACGTCTCACTTTCCGCAAGTGCGCGCGACAATAAAATGATGTCAGTTATTCAATACTTCCATGAAATGTGGCATCAATCAATTGCGTGTCTATACATGGAGATAGTCAGTGGGCTTTTCACTGATTCATTGATAATAGCGACATAATATAATCCAGACATAGAGAATACCAGGCTAGTGTCTTTGTGTATCAAATTTATCAGGCGTGGCTGGGATATTAAGCGTAAGGTGTATGGCGTAACAGGGCTCCAGATCAGGAATTAGTAATTGAGTATTTTCACTCCATCATTTCTGAAGCAATTGGGTATTTCAACATTTTAATTGGGTAAAATAAAATCACATTACTGTTTACACATCAACAGACAGCAATTATTAGATAATTTGCTTCGAAATGAAAACATGTCTTGGCATTTCATTAGAATTGTCTCCTTGGAGACAATTCTAATGAAATACCAAGATGTGTTCATGGAAAATAAGAAAAATATTCTATATTTGTGGTCTGTTTATCGTTTTCTGCTGCATGATAAATGTACCACAAAATTGTAATTGCTTTTTGATACTCGCTACTTCTGATTTCAATTGGGTTTTTGGCAATTTTAATTTGGTATTTAAACAAATACGCAGCTTATCTGGAGCTCTGGCATAAAAATTCAGAAGTTCTGCGAGAGAATTAATACCATTTCCGAGCCAAGCTTAACCCTTTTCATGCTGAGGATACGCCATTATGTTTGCAGAAAATCATAAATATTTTCCTTCTATGCGCCACGGTACGGATCTAGTAACTCAGGAGAGAAGATATGTATCTGTGCCCGGTTAGCTCACCTTATAAGCGGGAAGTACCGGGTTCGAGTCCCGGGACGGGTTCATATTTTCCGCTTCCTGTTACATTTGGCACCCAACAAGGGACCGCGACCGATACATATACGCCGAAATTGTCCCACAGGTAATCACTGTTCCCAAAAAAATGTGTAATGCGAGGACGAATTTGAATTTGGCTGTAAAGTATGTCATGGTATGGATCTAGTAACTCAGGAGAGAAGGTATGTATCTGTGCCCGGTTAGCTCAGTCGGTAGAGCGACCGCCTTGTAAGCAGGAGGTGCCAGGTTCGAGTCCCTGGACAGGTGCTTATTTTTCTCTTCCTGTTACATATGCGCTGTATAAAGCGTTTTACATACGTTAAATATGCGCTGTATACACAATATGCGCCTATAAAGCAGAAAATGTGCAGCTAATTATTTCACTCATTTTCTTCAAGCACCCTTGATGAAAATTTTAGCGACAAGTTTGGCAGTTAATACAGGCAGCCACGTCAACAGTTACATATGTTGAGACTGAAAATCAGTCACGCACAATTCATAATTCTTAGCGTTACTATCAACTTGTCTAAATTTTGGCCAACAAAAAAAACTGGTTGTTGTTGTTGTCATAAAAAAAAACGGACAAGAGTTTTCAGTTTTCCCCAAAATGTATTGGCACTGAGGAAAGACAAGCAATGTACATGTCACTTGTGTCGTCATTCAAGACAATATTTGGGTACCTAATGGTGGAGCGAATGAAATAATGTGCAAAGAGAGCAGATGAATGCAGTCTTCGGAGAACTATGCCAGCAAAGCTGGGTTGGTCGCCATTTCGAGCAAAAATTGGAGTTAGGAGAGTTCCAAAGGGAGATAACTTGATGCCGGATTGAATTTATGAACAACTCGTCCCGAGTGCAACTCGTCCTGAAAAACTTCACTAGCTGTTTCTAACTGCAGAAATGAAATAACTAGCCAAGCGCGGATCCAGCCACCAGGTCCACCGGGTCCGGACCCTATGGGAATTTAACATGGGGGCTAAAACAGGTAGTGTTTTTTGTTTTATATACTTTTTCAAATTCTAACTCTTGTTTTCTCTTATTTACATTATTTCTAAGCTATCTACCCAGGTTTCGGAGTCAATTTCCAAAATTATTCGTTTTTTGACTCCTCCCCCACTGCTTCTACCTCTTTTTCCCCGCTAATTCAGGTACGCAATATATGTACCATTATTTAACTACCTTGCGGCCCAGTAACAAGGTGTATGATCACGTGGTACTAACAACAACAATAAGTACCGATTCAAAGTACGTATTCTTTTATAGTGTCCGTATTACGTAACGGATTTTAATGTAATATGGCGCATCACACGCGTCTTGTTAATAAACTGCATTTGGTGGTCTCTTTATTTTCGCCCAAACTTCTGTCGTTTTTGCGAAGAATCGATTTCCGTGTCTCCGACACGGAAATCGATTCTTCGCAAAAACGATATAAGTCTGTGCCAAACTCCCTAGACCACCAAATGCAGCTCATCAAAATCCGTTGCATATTAAGGAAAATATAAAATAATACTTACTTTGGAGTGGGCGACGTTGTTGTTGTTGTAACCACGTGACCATGCACCTTGAGTAACATGCATAGCCTCTAGTCGTCTAGTTTCAGTTTTATTATGAGAGTCGATGTATACAGTCCAGGAAGAAATACCAGTGTTGAAGAAAAATAAAAGATACGTCGAAGAACTCAAATGCTTACTACCGACGTTGGAGTAAGAATACAGTAAGAATTAAGAAATATACTGGCTGTGCCACGTTTTCTGCCGACTAAGTGGCTATTAAATACATTAAATCGAAACTCCATCAACTATTTATTTTATTGCACAATGTGAATTTAACATAGGAGCTAATATCTTCTTTTTGTATGCCCCCACCACCGAATTGTGAGGTGGGCATATATTGTTACTGGCGTCCGGCCGTACGTCCATCCGTCCCGAAATCTTAACGCTCGGGCAAATGGCTTACACTTTCTGTATCCTTGCTCGGATCTGCTTCACATTTCACACACGCACTGCTCCAATAGTCCTCTACCTCCCTGTGACAATTCCACATTTGTCCAGCCCCCGCTAAGCACAGGGTCAAGGTCACAGACTTGGTGCGTTCGAAACCTTAACGCTCGGGTAAATGACTTATACTTTCTGTTTCCTTGCTCGGATCTGCTTCACATTTCACACACGCATTGCTCCAATGGTTCTTTACCGCCCTGTGACAAATCCACATTCGCCCCGCCTCCGCTAAGCCCAGGGTCAATGTCATACACTTGGTGCGTTCGAAACATTAACGCTCGGGTAAATGGCTTATAATTTATGTGTCCTTGCTCGGATCTGCTTCGCATTTCACACAGACATTGCTCCAATGGTCCTCTACCGCCATGTGACAAATCCACATTCGTCTCGCCCCCGCCAAGCCCAGGGTCAATGTCACAGACTTGGTGCGTTCGAAACCTTCACGCTCGGGTAAATGGCTTATAATTTGTTTCCTTTCTCGGATCTGCTTCACATTTCACACACGCATTGATCCAATGGTCATCTACCGCCCCTGTGACAAATCCACATTCGTCTCGACCCCGCCAAGCACAGGGTCAATGTCACAGGCTTGGTGCGTTCGATACCTTAACGCTCGGGTAAATGGCTTATAATTTATGTTTCCTTGTTCGGATCTGCTTCACATTTCACACAGGCATTGCTTCAATGGTCCTCTACCGCCCTGTGACAAATCCACATTCGTCTCGCCCCCGCTAAGCCCAGGGTCAAGGTCACAGGCTTGGTGCGTTCGAAACCTTAACGCTCGGGTAAATGTCTTATAATGTTGGATCTACTTGATATTTCACAAACACATTGCTTTAATGGTCCTCTACCACCCTATGACAAATCCACGATCGTCATGCTTCCGCTAAGCCCAAGGTCAAGGTCACATATTTGGTGTGTTCGAAACTCGGGTGTCTTATAATGTCTGATTCCTTGCATGGATCTGCTTGATATTTCACACACCCATTGCTCTGATGGTCTGCTTTCATGCTGTGACAAATCCACACTTCTCTGGCCCTCTGTGTTTTCAAATGTGACTCGATTTCTTTGGCTGCCAGCGGGGGCATTCGTGTGCCGACAGGCCACATTTCTAGTTTTTACATAATTTGGCGTCCAGTAACCAGCGTAAGTTAGAGCGAAGCCGGCGCAGAGTGCAGCACCAGTGTTACATGACGAACTACTAAAAAAAACATAGAATGGAGGCTGGATTCCTTTATTTTTCAACCTGGTAAGATTTGCTCTCATAAAAACGAAGTTAGTGTCTTTTTTTATGATGAAATCCAGCAAGCAGTTCGATGCTAGAAAAATGTTGAAAATCATAAAGACGAAGTTAGTGTCTTTTTTTTATGATGAAATCCAGTAAGCAATTCGATGCTAGAAAAATGTTGAAAATCTGATCGCACGTGACATTTTAACATTACAATCTTGCATTCAATTCTATTACTTCATTATCGGACCGAATGTCAAAAAGATGGCTCATCGCTAAATTTTGCTGAAAAATGATTTTATGCAACAAAAAGTAGTTTTAGGGTGTTTAAATAGGCGTAAAAGTTGGGCAGGTTATCGTGAAACAGACAGTAGAGATAGCACAAGAGTGACCATAATATCAACACAAACATCGCTTAAATTTGACATATGAACATGTTTAATATCAGAAAGAGTTTCATAGGACAGAATCGACATTTCATGACCAGTTTTTACCTTTGACCTCGAAGTGTGACATTGACCTTAGACCTTGATATATGGCTATTGACCGAGCATCATTTCATCATGGCAAACATTTTAGCAACATTAGAAAATCCATTCATCTGTTTACAAGACATATGCGGGAATCGAAATGTCATGACCTCTAAGTGTGACATTGACCCGTGATCTGGATACGTGGGTATTAAACACGACACATCGTTTCATCACGGTAATTATTTGACACATCATGGCAAACATTTGATGCAAATCATTTGAAAATACATTCATCTATGATCAGTTTTAAAGATATATAGCCTACGTCGGAAACGCAAACTCATGCACGATGTTTACCAGTCCATTGATCTCTAAGTGTGACTTTGACCTTGTTCATAGACACGTGGTCATTGGTAAATGTTTGCAGCAAAGCACTCGAAAATCCATGCATCTGTTTAGAAGATATACGACGGACAAGAACTCTCATGGAATTGTTTACCTCTGACCTCTAGGTGTGACCTTGATCTTGGACGGAGACACGTGGATATTGACCACGACACACCGTCTCATCATGGTGGACATGTGAATATCCATTCAACGCTTTAGAAATCTCATGTGCATATTTTACCTTTGACCTCTAAGTGTGGCATTGACCTTGGACATATAAGCCCAAAATGGGGCACCTGTGTTCAGCTACTGATCAGTTAGCAAACGTCCGCAGGCCCGTAGCTAGACCTGTTTGAAAGGGAGGGGGGTTGTTTCGAAGGCCGAAGGGACCTGAGATATCTAGGGGGTCTAAAAAAGTGGACCTCGAGGCTAGGCGGGGGGTCGTCCGACCGCTCCGACTCCCACCCCCCCTGGCTACGGGCCTGGTCCGTGTCATGGCAAAATGGAACTTATGACTTTGTGACCAGTGTGCCGAGTGATCAACGAGAACAATTCTGTGTCATGGCAAAATTAAACTTACGGGTGTATGACCATGCAGTGTGCATATTGATCAACGAGAAAACTTCAGTGTCAAAATGAAACTTACGGAGTTTCTGACCAGTGTGCCGATTGATCAGCTAGCATGCCACTTCTGTGTCATGGCAAAATGAAACTTACGGGATTTCTGACCAGTGTGCTGATTGATCAGCGAGAACATTTCTGTGTTATGGCAAAATGGAACCTAAGGGGTTTGCGACCAGTGTGCTGATTGATCAACAAGAACACTTCTGTGTCGTGGCAAAACGAAACTTACGGGATTTCTGACCAGTGTGCCGATTGGTCAAGGAGAACACTTCAGTGTCGTGGCAAAATAAAACTTACGGGGTTTGTCACCAGAGTGTTGATTGATCAACGAGAAAATTTCTGTGTCGTGGCAAAATGGAATCTAAGGGGTTTGCGACCAGTGTGCCGATTGATCAACGAGAACATTTCTGTGTTATGGCAAAATGGAACCTAAGGGGTTTGAGACCAGTGTGCTGATTGATCAACAAGAACACTTCTGTGTCGTGGCAAAACGAAACTTACGGGATTTCTGACCAGTGTGCCGATTGATCAAGAACACTTCAGTGTCGTGGCAAAATAAAACTTACGGGGTTCGTCACCAGAGTGTTGATTGATCGATGAGAAAACTTCTGTGTCGTGTCAAAATGGAATCTAAGGGGTTTGCGACCAGTGTGCCGATTGATCAATGAGAAAACTTCTGTGTCGTGGCAAAATGAAACTTACAGGGTTTGTGACCAGTGTGCCGATTGATCAGCTAGCAACTTCAGTGTGGTGGCAAAATGGAACTTAACGTGTTTATGACCAGCTACTAATCAGCTACAAACGCCCGTGTCGTGGCGAAATGTGATTTGGTGGACTTGTGACCAGTGTACCGACTGATCAACAATCAAACTTCAGTCACGACCAAATGGGGTTTGCGAACAGTGTAGCCACTGATCAGCTAGCAAACTTCTGTATCAAGAATCCAGCAAAAACTTCTGTGTCATCACAAACTGGAAGTTCCTGGGTTTGTGACAAGTGTAGCTACTGATCAGTAATTAAGTAGAAACGTTTAATGGGAAGCCTTAACCCTTACATAACTCAATTCAATTTTGTTGCCAGCAGTTTATGTTTTCCATCTCAAAAACACATTTTGCCAAGAAACAGCAGACCACAATACTTGTTTCCTCATTATATTTATTTATGTAATGGTGTTTAATGGCCTGTCAATAGCAAAGGTCATTTAGGTCAGGTTAACAGGGTGGAATCCCACAGATCACCTGTATGAATGGGAGGAAAACCTTAACATTATTGGAAATTATTCTAGTGTTGCCAAACTATGTATTTGTTGACAAAGATGGAAAATGAAAAATAATCAATTTAATTTAACCATTGTAATGGTTAACCCTTTCAACACCACATACCTGCATAGTGGTATTGGAAAAACTTTTTAAAATAAATGTTCATAGTTTTAAGAACAAAAACACCCCCTTTTCATAAATGGACTTGTCTAAAATCATTTTTTGACAGATGGATGGGTTGCAAAATCTATTCCTGTTACTTAGGGGTGAAAAGGTTAATGGATCAGTCCATGTAAAGGGTGACGTGTAATAACCAGCAAAGTCAGCATTAAAACATGTACTTTATTGTGAAAGTATGCATTTCAATTCAAAACAAGATTTAAAATATAAATTTCGCAGTAAGTATATATTTTTGATACCAAATATTCAATAATTTATGTTAATATATAATAAAAGCGGCACCTGGCACAATATATGCCTTTTGTTGAAGGCATGGAAGACAAACAGGTACAATAACTCAGTAATAAAGGAAATTTAACAAAATACAAGATATATGGTACCGGTACTTAAAAAGCTAATTATTACAAATTTTGCAAGAATAAAACAAGAAATTTGAAAGATACTTAACCTTATCAGCCGTATGGGTACAGTACAGAACTCATTGCATTTTTTCAAAAAGAAAACAAGAAATTTTAATATTAATGGATCTTAGCAGGCGTTGGAATTAGTAGACTATTAAATAAGGATGATGATAAATGAGTATATAAAGCTTCATGATACAGGAAATCTCTAAACCGGACAACCTGAGGATCTGCAATTCATGTATATGAGCTCTCTTGAAATATATGTGTGCTGCACAATCATGAACACACATTATCATTAAAGTGTCTGTGACTGGAAAAATGGGGCTTATGGGTTTTGCGACCAGTGTAGATTCAGATCAGCCTGTGCATCTGCACAGTGTGATCAGGATCTGCACTGTTCGTCATTGTGACCAGTGTTTATCCAGATCAGCCTGTGCATCCGCAGTCTGATCAGGATCTGGACTGTTCGCCATTACATCAATGAAACGCCCATCATGCTTCTAACAAGCAGTATAGATAGCAACAGGAGTGTGCTTATTTCATCACGAGCTACAATGGCCACAACTCCCATAAGCGCCATTTCTCCAGTCACAGCCACTATTATAACTACTGGGAACCCATCAAAATCAAACAACCTGAACTCGTGTGGATGTTCTGGTTCGAGAGGCTTTACTGTACATGGTACTTAAAAGCTCAGTCACAAATTTTTTAAAAATACAAATGCAAATTTCTGTCATTTAAAGGGGCATATCAGGATTTTTTGAAAAAAATACTATAAAAAAAATAAAAATGTGTGTTCATCATGGCCCTGTGTAAAGTGGTTTAATTGAAGATATATGACGATACTAGAACTGCTAGGTTGTTTCAATTTTGAACGCAACAAGGGAAGAAATCTGATATTTATTATAGGAATGTATGGCCTTTTTGTGGAATTTATCGGGGTATAAACTTGGAAAAGTCGCGGGAATACTGGACGAAGGCCGGAAGGCCTCGTCCAGTATTCCCGCGACTTTTCCAAGTTTATATCCCCGATAAATTCCACAAAAAGGCCATTCATTCCTTATAATTCAAGCATTTTAAATAAATTCATCAAGAAAATGTGTTTATTTTCCGTTTTCTTAAGAATTATTTTAAATGTGCCTCACGGTTACGGAAAGTAGTTCGGCGTGGGAGTTTACTGGAATATAAATTTTGGACAGAGACTTGCTACGGGCCAATCAAATGTTAGGGAATTGTGTAAATATTTTTGTGCTGGAATCTGATATTTATGAACCTATATGGGTGAAATAGAAACAACCCAGCCGTTGTAGTATCATCATCTTCAATTAAACCACTTTACACAGGGCAATGATGAAAACACATTTTTATTTTTTATAGTTTTTTTTCTCCAAAAATCCGGATATGTCGCATTAATCTGACTTTAGGATTACAAAATCAAAATCTGAGCAACGATAAACACACCTGAAGCTTTAACCCATTTCATGCTGCGGATATGTCATTTTGATTCTAAATATTTTCTTTATATGTGCTTAGAAGTATTTTCCGTGACCACCATTTGAACCGTCTCATCGAGATGGTTCAAATGAGTGGTCACAACATATACTTTCATTGAGAAATAAGAAAAATAAAAATGAAATATTTCATACCTGTAGTAAAGGTGTTTTCCGAATGTAATCCAGCGATTTAACCAGCGGGCTTATAAAATGCACAGGTGTAAGGTATATATAAACATTAACCCATTACAGACGGGATACTATTAAAGTAGTATGAACTTTTCTTTAAAAAATATCTATTTTCCTAATTTCTTCTTGAAAGTATATGTTGTCACCACTCATTTGAACCGTCTCGATGAGACAGTTCAAATGAGTGGTAACAACATATACTTTTATAGAGCAATAAATTCATATTTTTCATATTTTCCAACAATAATATATGGGTTAAAGTCACTGTAAATGCCAGACGGACAGATGTTGCTACCAGGTGTAATTGTGGATATAAACTATTGTTTAGACGTAATCTAAAGATGTCGAGGTTGTCCGGTTAGCACAATCGGTTTTGTTTATTTATTGGTGTTAACACTAGCTGGGGGGGGGGGGGGGAGGGGGGGGGGGGGGGGGGGGGGGGGGGGGGGGGGAATCCCAACTCAGAGCGGAATATTTACATTCAGAAAAAATATATTCAGCCCTGAAATTAGAATAAATTGACATGGTGCCAGGTCCATACCACAAAGTCACTTGACCCGTTCCCTTCTGGTTAATCCAGTTTCCTCCCATAATAACAACCACCCTTACGTCTCCATCTGTTCCCACAAAAGCATTTGTATAAGTACAAATTTACCATTCTATACCACAGACGAATAATGCGTTTCACAGTCACAGTTATATAAGTACAAGTAATTTATTTTTGTTTGTTTGTTGGGGTTTAACGGCCTATCAACACAAATATGTTTAGAAACCTGCAGAAAGTCAGAGATATAAATATTGCCAGTAAAACCCAAAATGCTGTTAACCCTTTCAACACCGCAGACCTTGTAACGAGCAGTCTCATCAGGATCTACACTTTTTGCAAGTAATTATCATATTTTTGAGAACAAAAAAAAACCCTTATCGCAAATGGACTAGTCTGAAAGTTATTTTACGATGATTGGATTAGTCAGAAAATTAAATCCATTCCAGTTATTTAGGGGTGAAAGGGTCGAGTAACCTAATAAATGTAGTAAGCATTTGCATGTAGTAGCAGTGTTTTGTTTTTGTTTCATGGTATCTACTGGTTTCTACTGGTATTTACTGGTTTCTACTGGTATCTACTGGAAACATAAGGAACGAAAATGTAACCATGTTTATGCTTGAATTACTGTCTGTCAGTCCGTCTGTCTGTCTGTCACTGTTGCAAACATTTTTTTCAACAGTTTCTTTATTCAATCAGATACAATTTGAAAATAACTTAAATGGAGCTTATGGGATTTGTGACCAGTGTAGCTCCCTAGTTAAATATCACACTCAGTATTTATTTAATGGTCTTTAACAGGCTGTCAACAGCTAAGGTCATTTTAGGCCGGGTTAACAGGGGGAAATGTACAAATGGGGGGAAAATCCCAAAATCAGAACTGAATATTTACAATAACAAAACTATATATTCAGCCCTGAAATCAGAATAATCCTGATCTGATGCCAGGTCCTCGCCACACCAGAATCACTTGGCACCTCCCAAAAGAAGTAGGATCAGTAATAATCTTACTAATTTTATAATGGGCAATAATCCAATTCAACTCCCAGGTAACTAAAGAGCCAAAGATAAAAACGTACCTGAGGGCCAAACCAGGCAAATCGTGATTCCTATAAGGAGGAACCCATACCGTTAATTTATGCCGTCTTATTCGCCGGACCACCATCCACTGGCCTTACATGACCTTAGCTGTTGATAGGCTGTTAAACACCAGTAAACAAACAAACAAAAATTTACCCTTCACATGCTCCCAACCCACCACACACACTCAACAGTATTGTAGCCTAATAATGATTTATATTGCTTGTTATAAGCATGACAGGTGTTTCAATGATGGAATGGCAAACAGTGCAGATCATCACTGGTCGCAAAATGCATAAGCCCCATTTCTCCAGTCACAGCCACAAATGCGATTTTGTACCTAAGAACATGTGCGATTTTTCATGAAATATATTTACAGAAAATGTGATATTTTGTGTAAATGAAATTGCAAGATGACAACATTTTTACAGCGAATGCGGAATACTATTCCGCATTTGCTATGAAAATTTTGTCATCTTTCGACGTCATTTACGGACAATATCACAAATTTTGTAAATATTTTTCATGAGATATCGCCATGTTATTGGGTTCAAAATCGCATGGCCCGTCTCAAATGTATTGCTGTACCTTATCGCAGTCGACTATCCAATGTTACCAAACTGTGTCAATAGCTCCAACATCAAAAACGATTTTCAGAACACATGACAACTATGTCAATGTACATGTAATTTTTAAGTTAATATACAAGGCCCAAAACACATTGAATTTCTGTTATGTAGAACGTTCTGAAAGACACCTTGAAACATCTGTTAATATCATTGTTCATATACAATCACAGTTATATATTTACAAAACGGTTTATTTACAAATACATGCATGCATATATATATACATGTACATAGTATATGTAAGGTAAAGAAGCCAAAAACTATTAACCCTTACACCGCTATCTTAATTTTTTGTTGTGTGCTGTTTATTTTCTATTTTCCATTTTTATAATCAAAAACATGCTTTGACAGCACTTTAGAATAATTTACAACATGCTTTGATAGCACTTCAGAATCATCATGATTCCGAAGTGCTGTCAAACCATGTTTTTATTGAGAAATAAGGCAAGACATAAAAGCAACAGCAGACGACAATTGTTGTGTGTAGCGGTCTAAGGGTTAAATGAGATAAATCACTCTTAAATGGCTGGAAACACATTTTGTTACCTGCTTTTGTATATTTGTTTTATCACATGTTAAACGACTATTTGTTCTGCTGAAATACATTTTTTCTTAACCCTTTCAACACCAAGTAACTTAATAGGATGTTCCATGCCAATGTTTCACGCTATTTCATTGGTCCATTCAAATTTTCAGGCTATTCCATTCTTCAGAAAGGGTAATTTTTTCAAATTTGATAACTATTAACAAACAGTGGAGATCCTGATGAGACGGCTCATTACGAGCCGGCTCATCTGGATCTGCACTGTTTGCAAACATTGTCTCTATAGAGGTCTGTGGTGTTGAAAGGGTTAAAGGCATTGACGAAAAGAACTAAAGAAAACTAATGTAGACGCAGGTATTGTTTCCTACTCTTTAACCCTTAGAATGCTGGAAACGAAGTGTCGTCTGCTGTTGCTTACTATTTTGCATTTTTTCTCAATAAAAACATGGTTTGACAGCACTTTAGAATCATTTCCATTGGAAATGATTCTAAAGTGATGTCAAAACATGCTTTTTATGAAAAAAATGGAAACTATAAAATAAACAGCAGACGACACAATTTAATTCAGCACTGTAAGGGTTAACCATTACAATGCTAAATAATTGATTTGATTTGTTGGTGTTTAACAGCCTATCAATGCTAAGGTCATATAAGGGCAGGCCAACAGGTTCAATCCTGCATTTAACCTGTTGCATTTGGGCGAAAATCCCAAAATCAGAATGGAATATTTACATTGAAATAAATTAGTTAGAATAACCTGACCAGTAGCCTATTTCACCAACATTGCAAAGTATACATGTACTTATCTAGCAAAGTATACTTTGAGGGAGAAATTTTCTATTTAAGGATAAATTTATTAATTTTTATTATACTGATATGTATTACATTATCACAGCCATTTTGGCTGTGATAATGTAATAAATTCAGTATAATAATTCTGCATATTTTTAATCATCAAATATATGCAGTCATTAGTTCTATATGAAATAATGCATTTCGGGAAAAATAAATGATTACAACCTCAAAGTATACTTTTGATGAAATAGGCTACTGGTGCCATGTCGGTATGTTATAGTTCAGGGCTGACAAGTGTAAATTGAGGTCTACAGTTTTCCCCCAGTAGAAGATAATATTATTTCACACATTCAAATGATTGACAATCAAAATACAGTAAATATAACAAGAATTTGAAAAATAAATGTAAAGTTGGAGAATATATATCTATATTCTAGAACAAATACAGAACATTTTGCGTATATCTTCAAAATCAATTTCTGCAAAATTATGTGCTACATGTTTCAAATCATTGTAGAAAGTTATATGTACATATAATATTATTTTTGTATAAAAAAATCTCTGAATTAGAATTTTAAAGATATGATATCCTAGCACTATTGATATCATCATCAAGACATCACCAACTAAGTAACAAATACTCCAAACTAACTTTATCCTACTTAACTGAAGATTTTGCCCGCGCATAAACCCCACACTTTTAAAGGGAAATAACTGAGTGATGAAAAGGGGGGGTGGGGTTCATACCTTAATTTGTTTATCTGAAGCTGAATATTGTCCAGATAATGCTATATGTGAAAATTGTAGTACCGTAAATCAGTTAAAAGAAACTAAAAATATCGCAGTGAAAGGAATATTTTACATTAAAAAAATAAGTTGCAAGGGACATTACTGGTAGAAAAGATAAGTGGAACAGGTACAATGTGTTTTGTCTAGAAAAAGCCATATATCATATTTGGAATAAATTGATGGATGGAAACTAAAGTTATCACACAGATATCTACAAAACTAGAGCAAGTGAGCAGGGGCTCACGGATACCCCGGCTGCCGCCTGTCATTTGACGGTGTGACCTTGGGCATAACAGCCACATGGTTATATAATGAAAATGGATGATGATAAAGAAATATATGAAGTTTCAAGTCAATCCGTTCAGCCCAAATGAACAACCAATGAAGACATTGGATCAATAAGCCCAGATTTGTCAGATCAAGGCCCATTCATATCATAAAGAGTCACACTGAACTGCGTTAGTAGGATACATGGCCGATAAAACACCGACATACAGTTGAACATTTTATTTAAAGGCAATAAAATCATTGCTATCGGCCTTTTCCGCAGCAAAAAATATATATTGCCAGCACATGAGAATCATCTCCAAATGTACAGCGAAAACATGAACATAGGACATGGAAAAAGTGCAAAATATAGTGCAAAACATACCGGTATATATATATATATATATATGGGTTGTTTGACAAAAAATGGTAAGCAGGAGACGATTCGTGCATGCTAGCTACTAACATATGAACTCAGCTCTGGTAATACCTGCATTTAACCCTGAGAATGTGAGTTTGTTTTGTTTATTGGTGTTTAACTGCCTATCAACAGCTAAGGTCATTTAAGTCCGGGCCAATGGGTTTGATCCCGTATTTGTAAATGTAAATGCTTTGATTTAACGACGGCACTGGCTCGATGACCTTGCATGTCGGGACCGACTATTTAAGTCCCCATCCGATAGGACTAGGCTAGCACAAAGTTGTCTTGCCCAAGGACACGCCGAATCGACCATTCGCAGCGGTCGAGGTGGCAATCGAACCCGGGGTCTCCCGGTCCGTAATCCGACGCTCTATCTACAGAGCTAATCCCATATTTAACCTGCTGCATATTATATAGGGGGGGGGGGGGGGGGGGTGGGGGGGAATCCCAAAATCATAATGGAATATTTAAATAGAGAAACTAGAAAATGTGTTCAGAGAACACGGATGCC
This sequence comes from Conchocele bisecta, assembly GCA_029237695.1. NCBI lineage: Eukaryota > Metazoa > Mollusca > Bivalvia > Lucinida > Thyasiridae > Conchocele > Conchocele bisecta. The sequence goes on from CM055272.1 coordinate 76,989,663, forward strand.
CCACATATCGCGTTGATAATAAAAAAGGCAAAATTCACTGTCCAAATGGGGACTCTATGACATGGGGGTTGAATCAAATAATAAAAATAAACTTTGCACATCTACTTATCATAAGGAAGCTACATACCAAGTTTCAGGTAAATATCAATTATGGTTTAAAAGTTTTACGACTAACAAGCCAAAATTGGAAAATTCTAAGCTACGGTACATACCAAGTTTCAGGTCTGTAGCTAGTACGGATTAAAAGTTTTACGACTTACAAGGTTGGTAACGGAAGGATGGACGGACACGGGACGGGACGGGACGGGACGGACATACAAGGATAACACTAAATGTCCCCTCCACTATTGTGGTGGGGCATAAAAATATATTCAGCCTTGAAATTACAATAACCCGACATGGTGCCAAGTCAATACCACACAAAAGTCACATGGCCCTTAATAGGATTAGGAATAATATAATGAGTATAACCAGATTCAACTCTCACATACAAGAATGTCAAAGACATACGTGAGGGCCAAACCAAGTCTCCAGTCGGGATTCCGTTAAGGATGAATCCCGATCGTTAAATTACCCATCGCATGTTCCCAACCAACCACTATCCTGAGAATGTGAGAAACAAATATTGTCGTCTGCTGTTGTTTCATATTTTGTCTTTTTCTCAATGAAGACATGGTTTGACAGCACATAAGAATCATGTTGTCTGTTGCTGTTCATTTTTTTGTTTGTTTGTTTATTGGTGTTTAACGGCCTATCAACAGCTAAGGTCATGTAAGGCCGGGAAAACGGGTTCGATCCCATTTTAACCTGCTGCATTGAGGGGAAAATCCCAAAATCAGAACAGAATATTTACATCGAGAACAAATATATTCAGCCCTGAAATTAGAATAATCCGACCTGGTGCCAGGTCCATACCACACCAAAGTCACTTGGCCCCTTCCCCTAAAATAGGATTACGAATATCATAATACTCACATAAGGGGTATAACCAGATTCAACTGTCACATACAAGAATGTCAAAGACATACGTGAGGGCCAAACCAAGTCTCCAGTCAGGATTCCGGTAAGGATGAATCCCGATCGTTAAATTACCCATAGCATGCTCCCAAGCAACCACCACCCTGAGAATGTGTGAAACAAATATTGTCGTCTGCTGTGGTTTCATATTTTGTCTTTTTCTCAATGAAGACATGGTTTGACAGCACATGAGAATCATCATGTTTCATTGTTGTCTTATATCCCAACAAAACAAGCTTTTGGATGACATTATGTGCTGCCAAAGTATATTTTTGTTGAGAAGTATTTAAAACCAGGAAAAACACAGACAACTAACTTTTAATCAGCATTGTAACAGTAAATAGATGAAATAAAATAGCAGTTAACCCTTAGACCGCTACTCACAACAATTGTCTTTTGCTGTTGCTTTTATATCTTGCCTTATATCTCAATAAAAACATGGTTTGACAGCACTTCAGAATCATTTCCAATGGAAATTATTCTGAAGTGCTGTCAAACCATGTTGTAAATTATTCCAAAGTGCTGTCAAAGCATGTTTTGATGATAAAAATTGAAAATAGAAAATAAACAGCACACGACAAAAAAATTAAGAAAGCAGTTCAAAGATGAAAGAAAGAAATAAAGTATCGAGAACACATACAACCATATCACTGTGTGCTGATCATACCCGTATCAAATCACCAACTACCATATTAACCCTAAATATTTGGACACAATTTGCTTTGGGAAACCCCTATTAAATAGGGGTTTCCCAAAAACAAATTGTATCTGAATACATTGTTGTTGTGATTAGACCACTACTGCCATACTAACCCTATATATTGGCACGCTGACTGTTGTGGGGAAACCATATATTTTTTATGTTTCCCCAAATAGTTGGTGTCCGAATATTTAGGGTTATTATGGTACAGTCTGGCATATTATGGGCATCCGGCTGAGAAAAGGTACCTTACAAATTGAAGGTGGGCACAACTCCAAATCAGCCTGCACTTTTCCTTATTTCTGAACCAAAGTATATGTTGTGACCACTCATTTGAACCGTCTCGGCGAGACGGTTCAAATGGGTGGTCACAACATATACTTCTGATGAGAAATAAAGAAATTCTTGAGCCTTGCCGGATATTTTTCCCATTCACGACACTGACCTACTATTCTCTATATATCAAATCAGCCTGCACTAATTATCAGGGCCTACGCCGTTAGCTATTCAGTCACTCTGTAGCCAATTTACCAAAATTGCTAAGTATATTTATTTATCTTGCTAACTATACTTTGAGGGAGAAATTTTCAATTTATGCATACATTAATTAATTTTGTTACTTTAATGAAATACAATATTTTGTATTTAGAACAATAGCAGTAATAATGCAACTAGAAAAAGTGAGCAGGGGCTTATGTATACCCCTGGCCACTGCCTGGACCGAGAAATAAAAACTTTCATTGAATGCAAATATTTAAAATAAAATTTAACACAAATTTCTAAGTAATTTGACCTTAACATTTGACAAGAAGGCCACATTACTTTGTATGCTGGAGGTATAATAAATACAGTTATGAATGCTGAATCCTCAAATATAGGCAGACATTTAGTTGATATGAAATATTGCATTTGGTACAAATAAATAATTACTCCCGCAAAGTATACTTAGGTAGCAATTTTTATGAAATCAGCTAGATTTGTATGTTTACTGTCGTCAGAAAATAGATTATTTGTTAATTTAAAGGGCCGGGCCTCTCGGATGCAGTTGAGTTTAATATGCACAGTATAGTGCACAGTATAGTCCTTGACAATATGCACAGTATAGTGTTACATTATAGTCCTTGACAATTTGCACAGTATTAGTGCACAGTAGTCCTTGGACAATATGCACAGTGTGACAGAATTGTCTTGACAATATGCACAGTATAGTGCCACGTATTAGTCCTTGACAATATGCCACAGTATAGTGCCGGACAATATGCACAGTATAGTGTACAGTATAGTCCTTGACAATATGCACAGTATAGTGCACAGTATAGTCCTTGACAATATGCACAGTATAGTGCCGTGACAATATGCACAGTATAGTCCTTGACAATATGTACAGTATAGTGCACAGTATAGTCCTTGACAATATGCACAGTATAGTGCACAGTATAGTCCTTGACAATATGCACAGTATAGTCAAATATGCACAGTATAGTCCTTAACAATATAACACGATTGGTTAACTCCCTGATAACATCACCATTCTTTGTGTAACATTATTCTGAACATTAAACTCCTATTTACGTTACTGTACAATGATGTTAATGTACACATTAGTTACAGAATAATCACAACAATATACATTAGTTACTGTATTTGTCCACCCTCTGTTTTATGTCGCCCCTCTATCATCACAGGTCGAAAAATCGGACCTGTCACTCCGTAAATGGCCTATTCGAAAAAGTTACTCCACCCACCCATTTATGTAGACTATATACTGGTACATTGTATACGGTATCAACTTCGATCCTGTATAGAGACTACCTACACAGAAATGAGTGGGTGGGTTAACGTTTTTCGAATTGGTCATTTACTGGATCATAGGTCCGAGTCTTCCACCTGTGTCTATCATCTTTAGGTATGACACAAAATGAATAGCCGCACCCCACGTAAGTATGTATTATATTATTATGGAAATCACAGATATGACATCACATGCCGAGGCCACCATACAGATGTACTATCAAATACAAATAGAAAATAATCAACATATTTACAACATATAACTTTATCATTAAAATCTGATTTGTGGCCGTGACTGGAGAAATGGGGCTTATTGGTTTTGCGACCAGTGTAGATCCAGATCAGACTGTGCATCCGCACAGTCTGATCATGATCTGCACTGTTCGCTATTCCATCATATTCCAGTTGCGCATTCACCTGGGCCACATCCGCAAGCACCAGATGCATGGATTTTGCGACCAGTGTATATCCAGATCAGCCTGTGCATCCGCACAGTCTGATCAGGATCTGCACTGTTCGCTATTCCATCAATGAAACACACGTCGTGCTTCCAACACGTAGTACTGATTGTTATCAGGGCACAGGAGTGTTATTTGATAAGGAGCTACACTGGTCACAAATCCCGAAAGCCCCATTTCTCCAGTCAATCAGCCACAAATTATAACAATATAATGACGATAATATACACAACTTTATAATCATAACAATACACATTATTTACACCAATAACACAAACTATGGTATTCAGATCAGTGTGTATATGATAAATCTGTTATCATCAAGGCTCTGGTATAACCTCTTAACGAATTGCCACATTTTGACGAACATTCCTTTCGAAAATCAATATCATTTTCAGTAAATTATGTTTGAATTTTTTAAAAATTCAGTATATTTTCCAAAAGACTTAAAATGATGTCGAAAATACATTTCGAAAATCAGTATTTTCAGAAATTTCCGTAATTTATGTTGCAAAGTTACGAATAATTCAAAGCTTGTGTAAACACACTTCGTATGTCGGGTATAAAAAGGAAATCTGCATGAGCTTAGAAAGTTTGCATCAGCATAATTCAAATTATTGACTGAAAATATTGCATTATTACGTAAGAAATGGAGCAAAAATCGAGATTGGTAAAAAAAACCAACAACAGTGGTGCAATAAGGGGAGTATAGTTCTTCAGCCAATCTACAGGTGCAATAAGGGGAGTATAGTTCTTCAGCCAATCTACAGGTGGAACACTCTGACCTGTGACACAAAAAAAAATGCCCATTAAAAAAATCCCATTACCCCACCAACTTGGTCTCGTACTGTACTGTACTTAAACAAATACATTACCCCACCCAATTGGTATCGTACCTAATACCTTAATGGGCATTTTTTTTGTGTCACAGGTGAGAGTTCCACCTGTGGTCTAATTTACATAATTATTATGCTCAGGGTACATGTTTGTTTGTCACGTAAACTAGTATGGGTTCCCCTCAATCATCTCTAATCGATACCCAGCCATACTATATCACACACATATAAGCTGATGGGTGCTATAGGAGGCCTAAAATTATAGGTTACCATACCTGCATAGATTCTCCTATATTTGACGCACATTTTTGGAGCCTGAATTATAAATGCAACATTTATCAAAATTCGGAAATATAAACCAGACCGACGACCATCGGCCTGCTTCTTTACTGGGCTATATATCCCGGGTATGGAAGGTGTCCGAGCCAATTCCCACCCTTAAATATGAGCCGAATGAATGAAAATGTAAACATGAGGGGAAAATCCCAAAATCAGAACTGAATATTTACAATAACAAAACCATATATTCAGCCCTGAAATCAGAATAATCCTGATCTGATGCCAGGTCCTCGCCACACCAGAATCACTTGGCCCCTCCAAAAAGCAGTAGGACCAGTAATAATCTTACTACTTTTATAATGGGCAATAACCCAATTCAACTCCCAGGTAACATGCGAAATACCCCAGTAAACACAATCTACGCAAATAACGTAGATCCAGGTGAGCCGGCTGGTGACGAGGATCTGTACTTTTTGCATGTAATTTTCACATGTTTAACAACAAAAAACATCCCATTTTCATAAATGGACTAGTCAAAAAATCCTTCTGTGAAGATTGGATTGGTCCAGAAATTAACATATCAAATTAGATTCCAGTAACTTAGGGGTGAAACGGTAAAGAATAAAGAAGTGTTATTTTGCAAAACAATGATGTCAGCAATTGGGAAATAGTTCAGTTTGTTTATTGGTGTTTAACGGCCTATCAACAAGTCCCATTGTAACCTGTTTGCATTGGGGGGAAAATCCCAAAACCAGAACTGAATATTTACATCAAGAAAAAATATATTCAGCCCTGAAATTAGAATAACCTGACCTGGTGTCAGGTCCATACCACACTAGTCACTTGGCCCCTTCCCCTTCCCTTTCCCCTAAAATACGATTTCAAAAAATCGTACTACTCACGTAAGGGGTATAACTAGATCCAACTGGAAAAGTACATTATATTTTAATAATTATATTGTTTTCACGTTAAAAATGGACCACAGTGTAACAGAACCATATTTATTGCCTTTATGACCAGTAATGACCGAGACTAACTTGCATGTATGCTGTAGAATGATTGGGTAGAATTTATTCTCAATAAAAACAGGTTTTAACCTTTTCACCCCTAAGTAACTGGAATGGATTTTGATATGATAATTTTGCAACCAATCTAACTGTCACAAAATGATTTTCAGACTCGTTCATTTATGAAAAGGGGGTATTTTTGTTCTCAAAAATATGCAAATTACTTGCAAAAATTACAGATCCTGATGAGACGGCTCGTCACGAGCCGGCTCATCTGGATCTAACACTATTTGTCAATACCACTATACAGGCCTGTGTGTTGAAAAGGTTAACAGCATAGAACAATTTCAAATGGACATTATTCTAAGGCACTGTCAAACATTGTTTTTATTGAGAAAGAACACAAAATATGAAACAATAGTAGATGAAAAATTTTTGTTTCCAACATTCTAAGGGTCAGGCTTCTTCAAAGACACAATGTTGTATTTTCGAGAAAAAAAATCAGATACATCGACATAACAAGAGAAATGATACACTAGGCTGTCCCAGAGCTGAGCCCATTTACATATAGACATCACAGGTTGAAGTAACGGATCGAGGTCTATAAATACATTAAATATGCCTAAAAGCATCCATAAATAAAAAAAAAATAAGCTAAAATTTTATTTTTTTTACTCCCTCTACAGATACATGTAAAAAGTTGTTTAGCTTATTTATTTTTCATTTATGGATGCTTTTAGGCATATTTAATGTATTTATAGACCTCGGTCCGTTACTTCAACCTGTGATAAGACAAAACAGTAGCCTATTTCACCAACATTGCAAAGTATACTTATCTAGCAAAGTATACTTTGAGGGAGAAATTTTCAATTTAAAGATAAATTTATTAATTTTTATTATACTGAATTTATTACATCATCACTGCCACTTTGGCTGTGATAATGTAATTAATTCAGTATAATAATTCTGCATACTTTTAATCATCAACTATATGCAGTCGTTAGTTCTATATGACATAATGCATTTCGGGAAAATAAATGATTACTCCCTCAAAGTATACTTTACAATTTTGATGAAATCGGCTACAGATCTCTAATCAAAAGATTATTGCACAAATTTTACTTAGACAAAGCACGATCGACATGTTTTCTCTGCGTTTATAAAGAAGTATTTTTACAACAACGACAATGATTTGTACAACATCCATAATAATTATAAATATTAATAAATGTATAGTATGAAAATAGTGGAATATACATTATATGAATACTGAATGTAAAACAATTATGATAGACATGTACATTTATATATATAGAGTAATAACTGCATATTTGCAACACTATTTCGGAATTTGTTTATTCTATCATTTTGGCAACATGAGCTACAGTATACTACGGAAGCCCGTTGGCCACTTCACTTTTTTTTTATTTCCATTTATTCAAGTTCTTTTCTTGAATTTTCGAGATCTTTTCTTGAATTTTCAAGATACTTTCTTGAATTTTCGAGATCTTTTCTTGAATTTTCAAGTTCTTTTCTCGAATTTTCAAGATATTTTCTTGAATTTTCGAGATCTTTTCTTGAATTTTCAAGAATTCTGCATGTACTCTGTATGCAAGAAAGTATCTTGAAAATTCAAGAAAAGATCTTGAAAATTCAAGAAAAGATCTTGAAAATTCGAGAAAAGAACTTGAAAATTCGAGAAAAGAACTTGAAAATTCAAGAAAAGATCTTGAAAATTCAAGAATTTGAAAATTCAAGAAAAGATCTCGAAAATTCAAGAAAAGAACTTGAATAAATGGAAATAAAAAACAAGAGGGCCATGATGGCCCTAAATCGCTCACCTGACTCCATGAACACCAGAGGAGAATGTGACATTGAGTTAAAAAAATTGTGCTATTTTTAGATGGCGGTCATCTTGGATTAAGCGATGACTCTCATTTTACCAAATCTGAAAATGCTTCACCCAAGGATCTTAACTTCCTAAGTTTGGCCAGCATCAGCCATGTGGTTCCTGAGAAAAAGACGTTCAAAATCTTGAATAAATGGACCTTTTGGTGGCCATCATGGATGACATAATCATCCGATTCTGACAAATATTGCACCAGAGCAATCGCCTCATCGATATCTTCAATTTGATATATGGCAGGAGCATATTCGGTCAAAAATAAAATTTGACCCCAATTTGACTCCTCGGGCCATGCCCCTTTTTGACCCGGGGCTATTTTTAGACGGCGGCCATCTTGGATTAGCGATGACCTCCATTTTAACAAATCTGAAAAGGCTTCACCCATGGACCATAACTTTTAAGTTTGGCTACCATGGGCCAAGCGGTTCATGTGAAGAAGAATTTTGAAATCTCTAATAAAAGAACGACCTTTTGACATTTCGGTGGCCATCTTGGATGACATAACAATCCGATTTCAACAAAGAATGTACCAGAGTGATCGTCTTATTGATACCTTCGATTTGATATATAACATGACCATATTCGGTCAAAAAATTTGACCCCAATTTGACCCCACAGGTCACGCCCATTTTTGACCCTGGGGTCACCATTTTAACAACTTTGAAAGAGCAATGTACATCGATCATTCCTACCAAGTTTAATCGAAATCTGACTAGCGGTTCATGAGAAGAAGATTTTTTAAGAATTTATGCTATTTTTAGACGGCGGCCATCTTGGATGAGCGATGACCTCCATTTTAACAAATCTGAAAAGGCTTCACCCATGGACCATAACTTTAAAGTTTGGCTACCATGGGCCAAGCGGTTGACCCAAATTTGACACCACGGGCCACGCCCATTTTTGACACCGGGGTCACCATTTTAACAACTTTGAAAGAGCAATGTACATCAATCATTCCTACCAAGTTTTGTTGAAATCCGGTTGGCGGTTCTTGAGAAGAAGATTTTTTAAGAATTTGTGCTATTTTTAGACGGTGGCCATCTTGGATTACGTAAGGACGTCATTTTAACAATTTTGTAATCCCCCTACCTAAGGACCATGACCATGAAGTTTGGTGACTATAGACCCAATGGTTACCGAGGAGAAGACGTTTGAAAATGTTCACGGACGACGACGGACGACGACAGACGACGGACGACGACGGACACATTGCGGTAACAATAGCTAAAAAGTGAAGTGGCCCTAATGGGCTTCCATAGTATACCTATGAAATTGGGAACTTTTTGTTGGTTTCATTATGGAAAAGTACCTGTTAACCCTTAGACAGCTACTCACAACAATTGTCGCTGTTTATTTTCTATTTTCCATTTTTATCATCAAAAACATGCTTTACATAATTTACAACATGCTTTGACAGCACTTCAGAATCATTTCCATTGGAAAAGATTCTGAAGTGCTGTCAAAGCTTGTTTTTATTGAGAAATAAGGCAAGATATAAAGGCAACAGCAGACGGCAATTGTTGTGAGTAGCGGTCTAAGGGTTAATGCAAACCTCGGACAGACAGACAAGACAAACAGAGAACAGACAGACGGACAGGACAGCAAAATACACCTACATTCAGTTTTAGTTTTGTCCAATTAACATTTTTAATTGCAAATGTAAATATTTCAATAAAGAAAAACAAACATTTTGGATTGGAACATAGATGAATATTTGCTTTAAAACAAGTTAATTTGTTGTGTGGCACTACGAGGCAGAGCTGCCATAGTGATGGTCAGTAATATTAGTCCATTCTTTAGAACCACAAATAAATCCAAGTTTTTTCCTAAAACAAATAATTGTGTCGCAATATGTGCGGTTATTAAGGTATATATACTACAGACACAGGTCCAATTACAAGTTGTACACTGCAGTATAACCCACTTTTCTGGCATTTGAGCAGGGCCACTAACTGTTTAACTCTTTCAACACTAAATAACCGTAATGGACTGTGATTTTGCGACCAATCCAATTGTCACAAAATGATTGTCGGACAAGTCCATTTTCTAAGAAAATTACTTGCAGAAGTGCAGATCCTGATGAGACGGCTCATCACGAGACGGCTCATCTGGATCTACACTGTTTGTAAACTCTGCTATAGAGGTCTGTGTCAACAGTCACCTTGCACAAATGCAAATTTGGGCTAACAGCAATGTAGAAAAAATACACCAACCATTTTATTTTTAAATCAGTTCAAAACATATCGTTCAATTATTATTGGGTGTCACCTTAAGGTTAACCTTGACATTTGAAGGCATGAGAGGTAACTATTCCCTGAACAAACACCAAATGCACTTAAACGTAAAATGCCATAGAATTGTCGTCTGCTGTTGTTTTAGATTTTGTCTTCTTTCTCAATAAAAACATGGTTTGACAGCACACAATAATCATTTCCATTGAAACTGATTATAAAGTGTTGCCAAAGCATGTTTCTGATAAGAAAAATGAAAAACAAAAATAAACAGCAGATGAAAAATAGAATTCAGCAAAGCAAGTGTTTGGGGAATTTTGGGAAATCTGAAGATGCAATAAGGGGAATAACTCTGAGCCAGCCTACATGCATGTTCATTGTGGATTGATTGACGGATTGATTCATTGATTGCTTTATTGATCGATTGACTGATAGAATGGTCGATTGATTGATTGATTTATTGCTTGCAGAATCAACATGTTTATACAGCTTCAATATATGATGTTGTGCTTATGCATTAAATAGAATCTTATATTTGTGTCGATACATTATTTATTGAACTTGTCGACTAATTTCATAAGAAAATTGGCCATGTATCTTACAAAATCATTAACATCATTTAATACCAGTAGATAACACATTAAGATCATCAATATAGGAATTAATGGCCTTTTTGTGGACTTTATCGGGGTATAAACTTAGAAAAGTCGCGGGAACACTGGACGAAGGCCGGAAGGCCTCGTCCAGTATTCCCGCGACTTTTCCAAGCTTATGCCCGATATAATTCCAGCATTTGAAATAAATTCATCAAGAAATGTGTTTATTTTCCGTTTTCTTAAGAATTATTTTAACTGCGCCTCACGGTTACGGAAAGTAGCTCGGCGTGGGAGTTTACTGGGATATAAATTTTGGACAGATACTTGCTACGGGCCAATCAAATGTTAGGGAATTGTGTAAATATTTTTGTGCTAGAATTATTCAGGTATGATCCTCTATATTTGAGAAGTGAGTGAGTGAGTGAGTGAATAGGGTTTAACGTCCGCTTTTCTGACATAGAGGTACAAGCCTCAGGGAGTCTACACGCAGACGGGTCAACGGGGTCGAGTCCCATATCCACCTGTCCAAGGGGGGTAAATCCCAACTTCAGAACTCAATATTTACAATCAAAATATATATTCAGTCCTGAAATTAGAACAACCTGATCTGGTGCCAGGCCCTCGCCACACCAGCATCATTTATCCCATCCCCTAAAAGTAATAGGATTAGCGCTAATCTTACTTTTATATATGGGGCATAGCCCGACTCAACTCTCACATACAAGAAAGCCAAAAATGTACATGAGGGCCAAATCCGGTATAGTGGGTTCCGGAAAGTATGAACCCAATCGTTAAGCCAGTTTAGTCGCCTTTTACGACAAGCAATGGCTACTGCAGCACTATTCTCAGGATCAGTTGATCCCGCCCCGGTGCCTGCACGGGGCAGTATATTTGAGAAGAGAAAAAAAAAAAAAAAAAAAAAAAAAATGTACAGCTAGTTTTTAAAGTACATCTTATTTAGATTCTAAAATGTTTCAGCATTTCTTAAACATAGGAAGAGAATGTAGCGACAAACATTTCAAGTATATTAACATATGAAATGTAAAATAAAGTAGTTATTCATAATCATCAAGTACATGTTTAATGTATAATATGCAGATGTAAATGAACATCAAAGAATGTATATATTTACAAGAGGATCAAATAGACCTGGGGCCGTTTCACTAAACTTCGCACGACTAAATTGTTCGCAAGTTCAAAATTATGACAGTCTGTAAATTTCACATTAACATTGTTTTCTTGCATTACAATTATTGAATTTACATTTATTGAGCATAGGCTGAGCAGCCTATGCTCAATAAATTTAAATCCATCAATTGAAATTTCTAGACAATCCTAAATTTGCACTTACAAAAACATGTTAGTCGTACAAAGTTTAGTGAAACGGCCCCCTGATTTGCTCACTTACGATTTACAACAACCCTTAGGAATCATACATGTAGTTGCATGTTGCAACACTCATTCACACTTTGGTCTCGAATTAATTAACCCCAAAATGCTATTTGAAAACGTTGTCATCTGTTATCGTTTCTTACAACATGCTTCGGCAGTTTCCTTACAGGGGACTTCTTGATAGTTTATATATATATATGCATTTTTCTGATCATCCGTGAGAAAGTCATGATCATCTGATCCCTGCGAGGGTCAAGCACAGGTTGAAGTAACGGACCGAGGTCTATAAATACATTAAATATGCCTAAAAGCATTAATGAATGAAGAAAAAAATAATTTTTTACACTCTCCATAATTTGTCCATTATATGGAGTATATGGAGGATGTAAAAAAAAAATAATTTTTTTTTCTTCATTCATTGATGCTTTTAGGCATATTTAATGTATTTATAGACCTCGGTCCGTTACTTCAACCTGTGGGGTCAAGGTCACATACTTAGTGCATTCACAAAACGTATTGTTCAGGTAAATTTCTTATAAATTCTGTTCGGTGTGGTATTGGCAAAAAAAGTAGATCCAGATGAGTCTCATCAGGATCAACACTTTTTGCAAGTAATTGTCATTCTTTTTTTATAAAAAAGAACAAAACCCTTTTTAAAAATGGACTACTCTGAAAAGCATTTTGTGATGATTTGATTGGTTGGAAAATTAACATATCACAATCCATTCCAGTTACTTAGGGGTGAAAGGGTTAACTTCCAATGTCATTTACTGACACTTGTGCTTATTTAATGGTATCATGTAATATGGTGACATGATAAGGTTATTTATGTAAATGTTTTACAGATTTATACGGTTCTACCCTGTAAGTATAAAGTATTAAGCACCTTTAGTTAATTTCAACCTTATACATGTACACATGAACAATAAATAGAGAATAGTAGGTTTGTGCCGTGAATGCGAAAAAATATCCGGCAAGGCTCAAGAATTTCTTTATTTCTCATCAGAAGTATATGTTGTGACCACTCATTTGAACCGTCTCGCCGAGACGGTTCAAATGAGTGGTCACAACATATACTTTGGTTCAGAAATAAGGAAAATAGATAGAGAATAGTAGGTTAGTGCCGTGAATGGGAAAAAATATCTGGCAAGGCTCAGGAAACGGGATGGGCGAGGCTCTGCCGAGCACATCCCGTTTCCGTGCCGCGCCAGATATTTTTTAACATTCACGGCACTAACCTACTATTCTATTTATCCCGTCAACACCTTCAAATGGCTGTAAAATGCAAAAATTGTATTGACTGGATATCAAAAATGTTTCACGGCACCGTGTTTCACGGCACATACGCACTGTGTTGACGGGATAAACAATTAACATCACATAGTTTTTGCAAATTGGGAAAAATGTTGTTGTTTTTTTCTCCGATTTGAATTGTACATGTAATAAAAATGCATCAATACTGAAATAAAACATCATGTATTCAATTCATTTCAATAATAAAATAGTAGTCTTTAACGTACTTAACATTCTAAAACATGGATTATGTTTATTTGTATATTATCCAGGCCCAAAATAGCTAAACCCTTACTAGGCTGAATTAAATTTTATCGTCTGCTGGAAATGTTTAATTTCAATATTTCTCAACGAAAGCCTGTTTTGACACCGCATGAGAATCGTCTCCACTGGAGACGATTCTCATGTGCTGTCAAAACAGGTTTTGCGTTAAGAATTAAGGAAAACATGAAAAACAGCAAACGGCATTTTCCATCTCCAGCGTAGTGAGGGTTAATTGAGGTGCAGAATATACTACAGGGGTCTGAATTATTTTTTGTTCCAATATATGAACAGCTAGCCAATATATATGTAGCAAGTTTTTGTTTGAGAACTTGATTGGAAGGCTCTAACAAATAAGGTATAATCAAAACATTACTGTTGAAAACTGTGGATAAACAAAAAGTCTGAGAAAAAACATTTATTTCGTGAAAAATATTATAAGTACCTGGAAGGCTGGGTTGCCATGCCAACACCACAATATTTCTTAGGCGTCAGGGGCCCGTTTCACTAAACTTTGTAAGTGCAAAATTATGATAGTCTGTAAATATCACATCAACACTATATTCTTATAAACAATTATTGAATTTACATTTAGTGAGAATAGGCTGCATATGCAGCCTATGCTCACTAAATGTAAATCCATCAAGTGAAATTTCCAGACGATCCTAAACTTGCACTTACGAACATTTTAGTCGTACGAAGTTTAGTGAAACAGCCCCCAGGTATAGACATTTCTACTATTGCATTCTGGGACATTTCATAAAGCCTCCTTTCACTTCACCAACAACTACCGACCTGCAGTAGTGCAGTAGTGCAGTAGTAGTGTACATGTACATGCAATTTGCCATGACTAAAAAGGGGCTTATTCCAGGTGCGACCAGTGTAGCCCCGTATCAGACTGCGCATAAATTTGAAACATGTCTTTTCTTTTTGCTTGTCATTTGTCAACCTGCATATCAGCCCAGATCCTTTTACTGCTTAACTGATGATAACAGCATATATTGATGTACAATAGTGTATTGTTTCTATATAACACCACCCATTTTATGCAGGTTTCAACGTTTTACAACATTTGCACATATACATGCTACGCTATTGAACTTACACAGTTTCTAACATGTTTCTAATATGGACGTCATGTTTACATGTTTTTCACATTATCCTTAACCCATACAATGCTGAATTAAAATATTCGTCTGCTGTTTATTTTATATTTTCCTTTTTTTTTCGCAGGAAAAACACGTTTTGACAACACTATATAAACCCCTTCCAATAGAAATGATTCTGAAATGCTGTGCTGTTTTCATTGAGAAAGAAGACACAATATAAAACAACAGCAGACGACTATTTTCATTTCCTGCATTCTAAGGGTTAATATCTCATTCTCAACAACAGCAACTGGTGGATCTACATAAATACATCATAATTAACCCTTACTACGCTGCATTAAATTTTGTCGTCTGCTGGAAATGTTTATATTTTCAATATTTTTTGATAAAAACCTGCTTTGACAGCGCACGAGAATCGTCTCCACTGGAGACGATTCTCATGTGCTGCCAAAACAGGTTTTTTGTTAAGAATTAAGGGAAAAATGAAAAACGGCATACGACAATTTTCGTCTCCCGCGCAGCGAGGGTTAAGACCTGTGGTTACCAAAATTATGTTCTCTTCTTTTTCAATAAAATACGACTTGACAGCACATTGGAAATGATCCTAAAATGCTGTCAAAGCATGTTTTGGATGAGAAAAATCGCAAATAAAATAAAATAAACAACAGACGACAATAGTGTTGTCAAAACAGGTGAGTACACACTTAGAACTTTTAATAATCACGGGCACGTAACAAACAAGATTCAAATAAAGTTTTTATACAGAAAACATATTATACATAGTGTTCACAACTGTGGTCACGAAAGGTATGAAAGACGAAGAAATGAGCCGCCAGCATAAAGTCACTATCTCACATTGTTTGTAACCCGAGTCTGTCATGCTAGCCGACAGTTCATATAAGGCAAAGTGATTATAAATCTTACGTAAATTTCATATCTGAAATCAAGAAATTTGATTGGTAGAGACGGAGCTCTAGTCACGACCAATCAAATTTCTTAAAATCAAGAAATTTGATTAGTTGAGACAGACCTCAAATTTCTTGATTTCCACATTGTTTGATTGTCTGATTGAGCCTGAGCTCAGCTCAATTGCAGTCAGAAATCAAGAAGTGTTATTGATTGAGACTAAGCTCTGCGCAATCACAGCCAATCAAATTGTATGATTTCAAATATATTCTTTCAAGTTTGATTGGTTGAAGCTCAGCTTCCCTCAGCTGCAGCCAATCAAACTGGAGGATATATACTACATGTACATTTATTGAGGTTCTCAGAAATTGGTATAATCACCCGCTCCGCTATGGAAAATTCTCTTGTTGAAACAGGTCATTTTGCATGTACCGTATTTCTTCCTAGCCACCCTCCCATATTTGCATTCTAAATATGTTATTTTCACATACAAAAGCCATTTAAAACATTGTTTTAAATGGCTTTTGTATGTGAAAATAACATATTTTGATCCTCTTTTCCACGTTTTGATCCCCACAGATTGCATAGCCCCGGGGGCATTTATTAGAACAAATATGGTATTTAACTCTTTGCATGCTGGGAAACTTGTGGGCTATAAATAGTTCAAAACTAGCGGACAAAAATTCATCATATTTTCTTTTATTTCTCCTTGTAAATATCATGAAATGTGTTGGAATTTCATTAGAATTGAGTCCTGAGGACTCAATTCTAATGAAATTCCAAGACATATTTACAGAGAGAAATAAAACATATAGTCCTAATTTGTTTGGCGGATATTTTCGCCGCTAGCATGCAAAGAGTTAAAACATACACCCAGCCATCACCACTACTGAGTCACACTGAAATGGCATATGAGACAAGCCATGCATTTTGTACCGAAGAAGATATACATGTATCACAAAAAATAGTTATAATATTTACGATATTTGCCGTAAATGATGTTGAAAGGTGACAAAATGTTCAGAGCTAATACGGAATAGAACTTCTAGGGTACAAAATCACATGGCCCGTCTAATGTGTTTTCACATCTAAAATAATTAATTTGATGTGATGTTTAGTGCGTCACATCCCTGCATGATCAAATCCATGTATGAATCAATTACAATTGGAATTTGTTATTGGTTATAACTGTATTCTATGACCACAGGTTATATGCATTGTATGACAAAATCACCTGTTTTATGACGGACATCTGATGTTGTATGGTTAAATCGACTGTTGTGTGTGAACAACAAATTAACGTTTCACAGTCAAACTGATGTCGTGTGAATAAATTACATGTTCAAATCTGGCATTATAAGTCCACATCAAAAGCTGTGATAAAATCCAATGTTCAAATCGTATGATGTACTTTTCAATACGAGACAAGCCATGTGATTATTTATGCAAGAAGACGCGAGATGTTTCATGCAAAATATTTACAGAAACTGTGATATTTTCTGTAAATGAGGTCGAAAGTCGACAAAAGTTTTTTTTAGCAAATATGAAATTCTATTCTGCATACCTTTCAAAATCATTTATGGAAAATATCGTACATTTTGTAAATATTTTTCATTAAAAATCACACATCTTCTTCAGTGCCTTGTCTCATATTTGATGTTGTATGAACACAATCTGATGTTATGGGATCAAATCTGATGTTTTATTTTAAAATCCAATATTCAAATTGCAGATGTCAAATCCAACATTCTATGTTAGAATCTGTAGCCTATTTCATCAACATTGCAAAGTATACTTTACTAGCAAAGTATACTTTGAGGGAGTAATCATTTATTTTTCCTGAAATGCATTATTTCAAATAGAACTAACAAATGCATGTATTTCATGATTAAAAGTATGCAGAATTATTATACTGAATTTATTACATTATCACAGCCAAATTGGCTGTGATAATGTAATAAATTCAGTATAATAAAAATTAATAAATTTATCATAAAATTGAAAATTTCTCCCTCAAAGTATATTTTGCTACTAAAGTATACTTTGCAATGTTGATGAAATAGGGTACTGATGTTCTGTGATTAAATCTGATGTTCAATTATCAACTAACATGGTGTCCAATCAAATCTAATGGTGTACGTATGATCAATTCCAAAGTTCTATGTTAACCCATTACATTCTGAAAATACATAATTTTTATGAAGGAAAAAATTCAATAATTTCTTTATTTCCCATCAGAAGCTTATGTGGTGACCACCATTTGAACTGTCTAGTCGAGACGGTTCAAATGAGTGGTCACAACATTAACTTTGGTTGAGAAATAAGAAACATAGAACAGAAAATATTTCAACGTTTGTATATATATAAATGTGTATTCTGAATTCAGTGGGTAAAATTGATGTTCAATGAGCAAATATGATGTTATATGATCAAGTCTGATGTTGTACGATCAAGTCCAACAGTACAAGATCAATTCAGATGTTGTATAATTCAATATAACGATGCATGCATGATCAATTCGAATGTTGTATGATCAAATCGAGTCTAATGCTATTTGATTAAATCTTGTTGTTAATTAATCACTCACTCAGTGGTAGTATGATCAGTATTATCAAATCGTGATAAAATCTGTAGCCTATTTCACCAAAATTGAAATTCACTTATCTTGCTACATGTAAATACACTTTGAGGGAGAAATTTTCAATCCAAGGATATTTTTTTAAATTGTTATTATACTGAATTTATTACATTATCACAGGCTATGATAATGTAATAAATTCAGTATAATAATTCTGCATACTTTTAATCATCAAATATATGCAGTCGTTAGTCCTATATGAAATATAAATGCATTTTGGGAAAAATAAATGATTACTCCCTCAAAGTACACTTTGATAGATAAGTATGCTTTGCAATTTTTTTGGTGAAATAGGCTACTGATGTAGGAAATATACAATGCAATCCTATGTTGTGTGATAAACTCCAATGTTGCATGTTCATGTTATTGTCTTGCAATAAAATCAAATCCACATCAGGTGATCAAATCATATAAAATGTCATGATCAAATCCTTTGTTGTTGTTTAATCAATTCCGATGTTCATCCAAGAAAATCCAGGATATGATCTAATCCTGTTTGTTGATAGTATAGTATAGTGTTTGCATGGTCAAATCACTAGTATGGTCAAATCATGAATCCACTAAGGTATGAACAAATCTATGGACTGATTAACTCATTACATTCCGAGGATACACCATTTTGTTACAAAATTCTAAATATTTCCTTTATTTCTCATCACAAGTATATGTTGTCACCACTCATTTGAACCGTCTCGATGAGACGGTTCAAATGAGTGGTAACAACATATACTTTCGTTGAGAAATTAAAAAAATAGAAAAGGAAATATTTCAAAATGTCTATACGCATATAAGCATATTCCGCATGTATAAACAACCAATTTAATCCTCACAATGCTGCAATAAATTTTGTTGCCTGCTGTTTTCTTTTTATTTCCATTTTTCTCATCAAAATCATGCCTTGAAAGGAAATGATTCGAAAGTGCTATCAAACCATGTTTTTGTTGAGAAAGAACATAAAATATAAAACAACAGCATACACAAATGTTTAATTAAATCTATTACAATATGACTGCCTCAGTCGTGAAGTTCCTCCGCGTATGAGCAATATACATTTCAGCGTGATTAAATCAGGGTGTATGTCGAATCTATTACAATATGACCGCCTCAGTTGTGAAGTTCCTTCGGGTATGAGAAATATAGATTTCAGCGTGATTAAATCAGGGTGTATGTTGTGCCGAATTTATTACAATATGGCCGCCTCAATTGTGAAGTTCCTTCGGATACGAGCGCGCAGTCTTGATCTCAATTCCTCCAGTGGCATCCCCCTCCTCAACGCAGCGTACAACTTTATTGACATACTCCGTCGTGTTGCCTGCTATCATCACAGCTGAAAGGTGTGAGAAATGTAGGTCAAGGTTAAATGAATGTAGGTCAAGTTCATACAGAAAGTTGATGAACAAATCAGAACATTTTGCAAATGTTTCAATTTACCTTCAATCTTTGATCCAGGTTTTACCAAATTAACAAAGAAAATTAAAATAAACTGCCATGCTACAGATAGTTTACTACACAAGGTGTATGACCATGTGGTTACAACAACAACAACAAGTACTGAAACTTCCAGAAGCCGTCCGATTCAAAGGTACGTATTCTTTTATTTTGTCCTTATTATGTAACGGATTTTGATGAAATATGGCACATCAAACGCATCTTGTTAAGCTGCATTTGGTGGTCTCGAAACTTTGGCCCAAATGTCTGTCGTTTTTGTGAAGAATTAATTGATAGTAGACACAGAAATCGACTCTTCGCAAAAATAACATAAGTATGTGTCAAACTCCTGGGACCACAAAATGCAGCTCATGAAGATGCGTTTTCTGCGCCGTATTTCATCAAAATCCGTTGCCTATTAAGGAAAATATAAAATAATACTTACTTAGCCATTGTTGTTGTTGTTGTAACCACGTGATCATGCACCTTGCTACATGTAGAAAGAAACAGTTTATTTTATAGGCATTATAAACCACAGCTGACAATCCTTTATATACTTGACCATTATGAAATAGTCGTGTCATTTGATTGGCTAAAGCTTAACCAATCAAATAGTTTATAAATTCAAATTTCCAACTTACACAGGTTTTCCTTGATGAGTTGTTCGAGGGTTTGTGCCATCAACGGTCGCTGACCCGTGTCCTGACCCGTATCACACACCTTCACCCTGGCAACTAGCTTCCCCTGTATGACCTTGATGACCTTGAGCAACTGTCGGTGTTCAAGTTCAAGGCCGTGTAGCTTCACCTTGTTTGCCTCGTGTTGAGCCTTCTTCTTCAGGCGACAAGCTCTGTAATAAATGCAAAATACTCATAGAAGCATAACCCAAATTTTTTAAATATTGAACTTAATTAAGACATTTTCAAATAAAGCATAACAGACTGACCAAGGGATATAACTCCACAAATAGGCTGGCACTACTGATATCCACAATAGCCATTTTGGCTATTAATATTTGAGAAATGGCTATCAACCCATTTCATGCTGAGGATATGCCATTTTGATAATCATGAACATTTTCTTTAAATGTGGTTAGAAGTACATGTCGCGACCACCATTTGAACCGTCTCATAGAGATGGTTCAAATGAGTGGTCGCAACATATACTTCCATTAGGAAATAACAAAAATAAAAATAAAATATTTTTAAAAAATCACACCCGTAAAGGTGTACCGGTATTCCGCATGTAATGGGTTAAGGCTACTGAAAAGTTCAGAAATTATTTGAAATAGTTTGCGATGGATGGGACGGGACATACGGGATGCTATAAAAATACTATATTCCCCCCTCACCATTCAGTGGTTAGGGCATATCCACATTTTCTCACTAATTGAATAGTCCGAAAATACTGTAAAAATGCTCAAATTGCATGATATTACCGACGGAAATGTAACAATAACGTTCGACCATGTCCAGCTGTGGGTAACTGTTTACCGTGGCACTGGGGAACTATTTGAACCTCATGCCACGGCAAACATTTACCCACGGCTGAACATGGTTGAACCTTATAAAACTGCTCACCTGGAAGCCAGTTTATTTTTCTCCTTCCTGGATTTGCTTCTCGATTGTGATGGCAACTCACTGACTGGTGTGAAATCATTGATTTGTTTCGCAATCTTCCGCAACTGCAGGCCCAGCTGACACAGTTTCTTTGGGCTCGGTACAATGTCATTTCCATCTCCCTTCCTCGCTTTACCACCATGCTTAATGGTCACACCAATACCCTGGACGTTACTGTTTGTTGGATCAAATACGGGATCTTCAAAGTCATGTACCACATGTGGGTCATCTTCCATATCAAATTTCACTCGTTTTCCTTTCGGACCTTTTGACTGGATGTTATATTGCCAGAAATACTGTTTCTCCTTTGAGCGACCAATCAGGCTTTCCGATGGATCCAGGGTACTAAGGTCTGCTCCGCCTTCCAAATCTGCAAGCAAATCACAATCTATCAGTGATTATAACGGCAATTATAAAACGTTTTGGGCATGAACTGAAAGCAAATTTCAAATCCATAAAATGGTAGAAATTGGGACCTTAATGCGTAAATACATTGCACAAATAATGGCTGCCATCGTGACAATATGTCATGTGTCTATTTTAGGGAAACTTCTAGATAACACTTGATACACCTGTATGTAGCCTCGTTTCTTATGAAATCAGTCAACTTGTTTAATAAATCTCATATTAAATCAACACAAATGTTAGATTCTATTTATTGCATAAGCACAGCACAATATGTTGAAGGCTTAATGACCAGCTAGTGTGTTTTCTGTACCGGCCTCATTTGCATATTTATTACACTATAGTGTCGTATGATTTTTATTACACTACATTATTGCACTGTGAAAGTCTATTTTATGTAATAAATAAAATTCCATGAAGAGCTGATCTATACGGAAGTCCATTAGGGCCACTTCACTTTTTTTTTATCTTTTCTTGAATTTTCAAGATGTTTTCTTGAATTTTCAAGTTCTTTTCTTGAATTTTCAAGATATTTTCTTGAAAATTCAAGAAAAGATCTTGAAAATTCAAGAAAATTCAAGAAAAGATCTTGAAAACAAAGTGAAGTGGCCCTAATGCGGGGCCGTAGATCTATACTAATTACAGTGATGAAACTCTCTCCAACATCAGAGGCTTTCCAGCTAAAACTTTCTGAGCACGCACTCCTTTCTCATACTCGAAAACAAGAAATTTGATTGATTCAGTCTCGGCCAACCAAATTGCATGATTTTGAGTTCGAATTTAGAGACTATGCATAGTATAACAACTTTATAACCACAGGCCCAGGGGGCCGTTTCACTAAACTTGTTACGACTAAAATGTTCGTAAGCGCAAATTTTGAATCGTCTGCAAATTTGAATTGATGGATTTACATTTATTGAGCATAGGCTGCATATGCAGCCTATGCTCAATAAATGTAAATCCAACAATTATCTACAAGAAAACAGTGTTAATGTGAAATTTACAGACTATCATAATTTTGCACTTACGAACATTTTAGTCGTAGGAAGTTTAGTGAAACGGCCCCCTGATATCCGGTGTGGGCATGTTCCATTGTGAACAATATCTACATCAAATTTAGATCTCACTAAATCATACCAGAGTCCGACATTTCATCGTAGTCCAGCTCGCGATCACTATCGGAATCGTCTCCCTGGTAGGACTCATAATCCTCACTGGATGTGTATGTCTTCACAGAACTCGTGGAATCTGGAATATGTACAAGTAGAGACAGAAAATCATGATGAACAAGTATAGTGACCCAGCGATTTGGGCATCTAAACATGGATATTGATTATATTACTGTAGTAGTACGGCCATAATAGGATAATCAAACCTTTGTACTGCCTCGCGGTACAAGCCGGCTTTTATACCAACACCAGGTAGAGTGTTCGCCTCACACGCAGGCTCAGCCGCCGACAATATATTTTTCACTTAAAAGCACATTTCCTTCCTACTAGTGGTGCCGTGACCAGGATAGATTACCCTTCGAGCCAATAGGTGAAGTCAGCTTATGTATGATGTGTTTTCCATACAGAATCAACTAGGGAGTCTATAAAAGAACCTGGAGATATTTGAGAAATAAATGTCTGTTTGTAGTAAGGAGGAATGTTACAGTAGTACGGCCATAATAGGATAATCAAACATTTGTACTGCCTTGTGACGTGGTAGAGTGTTCACCTCACATGCAATATCACACATTCCCTTCCTACTACATTACATTATAAAGACAAACAATATTCCTTAATATGGTAAATTCTAAATAAACATAATTTTTATGCACAGGAGTATATTCCGAATGTAATGTTAATGATCTTGTATTTGAGCGCGAAAGTATATAGATCTCTCAGAATGAAACGTGAAGAATACAGATCGAGCAGTTGTTGATGGTGTGGTTTTTTTTTTTTAACTTTTCAGCGCCACAGGTCATAATTCAATGTTTATAAACACTACAGATCCAGATGAGTCGGCTTGTAACAAGGGATTAGTTAATCAAACCAGTAGCCTATTTCACCAACATTGCAAAGTATACTTATCTAACAAAGTATACTTTGAGGGAGAAATTTTCAAATTAAAATTTATTAATTCTTATTATACTGAATTTATTACATTATCACAGCCATTTAATGGCTGTGATAATGTAATAAATTCAGTATAATAATTCTGCATACTTTTAATCATGAAATATATGCCGTCGTTAGTTCTATATGAAATAATGCATTTCGGGAAAAATAAATGATTACTCCCTCAAAGTATACTTTGCTAGATAAGTATAACTGCTGTGTATCGTGCATGTGGACGCTAAAGGTATACTGCATTGTGATCGCTAAATCGGTACAGGCTAGTATGAAAGTATCTTGTCCCAGTAGAAACTCAAATGTCATCCACCAGCTTTCATTTTTTTGCTTACATGTTTTAATGAGAAAATACAGAAAAATAAACAGAAAAAGATAAAATTTAATTTGTACTTTAGGGTTATATGCAATAGAGTACTAACCATATCTTTGTCTTTCATGCTTGACAACCGGTGGGTAGGATGGTGCAGTTTCTGGTGTTGTTAACATGGGAACAATGACACCTCCACCTGTGTGTATAAACTGCTTAATCTCTTCCCATTTTGCATCCATACTCTCTAAACCCGCAAAATATCCAGACCGTTTTCTATTCGGGCTTTTGAGTGTTGGGCTCTTGAGAGTTGGGCTTTTGAGTGTGGCTGTTTCACTTGGTGGTTTTCTGGGACTAGATAATGTTAGAGTTGACGGCAAGTCATGTGGACGTCTCTTTTGAAGCAACTCCTGCAGAACAGACTTACTGGCATCGGGAACAGATACGAACGACAAACCAGTCGTCTGCGGGGCACTGCTAGAGTAGTACAAGCGATATTTATCGTGATCAAGGTCAAGGTCAACTGGCTCTGTCTTCACCGTTGCCAGCGGTAAATGCTGGTGCGATGCTGAAATATTCTGCGCCGCCACCGTCTGGTTATTTAATGTTTGAATGGCCGATACAGGCGTCACGAACGGGTAATTTTCCACCTTTGTAAACGTCGGTTCTTCTTTCACGTCGGGTTTCTTGTCGTTGCCCAAGCTACATGGGGAAATCTGGTTCATGTCCACATTGATGTACGTCTCAATGTCGTCCAGCAGATCCAGGTTTAACTCGGTAAGTGTCGGACCCGTGGTTCGGTTCGTCGTGTCCACTTCAAGCATTTTCCGATTCATCGGTTTACAGATTTCGCTACTCCAGACATTACCGCTGGTGTCCGAGGTAGTAGGACAGCAGACCTCCTGTATGTGTGATGTGGCGACCGGTGATGCTATCGGCATGATGTCGTGGGACACCTCGTACTGAGCTTTCAGCTCAAAATCGTCGGACGTGCTCACACTGCTCGAGGTACATGTTGTACCTGAAAAACATGACAGAAATCAATAGTTGACTGATTGATTGTCTAACATCTCTTGTATAGATGTACAGCACAGGTGGACGACTCGGACCTAGGACCTGATAAATGGCTCATTTGTAAACCGTTACAGTTACCTTAAGGCTATACTGTATAGTGTACGGAAATGGGTGGGTGGGGTAAGACATACTGTCCAACTAACATAACACGGCAAGGCCGTGGCCGTGTCCACTTAGTGAGATGTTCGGCTATTCAAGATAATATACCGCAGTTATAATTGGAAATGTGTTCTCGGTAAAAACTACGGAAATCATAGTTTCAACGGGTCATTATGTTTCCGACCAGTGAAGATCCAGACCAGTCTGTGGATCCACGAATTCTGATTAGAGTAGCGACTGGTGCAAAGCGTCATGCCATACGGTGAACAATGTTGATTATTGTGGAATTTATTGGGGTATAAACTTGGAAAAGTCTTTTCCAAGTTTATATCCCCGATAAATTCCAAAAAAAGGCCATTCATTCCTTATAATTCCAGCATTTGAAATAAATTCATCAAGAAAATGTGTTTATTTTGACATACGGCAGCTATTTGTTTACATTGACAGCACTGACAGCGCACCTGTAGAAAGTAGTTTGGCGTGGGAGTTTACTGGGATATAAATTTTGGACAGAGACTTGCTACGGGCCAATCAAATGTTAGGGAATTGTGTAAATATTTTTGTGCTGGAATTATCAGTATATGTGATGGGATGATCAGACTCTACACTCTCTTTAACAGGGCAATAGGCATTTGTGTAGTGTTTGTCTGTGGCTTCAGATATGAAAGGAATGTTTGGACGCTGCATAATCATCTGATGTCATGATTGTCTGGTTGCTGGCCGACTTCAAAGAAAGTCGGCAACTTGCAACATTCTTTGCAAAAGTTCAAAGCGTTTGCAAGATTTATGATCGCCTCTAGGCAGAAAGACTTGATTATGCGTGAGTGTCAATTGCACATATTCATACGCAGTGATTAGAGGTCGTATTGACAGGATATAAAAAATTGTTTCACGGCACCATGTTTCACGGTACATGTACATGTTCAAGTACGTGTACAAATGGGGGGGGGGGGGGGGGGGGGGGGGGGGGGGGAGGGTCCCAAAATCAAAACTGAATATTTGCAATAAAAAAACTATATATTCAGCCCTGAAATCAGAATAATCCTGATCTGATGCCAGGTCCTTGCCACACCAGAATCACTCACTTGCCCCCCTCCCAAAAGCAGTAGGATCAGTAATAATCTTACTACTTTTATAATGGGCAATAACCCGATTAAACTCCCAGGTAACAAAAGAGCCAAAGATAAAAACGTACGTGAGGGCGAGACCAGGCAAATCGTGATACCTATAAGGAGGAACCTCTACCGTTAATTTACGCCATCGCGTTCGCCCAACCAACCACTCACCGCCCAAATATTTATATATAAATAT
Organism: Conchocele bisecta; assembly: GCA_029237695.1. NCBI lineage: Eukaryota > Metazoa > Mollusca > Bivalvia > Lucinida > Thyasiridae > Conchocele > Conchocele bisecta. The sequence goes on from CM055272.1 coordinate 77,016,443, forward strand.
AAAAGATGGTACTGTACGAGACCAAGTGGGTGGTGTCATAGGTCCGAGTCTTCCACCTGTGGCTCCTTACCCCCGAGTGTACTCTGCATGTCCATCTTCTCCTGCTCATACATGTACAGCGAGTTGGGACTTGATGCATAGATGGCGTCGAGGAATTCCGTAGAGAACGGATTGTCACAGCAGGTGGTTACACGCGGGAAGATGTCGATTCCACAACTGAATCGGCCGTCCATTTTATCCATACATGTATCTTCAGGCTGCAACAGAGGATAGAGATAATGATAAAGGATCTTACAAGAGTGAAGCGTGTAAGATCCTATATCAATATATTGATAATTGATTATTGATTATTGATAAAGGATCTTACACATGTGAACATTTGTGTAAGATCCTTTATCAATACATGTATGTTGATACAGTCTTACTTGCACAAGCGACCACGTGCATTAAGCGACTTTTGACTTATGCGACCATTTGGCCTATATAATGACAGCTAGTGTATTCAATGACTTTTCCTTAACGCGACCAGCGGTCACATATTTTTTGTTATTTTCTATGGTCGTTTGTATTAAACGACCATTAATTGACAGGATGTAACTTTCTCCAGGTGAAATTAGCCTGAAGCGTGTGACAAACAAAGGAAACAAATCCCCTGTCACTGTCAAAGTGTGAATGTTGCATTGTTTATGATTATTGACCTGCAAACTCGTTCTGATTCGCTAGTTTCATTAGAGCGAGTTCGGGTTGAACTACGGTATAGTAGATGCATTGCGCATGTCTAGTAGAGAATTTCCATGTAAACTTCCCGCTCTCTAGAATCTTTTACCTATTCGCCGCCATCTTGAAACTGGAGGAACAGGCGTCTTTTGGCTAGTCGAACTATAGTAGATGTATGACATCACTCTGGTATAGTTTAAGCTCGAACTCGCTTTTAGTGATTACTAAAGGGAATTAACTCATGCCTATTTGCGATTTCAGAATTCAGAAAAGTGCACAGTAAACATTACCGGCAGTATTCTAATATATTTATTTCTATGTTAATGTTTAATATTCGCGATTTCCTGATTCTGAATATTAAACCATATGACCGGACATACCAGTACCCGAATTTCCCTTCTTTTTTTTTTTGTGTTAAGAGACCATTGTTCTAAGCGACCATTTCAGTAGTCTATTTCACCAACATTGCAAAGTATACTTTTCTAGAAAAGTATACTTTGAGGGAGAAATTTTCAATTTTATGATAAATTTATTAATTTTTATTATAATGAATTTATTACATTATCACAGCCATTTTGGCTGTGATAATGTAATACATTCAGTATAATAATTCTGCATACCTTTTAATCATCAAATATATGCATTTGTTAGTTTTATATGAAATAATGCATTTCAGGAAAAATAAATGATTACTCCCTCAAAGTATACTTTGCTAGAAAAGTATACTTTGCAATGTTGGTGAAATCGGCTACTGGTGTCTCCCTTGGGTGGTCGCTTAATGCAAGTTTGACTGTAATTGATATTGATTATTGATAAAGGATCTTACAAAGTGAAAATTTAAATATTTACAAGTAAATTTTCACTTGTGTATTTGTTTGTTTGTTGGGGTTTAACGGCCTATCAACAGCTAAGGTCATTTAAGGCCGGGTCAATGGGTTTAGTACTAAATCCCATATATTACCTGTATAAGTACATGTACATGTTCGAGTACATATACAAATGGGGGGAAAACCCCAAAATCAGAACTGAATATTTAAAATAACAAAACTATATATTCAGCCCTGAAATCAGAATAAATCCTGATCTGATGCCAGGTCCTCGCCACACCAGAATCACTCCTCACAAAAGCAGTAGGATCAGTAATAATCTTACTACTTTTATAATGGGCAATAACCCAACTCAACTCCCAGGTAACTAAAGAGCCAAACCAGGCAAACCGTGATTCCTATAAGGAGGGACCCATACCGTTAATTTACACCGTCTCATTCGCCCGACCACCACCCACTTCACTTGTGTAATATCCTCTGTATGTGAAAAAGGTATTGATGAAGATTAGTAATTATCTGACTAACAGATCAGGAGATATTTAACAATTGGACATACATCCAAAATTGTTGACACAAAGGTCAAGGTCATCAATGGCAAGATCAAGGTCACCATCAATGTGCGGAAGCTCAGCGATTGATGAAGCTTGGTAATGATTGGACTAACGTATCGGGAGATTATGCAACATTTGGATGTACGTTCAATACATTGTTGATGCCTACGACACCGGAATTGTGACCACTATATCTCACTTTCCATTAAAGGGGCATATCAGGATTTAAAAAAAAAAAAAAATATATAAAAAATGTGTTTTCATCATGGCCCTGTGTAAAGTGGTTTAATTGAAGATATATGAGATACTAGCACCTTTTATTTTGGTCCAAATATTGGGGCGGCACTCGTCGTCCCTGTCGCCCCACTTCCGATGCCTGTGTATGTTGTTGAACACAACAAGATAGGAAATCAGATATGTATGTACCTATATGGGTGAAAATGGAAACAACCCAGTGGTCCTAGTATCGTCACATAGCTTCAATTAAACCACTTTACACAGGGCCATGATGAAAACACCTTTTATTTTTTATAGTATTTTTAAAAAAATCCTACTATGCCGCCTTTAACCCTTACTACGCTGAATGAAATTTTGTCGTCTCCTGGAAATGTTTTATTTTCAATATTTCTCGACAAAAACCTGGTTTTGACAGCACATGAGAATCGTCTCCAGTGCTGTCAAAACCAGTTTTTTGTTAAGAATTAAAGCAAAAATGAAAAACAGCAGACGGCAATTTCCGTCAACAGCGTAGGAAGGGTTAACGCGGGCGAGATAAAAATCACCAACTTTCAATGTCTATTAACCCCATTACATGCGGAATACACCTTTACGGGTATGAACTTTATGAAATATTTTATTTTTGTTATTTCTCAATGAAAGTATATGTTGCGACCACTCATTTCAACCGTCTCGATGAGACGGTTGAAATGGTGGTCGCGACATATACTTCGAAGCACATTTAAAGAAAATGTTTATGATTTTCCCCAATCAAAATGGCATATCCTCAGCATGAAATGGGTTAACCATTAAATGGTAGGAAACAAAGTGTCGTCTGATGTTCTTCATGATTAACTCATTTCTTAGCAAACAAACAATTGAGGCCGTCATCGAAAATCAAGGAAAGTAAAACAAAATAAATCAGCAGACGACAAATTTAATTCAGCATTGTAATTAAGGCTTAAGGAAACTATCGCTGACGCAAAAGCAATAACGGCAAAATTCATCCATGCGATAGGGCACATTATTTCCTGGAACGGTGTTTGTTTACTAAATGCAATATAATAGTGCAGATGCACTGAAGTATGCTCCCTCATTGGAGTTATGCCAACTAAGTTATGTTGGGAGATTTAGCATAAAACTGTCAACAAGTACCGGATATTTACACTATTTTAACCCATTTTACACCGGATACTTGTATCAAGATATTCTTTTTTTTCTTTGTGAAGATGTCTCTGGGGATTTAACATGGGGAAATTTTTTCTAGTTTCAGAAATTGTGGACCGATTTTCAAAATCTAACTTTTGTTTTCTTAGTTAGATCATTTCCAAGCTATCTAGCCAGGTTTCGGAGTCAATTTCCAAAAATATTCGATTTTTGGCTTCTCCACCAGCTCCTGCACCTCCTTTTGGCTTTTCCCCCATGTTAAATTCCCATAGACAAATCAATTTTTCGTAATAAAATCAATATTTTATTAAATTTCACGAAATAAAAAAAGGCTCAGAAGTCTTAAATTTTCACCAAGGTTAATATTATCGAAAAAAATATTATTTTTGCATTGTTTATATGGCCGTAAAATTTGGGCAGGTTTCGTGAAACAGACAGTAGTTGAAAAGTGCATTGCCCTGCATAAACAAATTATACTGTGCACTTTTCAACTTAGCGTACTTCAATTACAAACCAAACAGTTAACTCTTCCCGTAACTGCAAAGTCTAACTCAGCCTTAAAAGGTGGGAACCGAATGTCGTCTGCTGATTTTAATTTTTAATTTATTTTTCAACAAAGAACATGTTTTTACACTACATGAGAATCGTCTCCATTGGAGACGATTCTTATGCACTGGCAAAAAATGTTTCATTCATAAAATTGGGAAAAAATAAATAGGGAGCAAACGACAAAATTAAATTCAGCAGTATATGGGTTAATTACGTAATCATATCGCACCGATGCACAACATGCACGACAGCAAGTTCAATTTCGCTGTGTAGACACAATTAGTAAATTTGTCTCCGTAAATTTGTTACCGGTCATCAATTTTATACTCTCGAAACAAAATGAGGTTTATACCAAGCCGAAAATCATCACAGTCAAAATCAGAATGTCACACAATAATATAACTATTAAACTACATGGTCATAACATATACTTACATAAAATGGAAAATTGTGGAAATATATCTCCGGGGGGGGGGGGGGGGGGGGGGGGGGCAACACATTCATGTTATATTATTTCTTGTTTATTTTATCGGGAGACTGTACACTGCTAACTAGACATCGTGTTTGTAAAACATGGATATGCCCCTGTGGCATATTGCAATCTAACTGGAGAAACTCATCGAGATGGTTCAAATGAGGTGACAACATATACTTTCATTGAGAAATAACAAAAATACAAATTACATATTTTCAAAAAATTTATACCTGTAAAGGTGTATTCCGTATGTAATATTAAACCTCAGACTTCAGACCGCTACTCACAACAATTGTCATCTGCTGTTGTTTTTATATCTTGCCTTATTTCTCAATAAAAACACGGTTTGACAGCACTTCAGAATCATTTCCAATGGAAATGATTCTGAAGTGCTGTCAAAGCATGTTGTAAATTATTCTAAAGTGCTGTCAAAGCATGTTTTTGATGATAAAATTGGAAAATAGAAAATAAACAGCAGACGACAAAAAAAAAATAAGATAACGGTCTAACGGTTAATGGCATATATACCGTAAAACGTTTATGCCTGCTTTCGATTTTAAAAACCAGAAATATACGTTAACCCAGTTTACGTAATCTTATAGAGAGACCTTGTAACAATTTGGACAACATGCCTCATACCGAAAAATCACACCACCACCTGAGTGAATCATCCTTATATGCTATAATAAATATTATAAAGCACATACAGTCAAACCTACGGAAGCCCATTAGGGCCACTTCACTTTTTTTTATCTTTTCTTGAATTTTCGAGATCTTTTCTTGAATTTTCAAGATACAGTGCGACCCCGTTAGTACACGCTTCACTATAACACGAATTCGGTTAGTACACGGTTGTGCCTTGGCTCCCGAATTTTTTTCCTATTTGTATATCAAAATCGTGTTAAATTTGTAACACGACTATTGTCAGAAATCGTGTTAAATTTGCGATTCTTTCCCAAATTAGACCCAAAATGGATTTTTTTTTTTTTTATGGGCGCATAGCCTCCTATTATCTCACCGATGTGAATGTGCAGCTGATCACGTTTGCACATTTCGTAAATTAATCCGAGCAAACTGGGAATAAGATCAGTAAGACCAGTAACAAAGCAGTGCTAATTGTTATGTGCTCGATTTCATTTTTCCGGCATGCGTTCGCGCTCACCATTGGTGGAATATTAATTAGGTGTAAAGGCTGACCAATCGGAGATCGCGTATGTACTTTCTTGAATTTTCGAGATCTTTTCTTGAATTTTCAATATGTTTTCTTGAATTTTCAAGTTCTTTTCTTAAATTTTCAAGATCTTTTCTTGAATTTTCAAGAACTTGAAAATTCAAGAAAACATCTTGAATATATGGACATTAAAAAAAAGAGAAGTGGCCCTAATGGGCTTCCGTACAAACCTGTAAATAAAGGCCAGCCATGGGAAGTAAAACATCTGGCCTTTGTTCACAGGTGGTCTTTATTTGCAGGGTCATTTATATAGTAATTGTGCCATTCGGACAACAAAAGTGTGGCCTTTACAGCCAGGTGATTGCCAGGTGATTGCTATTCGGAGGTGGTCTTTAGCACAGGTTCGACTGTATTCTCTCTCATCCTCAAACATGCTGAGAATGCAGGAAATGGCGTTTCACGCCTCATAGACCGCCCCCTAGAAACATCTTGCCTTTTCGGCCCTCAAGACTGGCCGCCCCACCGCCCGTCCCGCCCCCAATAATTCTCCGGTTCCGGTTCCGCCGCCTATGATCTTGCAATACAGTGGAACCTCTCTAAACCGGACACCCGTAAGTGCAAAATTATGATAGTCTGTAAATTCCACATCAACAGTGATTTCTTGTAAACAATTATTGGATTTACATTTATTGAGCATAGCCTGCATATGTAGCCTATGCTCAATGAATGTAAATCCATCAATTGAAAATTACAGACTATTCTAAATCTGCACGTTCAGTGAAACGGGCCCCTGGTGTCCAGCTTAGGGATGTTCCACTGTACCAGGCACATGAGCACTCCAAGACATCAGAGCTCCAGATAAGGTGCGTAATTTGGAGGTAATTTTTTTATTTCTCCATCAAAAATGGCAAGTTGGGAGTGCTTTAGAATCGTCTCAATGAGACGATTCTAAAGGACTCCCAACTTGCCATTTTTGATGAAGAATTAACAAAATTTCACCCCAAGTTGGTCAAATTACGCACCTTAACTGGAGCTCTGAGACATGCATGTGTACTTTACGATCATGAACATTCATTATAATCGAAGAAAGTGACAATTTCATTTCCATTGGAAATGATTCTGAAGTGCAATCAAACCATGTTTTTATTGAGAAATAAAGCAAGATATAAAAGCAACAGCAGGCAACAATTGTCTAAGGGTTACTTCAGCAGTGCAAGGGGTAATAATTAGTCCAATGAGTTGGTTTTATCATTTGCAGTACGGTAATTATACACAAGTAAATTCATCAAGACATGAAGCATCATCTGTGCTACAAGTGTCATCTCGGTGTTATTAGTGTCACACATGAAGCATCATCTGTGCTACAAGTGTCATCTCGGTGTTATTAGTGTCACACATGAAGCATCATCTGTGCTACAAGTGTCATCTCGGTGTTATTAGTGTCACATATGTATAATTATACACAAGTAAATTCATCAAGACATGAAGCATCATCTGTGCTACAAGTGTCATCTCGGTGTTATTAGTGTCACACATGAAGCATCATCTGTGCTACAAGTGTCATCTCGGTGTTATTAGTGTCACATATGTATAATTATAGGCGCTATTTTAATAAAAGCAGGTGCATCATTCTCTGTCTAAAGCTCTTGTTTCTTTGCAACCATTGTAGCTAGTCCCAGCCAGACCAGACTGTGTAGCTAGTCCCAGCCAGACCAGCCATTGTAGCTAGTCCCAGCCAGAGCAGCCTTTGTAGCTAGTCCCAGCCAAACCAGCCTGTGTGGCTAGTCCCAGCCAGACCAGCCATTGTATCTAGTCCCAGCAAATCCAGCCTTTGTGACTGGTCCCAGCCAGACCAGCCTTTGTAGCTAGTCCCTGCCAGACCAGCATTTGTAGCTGGTTCCAGCCAGACCAGCCTTTGTAGCTAGTCCCAGCCAGACCAGCCTTTGTAGCTAATCCCAGCCAGACCAGCCTTCGTAGCTAGTCCCTGCCAGACCAGCATTTGTAGCTGGTTCCAGCCATACCAGCCTTTGTAGCTAGTCCCAGCCAGACCAGCCTTTGTAGCTAGTCCCAGCCAGACCAGCATGTGCGGCTAGTCCCAGCCATACCAGCCTTTGTAGCTAGTCCCAGCCAGACCAGCCTTTGTAGCTAATCCCAGCCAGATGAGCTTTTGTAGCTAGTCCCAGCCAGATGAGCCTTTGTAGCTGGTCCCAGTCCCAGTCAGACCAGCCTTTGTAGCCGGTCCCAGCCTTTGTAGCTAGTCCCAGCCAGACCAGCTATTGTAGCTGGTCCCAGTCCCAGCCAGACCAGCCTTTGTAGCTGGTCCCAGCCAGACCAACCTTTGTAGCTAGTCCTAGCCAGACCAGCCTTTGTAGCTAGTCCCAGCCATACCAGCCTTTGTAGCTAGTCCCAGCCAGACAAGCCTTTGTAGCTAGTCCCAGCCAGACCAGCCTTTGCAGCTAGTCCCAGCCAGACAAGCATTTGTAGCTAGTCCAAGCCAAACCTTTTTAACTAGTCCCAGCCAGACCAGCCTTTGTAGCTAGTCCCAGCCAGACAAGCCTTTGTAGCTAGTCCCAGCCAAACCTTTGTAGCTAGTCCCAGCCAGGCCAGCCATTGTAGCTGGTCCCAGCCAGACCAGCCTTTGTAGCTAGTCCCAGCCAGACCAACCTTTGTAGCTAGTCCCAGCCAGACCAGCCTTTGTGGCTAGTCCCAGCCAGACCAGCCAACATTGTTTCCAATCAAACATTTGATCAAACCTACATTTATACCAGTCCAATGCGTCACGACAATTCAATCGCACCAACATTTCTATCATTACTCGGGAAGCCATATTGTTAATAGCAGATCTATTTATAGATCGGCTAATATATTGGTCATCCATCGAATTCTGAAAAAGTTTGTAGCAACTACTAAAATGCGGACATATATTGAACCCTGATTTGATCGGCTAATAACATCATGCTCTGCATGACTTTTCATCTAATTATTGATGGGTTTTCCCGATGACGTCATCGCTAACCTTATGATAGGTTATACACTGGTATATAAAAGCCACCAGATGGCGCTGGGCAGGCTTTTTGATACCAGGGCACTGATTGTTTTAACTCTTAGAATGGGAGGAGCAAAAATTGCTGTCTGCTGTTGTTTCAGATTTTGCCTTTTTTTCTCAATAAAACACGGGTTGGCAGAACTTTAGAATCATTTCCATTGGAAAGTGCTGCCAAACTATGTGATTGTTGATAAAAATGGAAAATAACAAGAGGGCCATGATGGCCCTATATCGCTCACCTGTGCAATGTCACTAAAATCAAGCAAATGCTGGTATGTATATTTGTCAATACATATACATCAAAATAAGCACATGACAGGCACAAAATGTCAGTGCGACAAACTTGAGAAGTCACCAGGGTAGAAGTTGTCTCGCGATATGTACAGATATATCTTACACAACTTTGAGAGGTTTGGAGACCACAACAGGATGCTTCCAGCCTACTTTTTATTGCAATCCTTAGATTTTATGTATTATATAACCATATTCCGTAAAAAAGATGACCCCTATTTGACCCCCTGGGCCATGCCCATTTTTGACCCAGAGGTCACCATTTTAACAGCTTTTAAAAAGCATTGTACATCGATCATTCCTGTCAAGTTTCGTCGAAATCGGTCTGGTGGTTCGTAAGAAGATTTTTTAAGAATTTATGCTATTTTTAGATGGTGGCCATCTTGGATTAACGACGACCGCCATTTTAACAGAACTGAAAAGGCTTACCAATGAACCATAACTGCGAAGTTTGGCCACCAATGGCCATGCGGTTTGTAAGAAGAAGACATTTGAAATCTCTAATAAAAGAACGACCCTGTGACCTTTCGGCAGCCATCTTGGATGATGTAATCATCCGATTTGATGAAAACAGCACCACAGCGATCGCCTCATCAATACATTTGATTTTATATATTATAAGACCATATTCCGTCAAAAATGAAATTTGACCTCTATTTGACCCCATTTTTGACCCAGGGGTCACCATTTTAACAAATTTGAAAAAGCATTGTACATCGATCATTTCTGCCAAGTTTCGTAGAAATCGGTCTGGTGGTTCGTGAGAAGAAACTTTTTTAATTTTGTGCTATTTTTAGACGGCCGCCATCTTGGATTAACAACGACCGCCATTTGACAAAACTGAAAAGGCTTTACCAATGGACCATAACTGCGAAGTTTGCTACCAATGGCCATGTGGTTTGTATGAAGAAGACGTTTGAAATCTCTAATAGAAGAACAACCTTTTGACCTTTCGGGGGCCATCTTGGATGATTTAATCATCTAATTTCGACAAAAAATGCTCCTAAGTGATCGTTTCGTCCATACCTTCGAATTGATATATGACATGACCATATTCGGTCAAATGTGAAATTTGACCCCAACTTGACCCCTACTGCCCCGCCCATTTTTGACCCAGCTTCGTCGAAATCGGCCTGGTGGTTCGTGAGAAGAAGATTTTTTTAGAATTTGACCTACTTTTCAACGGCGGCCATCTTGGATTTTGCGATGAGCATCATTTTAACAAAAATGAAAAGGCTTGACCCACTGACCATTATTGTGAAGTTTGGCCAAGTGGTTCACGAGAAGAAGACGTTTGTAATCTATATTGAAAGAACAACCTTTTGATCTTTCGGCGGCCATCTCGGATGACGTAATTACCTGATTTCATAAAAAAAAGCTCCAGAGTGACCGTCTCGTCGATACCTTCAATTTGATATATGACATGACCATATTCGGTCAAATGTGACATTTGACCCCTACTTGACCCCTCCTGCCCTGCCCATTTTTGACCCGGGGTCCACCATTTGAAGGAATCTGAACCAGCGTTAACTATCGATCATTCATACCAAGTTTCGTAAAAATCGGCCTGGTAGTTCGCGAGAAATTTCTTTTCTTAAGAATTTGACCTACTTTTCAACAGCGGCCATCTTTGATTTCGAGATGACCACCATTTAAACAAAAATGAAAAGTCTTGACCCAATAACCATTACCGTGAAGTTTGGCCAATATCGGCCAAGCGGTTCACGAGAACAAGACGTTTGAAAGACGTTAAAAGAACAACCTTTTGACCTTTCGGCGGCCATCTTTGATGACCTGACCATCCAATTTCGACAAACAATGGACCAGAGTGATTGCCTCTTTGATACCTTCGATTTGATATAGACCTGACCATATTCGGCCAAAAATAAAATTTGACCCCAGTTTTTACCCCGGGGTCACCATTTTAACAACTTTGAAAGAGCATTGTACATCGATCATTCCTACCAAGTTTCGTCGAAATCCGGCTAGCGGTTCATGAGAAGAAGATTTTTTTAAAGAAGTTATGCTATTTTTATACGGCGGCCATCTTGGATTAGCGATGACCTCCATTTTAACAAATTTGAAATGGCTTCACCCATGGGCCACGCGGTTCATGTGAAGAATAATTTTGAAATCTCTAATAAAATAACGACCTTTTGACCTTTCGGCAGCCATCTTGGATGACATAACCATCCAAAAAATGCACCAGAGTGATCGTCTCTTTGATACCTTCGTTTTGATATATGACATGACCATATTCGGTTAAAAAAAAAGAATTTACCCCAATTTGACCCCACGGGCCACGCCCATTTTTGACCCCGGGGTCACCATTTTAACAACTTTGAAAGAGCATTGTACATCGATTGTTTCTACCAAGTTTTGTCGAAATCCGGTTGGCGGTTCTTGAGAAGAAGATTTTTGAAGAATTTGTGCTATTTTTAGACGGCGGCCATCTTGGATTACGTAATGTCGTCATTTTAACAATTTTGTAATCTCCCTACCTAAGGACCATGACCATGAAGTTTGGTCACAATAGGCCCAATGGTTACCGAGGAGAAGACATTTGAAAATGTTCACGGACGGACGGACACATTGCGGTAACAATAGCTCACATGAGCTTCGCTCAGGTGAGCTAAAAATACACAGCAGATGACAAAATTTAATTCAGCATTGTAACGGATAACTACAATAACATACAATGACGGTCAATGGTCTGCACTGTTCTCAAATGAAATTCAAATAAACTTGAGATTCGTCAAAACATGCCTTATTTGCCTTGACATGCACGTCTAGCTAAGGCAAATTATAATAATTACCTACTGCGACCTGACAAAATCAACATACAACCAGTGTAGCCCAATAATATGCAGGAGGCAAAAAAAACAACGGCATAGGATCAATTTGTCAGCAGGGCTAGCTAACGCTTAGACCACTATCTTATTTTTTTGTCGTCTGCTGTTTATTTTCTATTTTCCATTTTTATCATCAAAAACATGCTTTGACAGCACTATAGAATAATTTACAACATGCTTTGACAGAACTTCAGAATCATTTCCATTGGAAATGATTCTGAAGTGCTGTCAAACCATGTTTTTATTGAGAAATACGGCAAGATATGAAAGCAACAGCAGACGACAATTGTTGTGAGTAGCGGTCTAAGGGTTAAAAGGACAAGCATTCGTTACTATGCGGCGAAAGTACCTATTACAATGAATTCAATTTTGTATACTGATGCTGTTTATGTTTGATTTTCCATTTTTCTTGTCATAAAAAAAATGGTTTGACTGTACATTAGAATCATTTCCAATGGAAATTCTAAAGTGCTGTCAAAACCATGTTTTCATTGAGAATGAAGAAAAAATATGAAAATACCCAGCAGACATCTATCGTCGTTTCCCGTATTCTAAGAGTTAAAGATTCCACAATCAGACTGCATATTCCCAGGCTAAGCAGCACTGGTCACAAAGTTATTATTCACTTTTATTCATGGTGCGTTATAACCTTCAGGGCAATAAGATGGATCATTGCGGAATAACATAAATGCAAATTTGTTCATTTGTTTACTTACATTTAATCTGCTAAATACCACATCTAAAATCATCATTTTTTTTAAAATTAAAGCGTCATTTGCTGTAACTTGGCTTATTTCTTATGCAAAAGTATTTTGAAGTAATTTATGTAAGCCTTAGAATGCGGGAAACGAAAATTGTCATCTGATGTTGTTTAATATATTCTCTTCTTTCTCAATAAAAACATGGTCTGACAGCAATTTCCTAGAGGGCTGCCAAAAATGTTTTTTTGCTAAGAAAAATGTACAATATAAAAACTAGATTGGTCAGTAAGCGAGGCTTACGGAATACCCCCCGCGTGGGCCCAGGTTCCCCTAAATATGTAAAATTGACCTCGACTCTGACCTTAGCGGGGGTGGCACGAAAGTGAATTTGTCACAGGGTGGTAGAGGTCCATTGGAGCAATGCGAGTGTGAAATGTGAAGCAGATCCGAGCAAGGAAGTAGAAGTTATAACCGATTTCTCTGATGTTAAGTGTTGTAAAGAGACTAATTATGTGACCTTGACCTTGAGATCAGTGGGGATATGTCACAGCATGATAGTAGAGCCTTAGAGGAATGCATGCATGAAATATTAAGAATCTGCAATGAAGGAAATAGAAGTTATAACATATTTCTCTGATGTTAAGTTTTGTAAACAGACTAAGTATTTGACCTTGACCTTGGGATCAGCGGGGGTTGGACGGTCGTGGATTTGGCACAGCATGATAGTAGACTTACAGGAATGCATGTGTGAAATATTAAACATTTTAGATGAAGGAAATAAGTTATAAACCAATATTTCTCTGATGTTAAGTTTTGTACAAAAGAGACTAAGTATTTGGACCTTGACCTTGGGATCAGCGGGGGTTGGACGGTCGTGGATTTGGCACAGCATGGTAGTAGAGCCTTACAGGAATGCATGTGTGAAATATTAAACATTTTAGATGAAGGAAATATAAGCTATAACAATATTTCTCTGATGTTAAGTTTTGTACAAAAGAGACTAAGTATTTTTGACCCTTGACCTTGGGATCAGCGGGGGGGTGGGGTTGGATGTCGTGTATTTGGCACAGCATGGTAGTAGAAACCCATACAGGAATGATGTGTGAAATTTAAGCATTTTAGATGAAGGAAATAGAAGTTATAAACAATATTTCTCTGATGTTATGGACGAACGGACGCACGGATGGACAACCCGACTCCAGTATACGAGTTGTGTTGTGGGGGGGGGGGGGGGGGGGGGGGGTTATAATAATAAACAGTAGACGAAAAGTTTAATTCAGCATTGTAAGGGTTAAGTCGGTGCTACACCTGGTAGTGTTGAGGTATATACAAAGTTATGCATATTAACATCTGTCTAATAATGACACCGAGGCTAATCAAAGTATGTAAAGCTCAGACTTACAAATCTATTTATAGCACACTTTCAAGAGATGTCGTCTCCTGATCTATATCAATGCATGGTGGAAATCGGCCAAAGATTATTTAACTTAGTGCAAAGAATTGAGTTTGTACGGATGTACGTCGGTGCAGACATAAAAATATAGAGAGACATTCTATTTGCTAATACCAACATAAAACATAACAACAACAATATAAAATTAGTAACTCGGAAATGGTAAGAATTCTTCTTTAACCCATTTCATGCTGGTGATACGGCATTTGGATTGGGAAAATTATAAATATTTTCTTTAAATGTGCTTAGAAGTATATGGCGCGACCACCATTTGAACCGTCTCATCGAGACGGTTCAAATGAGTGGTCACAACATATACTTTCGTTGACAAATAACAAAAATAAAAATAAAATATTTTTAAAAAATCAGACCCGTAAATGTGTATTGGCGCATGTATTGGTATAGTAGTATCAGTAACTTAGTATCTTCTCAAATCTTGGCTCGGAAATGGTAAGAATTCTTATTTAACCCATTTCAGACTGTGGATACGGCATTTTGATTGGGGAAAATCATAAACATTTTCTTTAAATGTGCTTAGAAGTATATGTCGCGACCACCATTTGAACCGTGGTCACAACATATACTTTCATTGAGAAATAACAAAAATAAAAATAAAATCGACGAACCTTGGAATTCCTACGCGTTTGCTAGCCTCGCCTAAAAAACTTGAAATCAATTGGTATTCTTGATATTCTTGCCAATATTACAACTTCTTTATTTAAAAATACTTGAATATTGTGTTTGCGATACAGTACAGTCGAACCTGTGCTAAAGAGCACCTCCGAATAGCAATCACCTGGCTGTAAAGTAAAGGCCACAATTGTGTTGTCCTAATGGCACAATTACTATATAAATGACCCTGCGAATAAAGACCACCTGTGAACAAAGGTCAGATTTTTCACTTCCCATGGCTGGCCTTTATTCAGAGGTTTGACTGTAGCTTGATTCTCTGAGCCTGAGCTGTAAATTTCTTGATCACCAGTTGGCACTGCAATAAATGTTCAGACACCAGTGCTCCAGATAAGCTGCGTATTTGCTTAAATACCCAATTAAAATTGCCAAAAACACAATTGAAATCGGAAGTAGATAGTATCAAAAAGCAATACAATTTTGTGGTACCTTTACCATGCTGAAGAAAACAATGAACAGACCACAAATATAGAATATTTTTCTCATTTTCCATGAAAACACATCTTGGTATTTCATTAGAATTGTCTCCAAGGAGACAATTCTAATGAAATGCCAAGACATGTTTTCATTTTGAAGCAAACTATTCAATAATTGCTGTCTGTTGATGTGTAAACAGTAGTGTGATTTTATTTTACTCAATTAAAATTTTGAAATACCCAATTGCTTCAGAAATGATGGAGTGACAATACTCAATTACTAATTCCTTATCTGGAGCCCTGAGAAACGTTGATAATTTGGCGGCCATTTCACTAACACTTCGATTAAAATGTTCCTACGAAGATTTTTATTCATTTGCTGACACATTGACTTAATTAAGTAACGTTAACTTTTTTAACCATTATGCATCATTAGTGCATGTGACCACCATCTAAAATCAGAATGGAGTAGATACATCGGGATTTTTTTTATTCAGCCCTGAAATTAGAATAACCTGACCTGGAGCAGGTGCATACCACGCCAAAGCCACTTGGCCCATTCCCCTAAAAGTAATAAAATTACGAATAATCATAATGCATGTATATGTATACCCACATAAGGGGCATAACCAGATTCAACTGTCATATACAAGAATGCCAACGATGTATGTGAGGGTCAAACCAGGTCTCTGGTCAGGATACTGGTAAGGATGAACCCTGTAGCCTATTCACCAACTGCAAAGTATACTTATCTAGCAAAGTATACTTTGAGGGAGAAATTTTCAATTTAAGGATAAATTTATTAATTTTTATTATACTGAATACATTATCACAGCCAATTTGGCTGTGATAATGTAATAAATTCAGTATAATAATTCTGCATACTTTTAATCATCAAATATATGCAGTCGTTACTTCTATATGAAATAATGCATTTCAGGAAAAATAAATGATTACTCCCTCAAACTTTGATGAAATCGGCTACAGATCGTTAAATTACCAATCGCATGCTCCCACCTGCCACCCACTCAGGCGTTTGTGTACCTACCCTGTTTGCGGCCTTCACGTTACCAACAGTCATGTGGGTATTGCTATCGCCGGCCTGCGTCAGTGAAGACAAAGACTGGTAACAACCGTGCGGCACATCCAGGGCTCGTTGGGGCCGAGTTAATGTGCTGCTAGACTGGATAGTTGGTTCGATCCTCGAAGTAATACGAGGTCTTGACACACTGTCTGCACCAACTGATTCGGAGACAGGGCGTCCTATTGAGTAGCTATCCGTCGGTAGTTGTGTTTGCTTCGTGGCAGGAATATAAAGGTAATTACTCGCCAAGCTGACTCGCGGAAAACTTTGTGTGTACGTAACGGAAGTCTCTGCACTCACGGAGGTCGCACAAGTTGTCACACTTGCAGCCCTGGAATTAGATGATTGATTGATGATTGCTTGATTGATTGATTGGATCTGAGACCAAGGCACAATTCTGCAGAAAAATTTACATTGTTAACCCAAGTCTGTGAATACAACATTTTTTCGTTGAACAAGTCTGATTACCGTAAAGATTCTAATAGACACTCGGGCGTCTATTAGAATCACCACTGGCTCCGAAGTCCTGGGTGGGCGTTTAATAGAGGCAAATGTTATTCAGCGAAGGGAAAATTATAGAAATATACGATTTTCTACTCGTTGAACAAAATAAAACAAAAACATAACGAAGGGACGTTACTCTCAACGGCTCAGTCTCTGCCATACTTGATTGTACTGTCTGTCAGTTTATGGACATTTTGGACAAAGACGTTTTGGCCGACTTTTGGTCATTATGGTACAGTCGGTAAAAATATTAAAATACTGGTAATGTATACATTGTATATCAAACAGCGTCAATCATAAATGGAAATCAGATTTACGCCTGAAATATCAGCCAACAATCCAACATGGTGTCAATTTGACCCATATTATATGAGATGGGTTTGAAAATGTTGTCTCAGTAACTGTGTAAATTCTGATATCCTGCAGCGTCCGTGCAAATAGCTACTGCCGATGAGGAATTTATTGTGACACCGGAAACAGTCGAATTTCGCTTCCGCGTTTGAAAGCGAAAGTAGAAATTATGTTTTTTCCCCCCGATTTTCAAGGAAGTTGCCTTCGAAATACTGGAAAGAAAAGAAGTTTTTTTGGACATTTAGCTCCGATTTTGTTTCAAGTTTACACTAGGCGTTTATTAGAGGTATTAATTTCGTCACAATCAGCCCAAAAATTGGTCATTTTCAACGTCAAAACTTGGGGGTGTGCGTCTATTAGAGCATGGGCATCTATTAGAATCTTTACGGTATTTTCTTTATTTCTCAATAAAAGTATGTGTTCAAATGAGTGGTAACAACAAATACTTTCGAACATAAATAGAGAAAATAGCTTTAAAAAAATCTCCAAACATTCATACTACTGTAATTGTACCCAGCCTATAATGGGCTAAGTGTGGTTTTATTGCACCTATTGCTAATGTTGTCACACTCAATGAAAAAAACACCGGCTTAAGCGAAACTCGATGTATATGACACACAGTATGCAATAAACATTTATATTTACATTTAACCCTTAGCTTGCTGATCGCGAAAACTGTCGTCTGCTGTTGCTTTATTTTTTGCCCTGTTTCTCAATAAAAACATGGTTTGACAGCACTTTAGAATCATTTCCAATGGAAATGATTCTAAAGTGCTGTCAAATCATGTTTTTGATGAGAAAAATCGAAAATAAAACATAAACAGCAGACGACAACATTTCATTCAGCAGGTTAAGGGTTAAATCAACCTTGGTGAATTTTCACATACCAGTCAGCTTATGGGATATATATATTACATAAACACCAATAATACATCTACAATAATACAAATGGGCTGACCACTGGGAAAACGTATCATATGCGATTTTCAACATTTGTAAATCATGACCAACTTGCACACTCACAGCATTGGGATGGAATGGAATGTTGCTTAACCCATTTCATGCTGAGGATATGACATTTTGATTGGGGAAATTCATAAATATATATTTTTTAAATCTGCTTAGAAGTATATGTCGCGACCACCATTTGAACCGTCTCATCGAGACGGTTCAAATGGGTGGTCGCAACATATACTTCCATTGAGAAATTAACAAAAATAAAAATAAAATATTTAAATAAAATCATACCCGTAAAGGTGTATTCCGTATGTAATGGGTTAACGGTCCACCAACACAAGAGAGTATCATTTATGGCCAAGGAAGTTGAAGAATCACAGCATTGGAATACAATAGAAATCAAGTTACTGAGGCCAGTAAGGCTACTTCCATCGCGAACAGTGTAGGCCCTGATCAGACTGCGGACGCGCCGGCTGAGCTGGGGCTACACTGGTCACAAACGTCGTAAGGCCCATTTTCTCAGCCAAAACGTACACATAAGTATATTGCATAAGACCATATATATTTTTATACATGTATCATACCTATATCGGTAATTGTAATGATATCCCCAATTGGTGTAAAATAATTATTACTATGGTGATATTTATCAAATAATCTTCAGCACCGTCAACATCTACATTTAGCAGTATTTGGCAAATTGGATAACAAGGTGGACACAGAATTTTGAAAAACAAATTTCCTAAATATTTCCTTGATTCGACGTAATTTTCTCTGATTATATTTCGTTCACTGACAAATGGATTAACCCTTAGACCGCTACACACAACAATTGTCGTCTGCTGTTGCTTTTATATCTTGCCTTATTTCTCAATAAAAACATGGTTTGACAGCACTTTAGAATCACTTCCAATGGAAGTGATTCTAAAGTGCTGTCAAAGCATGTTGTAAATTATTCTAAAGTGCTGTCAAAGCATGTTTTTCATGATAATTGTTTTTGTTATTTCTCAATGAATGTACATGTATATGTTGTGACCATTCAGTTGAACCATCTCGACGAGGAAGGAAAATATTTAGGATTTTCCACAAACATAATGACGTATCTTCAGCATGAAACTGGTTAAGCATTTGATTGTATTGGTGTGTAAGTGTCATACAATTTCATAAGAAATTTCCTTCTTAACCCTTACACCGCTATCTTAATTTTTTGTCGTCTGCTGTTTATTTTCTATTTTCCATTTTTATCATCAAAAACATGCTTTGACAGCACTTTAGAATAATTTACAACATCACTTGTCAAAACAAGTTTTTATTGATAAATAAGGCAAGATATAAAAGCAACAGCAGACGACAATTGTTAACTTGTGTGTAGCGGTCTAAGGGTTAAAATATTAACTGTCAACAATTTTGGACGTACATCCAAATTTTGAATATCTCTATAGTCGGATCATGACCAAACTTCATCAATAGCTTCCTTACCCTGAAAGGGTGAACCACAGTTATCCAGCTGATGCTGCCAAATATTGGCACGCTTGTATCAGAGCTTCAGTTAAGGTGCGTAATTTGGAGGTAAATTTCTTATTTCTCCATCAAAAACGGCAAGTTGTGAGTGCTTTAGAATCGTCTCAATGAGACGATTCTAAAGGACTCCCAACTTGCCATTTTTGATGAAGAAATAAAAAAAATTCACCCCGAGAATGAACTATTTGTTATTTTTAATGTCCATGCATATGTGACTTTGAAATATTTCTATTCACAACAAATACTTTCAAAGAGAAATCAGAAAAAAGTACATTCTTCCAGCAGTAAGCTGTATTTTTAGACTGAAATGAAATAAAGTTGGTTTTGTATCGATGTCATTGCTATATACTTGTGGACCACGCGATGAGTCCAGAGCTCCAGTTAAGGTGCGTAATTTGGAGGTAAATTTCTTATTTCTCCATCAAAAATGGAAAGTTGGGAGTGCTCAATGAGACGATTCTAAAGGACTCCCAACTTGCCATTTTTGATGAAGAAATAACAACATTTCACCCCAAGTTGGTCAAATTACACAACTTAACTGGAGCTATGTTGTATGTTAATGCATAGAGTATGAACTATTTGTTCACCCCGAGTATGAACTATTTGTTCACCCCGAGTATGAACTATTTGTTATTTTTAATGTCCATGCATATGTGACTTTGAAATATTTCTATTCACAACAAATACTTTCAAAGAGAAATCAGAAAAAAAGTACATTCTTCCAGCAGTAAGCTGTATTTTTAGACTGACATGAAATAATGTTGGTTTTGTATCTATGTCATTGCTATATACTTGTGGACCACGCGATGAGTCTGTTACTATAAATAGCACAAACACTGTCACAACAACAAGGAAATCCATGAGGGATTTGTAATTGTCACAATGGCTATTTATTTGGGTCAACAGTTCACAAAACACCTTTATACATGGCCATTTTAACATGTACATGCTCATGCTGGTCAAAATAATGCCACACTGCCACACTGTATTTGTAGTATATTAACCCTTACACCGCTATCTTAATTTTGTGTCATCTGTTGTTTATTTTCTATTTTCCATTTTTATTATAAAAAACATGCTTTGAGAGCACTTTAGAATAATTTACAACATGCTTTGACAGCACTTGAGAATCATTTCCATTGTAAATGATTCTGAAGTGCTGTCAAGCCATGTTTTTATTGAGAAATAAGGCAAGATATGAAAGCAACAGCAGACAATTGTTGTGTGTTGCGGTCTAAGGGTTAACCCTTACAATGCTGAATTAAATTTTATCGTCTGTTGTTCATTTTTTATTTTCCATTTTTTTCTCACCAAAAAACATGTCTTGGCAACACATTAGAATCATTTCCATTGGAAATGATTCTCAAGTGTTGTCAAACCATGTTGTTTTTTTGTTGTTTTTTAGAAAGAAGAAACATAAGACAGTGAGGAATCGTAGTTAGTTATTTCCCTTTGCAAATCTATTTATAGAGATCCGGTTGTTGTATTTCAGCGTTTATTTCTTACTGAATAGAACAGAAATTGAGTTTCGCAAACAGAGTAGACCCAAATCAGACTGCACATCTGTGCAGTCTGATTGGAGTCTACACTGTTTGCAATAAAATTATTAAGTGTGAAAATATGTTTGTCTGTTTGTTTGTTTGTTGGGGTTTAACGGCCCAACAACAGCTAAGGTCATTTAAGGCTAGGTCAATGGGTTTAGTATTCAAATCTGTTCAATGACCGCAACAATGCGAATGGCAACAAACTACGTACATATATACAACACAAAACTGAGCTACGCACTGAAAACTATGTTAAAGTTAACATGCCCCGTTACCAACGCAGCATTCTGGCTAAATTTAGAAGTGGTAGTTTATCACTTTTCATAGAAACTGGTAGATATAGCAGAGTGCCACTACCAAATTTGAATCAGGTTGAAAATGAAGTCCACTTTTTGCTCAATTGTGATTTGCATACTGATCTCAGACGACTATGTAACTTTAACATTTCTTTTATCATCAACACTATATGATATGTATAGAAAGAGAAAGCAGTTTTTATAACATTGTGTTAACTATTCGTTCAGTGCTATATTTATGACAAACTCAAATACCCAATTTTACACTTCATATTCTTCACTTCATATTTTATTATCAAGCATTTATTACACAGTCATAACTTACTCTGCGTTCTGGATCGAATTTCAACATTACCGACCAGAGTGGACCTTTATCGGACTATGCTGCCGTGCAGTCTGATCAGGATCCTCACTGTTTGGCCAATTCATTTACACTTTTACGAAATATGCAGAAGGCCGGCGCAGTGCAGATTCAAGCGTGATCACGCAAACACGTGAACAGATCTGTACGACTAAAATGTTCTTAAGTGCAAAATTATGATAGTCTGTAAATTTCACATTAACATTGTTTTCTTGTAAACAATTATTGGATTTACAATAAATCCATAAATTGAAATTTACAGACGATCTTAAATTTGCACTTACGAACATTTTAGTCGTAAGAAGTTTAGTGAAACGGGCCCCTGAATCTGCACCGCCAATCACTCAGATATAACAAAGATGTGGCCCCTGCCGGGACGCAGGCATTTTCAATTTACTGGAAAAATGCAATTAATACTTTTATTTTTTATGTTTAACTATTAAACCACCTTATTCAATACGTAACCAATGATTTTAATTCACTTTTCATATGTTTTAAGCGTTAGAAAACGCATGTGCATACATTGTTTTACTTGTGTAAATACCACCATGGTGTCACATAGGTCGATATCGGCCGGGTTTCTTATGTTGTATTGTGAGTTATTGTTGAATATATTGTAAATAAGAAATATGGCACGTTAATAAAATACATACACACACACTAAATCCCATATATTACCTGTACAAATGGGGGGGATCCTAAAATCGGAACTGAATATTTACAATAAAAAATCTATATATTCAGCCCTTAAAGCACAAAATCACTTGGCCCCCTCCAAAAAGCAGTCAGGCGCGGATACAGAAATAATTGCATGCAGGGCGGGGTGGGGGGGGGGGGGGGTCTGTAATTAAAATTCGGCATACCCGAAATTTTTAAATGCCAGATCGCCGCAGATGCAATTTTCCTGACACCTAGGCCACGAAAAAAGTCCTCCAACTATACGAGTATTGAAGATTTTCTTCTTTTTTTTTCTTTTCTTTTGAGCTAGGGATCAGGGGGGGGGGACTCCAGACCCCCCTGGACCCCCCCCCCCCTGTATTCGCACCTGGCAGTGGGATCAGTAATAATCTTACTACTTTACTTACTACTTTACAAAAGAGCCAAAGATAAAAACGTACCTGAGGGCCAAATCAGACAAATCGTGATTCCTATAAGGAGGAACCCCTATCGTTAATTTATGCCGTCGCGTTCTCCCGACCAACCGTGAAAATGTGAATCTGGTAAATAATGCAGCAACGGATCAGATTGTACAGATATATAGGATGACCTGCATCAAAACAAGTCGAAATCACCATGTCGACTCATTTTCACAACAAATCATGCTACATTCGCTCTTTGTTCAAACACAAGGTGCATGATCACGTGGTTACAACAACAACAACAACGTCGCCCACTCCAAAGTAAGTATTATTTGATATTTTCCTTAATATGCAACGGATTTTGATGAAATATGGCGCAGCAAACGCATCTTCATGAGCTGCATTTTGTGGTCTCGGGAGTTTGGCACAGACTTACCGGTAAGTCGTTTTTGCGAAGAATCGATTTCAGTGTCTCTCACATGGAAATCGATTCTTCGCAAAACGACAGAAGTTTGTGCGAAAATAAAGAGAACACCAAATGCAGCTTAACAAGACGCGTTTGATGCGCTATATTACATAAAAATCCGTTATGTAATAAGGACACTATAAAAGAATACGTACTTTGAATCGGTACTTGTTGTTGTTGTTAGTACCACGTGATCGTACACCTTCAAACAATAAGGCACTAAAGTACACAATTTGGATCTGATTTCTATAAATAAATTCAACTGGAGATAACTACAGTGGAACCTCTCTAAACCGAACAAGAAAACACATGTGATCTTATTTTCGATGAGTTTCTTGGTCATTTATCTCAGGTGATACTGTCTGTTCGTGATCACATATCACACAACTATGGCTTAAAATGATCAAATACCTGGGGCCCGTTTCACTAAACTTTGTACGACTAAAATATTCGTAAGTGCAAATTTAGGACCGTCTGTAAATTTCAATTGACTGCATGAATGAATGTAAATCCAATAATTGTTTGCAAGAAAACATTGTTAATGTGCAATGTACAGACGATCATAAGTTTGCACTTACAAACATTTTAGTCTTACGAAGTTTAGTCAAACGGCCCCCAGGTATTTGATAATTTTAAGCCTGATTTTCAGTGCAACCTCTCTAAGACGAACACCCTGGGCCCTCCATATCATACAACTATGGCTCAGAATGATCTAATGTCTGATTTACAGTGCAACCTCTCTAAGCCGAACACCCTGGGGACCTCCCAGGGTTGGGGACCTCCCAGGGTGTCCGGTTTAGAGAGGTTTCATTGTAGCTACGATCCTCATAGCATTTTTTTTGTTTCCTGCACTCTAAGGGTTAAACCCTTACTACGCTGAATTAAATGCTGTCGTCTGCTGGAAATGTTTTATTTTCAATATTTCTCGACAAAAACCTGGTTTTGACAGCACATGAGAATCGTCTCCACTGGAGACGATTCTCATGTGCTGTCAAAACCATTTTTTTGTTAAGAATTAAAGCAAAAATGAAAAACAGCAGACGGCAATTTCTGTCAACAGCATAGGAAGGGTTAAATAGCTTGCCATTAGTGTGGTGGTTACACAATAGTTACAGTTCATAAAATATATTGAATATTCAATAAACTGATTTGGAGCAAGCAAAAATTCAATATGTGAAGTATAAGTATTCCAGGGTTCGTATGGGTCATAAAAATCATAAAAAAGTGCTAAAATTTGAGATTCTGATTTTATGGCCATAACAAAGTGGTGTTCTTTTTGTGAAAAAGTAATAAAATAGTGATACAAATACGATACGGCCCAGTCACTCAGCGAATTTCCGTTTTTTTCATGGTCTGGTCGGTCATTTTTGAGATCGACGCAAATCCGGGGAGATAATTTTGTAGGGGTGGTAGGGTACCGGTGTCGGGTCATTTCGCTCCGGTTACCTGTTCGCCCCAGGTCGTTACAAGTCGGATCGCTTCGGGCGAACGGTACGAAACGACCCGGGACCGTGCAAATAATCTAATAACGCAATGTCACGATTAATACAAGATTTAGGTTTTCATTAGAAAGAATGCATTTGATTGACTTGCGGTATCGCCAGTAGCCAATCACAATAGCCAATAGTAAACGCTATTGATCTACGTGTTGGAGTTTATGTTTTGTCAGACATTAAATAGTTGTTTGTCAGATTTTTTTTGCCATTTACTACATTAATTGGTAATACAATACGGAAATGTTCAATTTTTCCCAACAATATATTTAATTCCATAGTCATAAAAAAGACATAAAATTTTGCTGTTAAACATGATAAAAAGTCATAATTCCCAGCACAAAAATATTTACACAATTCCCTAACATTTGATTGGTCGGTTGCAAGTCTCTGTCCAAAATTTATATCCCAGTAAACTCCCATGCCAAACTACTTTCCGTAACCGTGAGGCGCAGTTAAAATCATTAAGAAAACAGAAAATAAACACATTTTCTTGATGAATTTATTTCAAATGCTGGAATTATAAGGAATGAATGGCCTTTTTGTGGAATTTATCGGGGATATAAACTTTGAAAAGTCGCGGGAATACTGGACGAGGCCTTAAAAAATTACAATTTTTTTTTTTTTTTTTTTTTTTTTTCGCTTTGTCCAGTATTCCCATTCCCGCGACTTTTCCAAGTTTATACCCCGATAAATTCCACATAAAGGCCATTCATATAAATTTTGGACAGAGACTAAATGCTACGGACCAATCAAATTTTCAGACCTGTGACCATTACCCCACCCACTTGGTCTCGTACAGTACTATACATCTTATATATAAAAATAGTACTGTACAAGACCAAGTGAGTGGTAATGAAATTTTTTTAATGGGCATTTATTTGTGTCACAAGTGAGTCTTCCACCAGAGATCATACCTTGACACCCGGATCCAAATGACAAGAAATCTTGCAAATTTTAAGACCACTATGAAGTAAATTAGCAAATTGAATTATTACAACATTGAACAACTAGAAAAAGTCGATGGCGCGCCATCGCAATATACCCACTTTCCCCAAATGCTAAGTCCGAAAGGGGGAGGTAATCCATGATATGATGGAGGGTCGGATAAAAAATCCGAATTCACTTTGCGCATCAGCACATCAAAACGAAGCTACGAACCAAATATCAGACGCGTAGGTATTAAGGTGAAAAAGTTTTTCGACCTACGAGGAAAAATAGTGAAATTCTAAGTCCGAAAGGGGGAGATAATCCATGATGGAAGGTCCGATCAAAAATCGGAATTCACTTTGCACATCATAACGAAGCTACATATCAAATATCAGAAATGTAGGTATTAAGGTGAGAAAGTTTTTCGACTTACAATGAAAAATAGGGAAATTCTGAGTCCGAAAGGGGGAGATAATCCATGATGGAGGTCGGATCAAAAATCCAAATTCACTTTGCACATCTGCACATGATAACGAAGCTACATACCAAATATCAGGCGCGTAGGTATGAGGTGTGAAAAAGTTCGAGTTACGAGGAAAAATGGGAAATTCTGAGTCCGAAAGGGGGAGATCATCCATGATGGAGGGGTCGGATCAAAAATCCAAATTCAACTTTGCGCATCTGCACATATAACGAAGCTACATACCAAATATCAGGCGCGTAGGTATGAAGGTGAAAAAAGTTTTTCGAGTTACGAGGAAAAAATGGGAAATTCTGAGTCCGAAAGGGGGAGATAATCCATGATGGAGGGTCGGATCAAAAATCCAAATTCACTTTGCGCATCTGCACATGATAACGAAGCTACATACCAAATATCAGGCGCGTAGGTATGAAGGTGAAAAAGTTTTTCGAGTTACGAGGAAAAAATGGGAAATTCTGAGTCCGAAAGGGGGAGATAATCC
Organism: Conchocele bisecta; assembly: GCA_029237695.1. Taxonomy (NCBI): domain Eukaryota; kingdom Metazoa; phylum Mollusca; class Bivalvia; order Lucinida; family Thyasiridae; genus Conchocele; species Conchocele bisecta. The sequence continues at coordinate 77,043,113 of CM055272.1, forward strand.
ATGATGGAGGGTCGGATCAAAAATCCAAATTCACTTTGCGCATCTGCACATGATAACGAAGCTACATACCAAATATCAGGCGCGTAGGTATGAAGGTGAAAAAGTTTTTCGAGTTACGAGGAAAAATGGGAAATTCTGAGTCCGAAAGGGGGAGATAATCCATGATGGAGGGTCGGATCAAAAATACCAAATTCACTTTGCGCATCTGCACATGATAACGAAGCTACATACCAAATATCAGGCGCGTAGGTATGAAGGTGAAAAAGTTTTTCGAGTTACGAGAAAAAAAATGGGAAATTCTGAGTCCGAAAGGGGGAGATAATCCATGATGGAGGGTCGATCAAAAATCCAAATTCACTTGCGCATCTGCACATGATAACGAAGCTACATACCAAATATCAGGCGCGTAGTATGAGGTGAAAAAGTTTTTCGAGTTACGAGGAAAAAAGGGAAATTAAATGAGTCCGAAAGGGGGAGATAATCCATGATGGAGGGTCGATCATCCAAAATCACTTTGCTCTGCACATGATAACGAAGCTACATACCAAATATCAGGCGCGTAGGTATGAAGGTGAAAAAGTTTTTCGAGTTACGAGGAAAAAATGGGAAATTCTGAGTCCGAAAGGGGGAGATAATCCATGATGGAGGGTCGGATCAAAAATCCAAATTCACTTTGCGCATCTGCACATGATAACGAAGCTACATACCAAATATCAGGCGCGTAGGTATGAAGGTGAAAAAGTTTTTCGAGTTACAAGAAACGTGACGGACGTACGGACGGACGTACGGACGTACGGACGTACGGACGGGACGGACACCCGTGACGAAAACAATATACCCGTGGGTATAATGAATTAAATGTTGTCACGGTATGTATGTAACTCACGATGGGCAGAAGGTGTGTATTCGTGCGATGGTACAGTAAACCAGAGGTCCCCGTTTCGATTCCAGGCCCATGCGCATTTTTTCTTGCCCTGTGACTTTTTGTAGGCTCAACAAGGGATCATGACTGATAAATACGTTGAGATCATCCCACAGATGATCACTGTCCCAAAAAATATGGAATTCAGAAACAAAATAATAATGGAATTTGTGGATGGATTTCAATTTGGCGGCGGGGGGCGGGGATATGTCACGATGAGTGTAACTCACGATGGGCATAAGGTGTGTATTCGTGGCCCGGCTAGCTAAGTCGGTTACAGCGATGGCACTGTAAACCAGAGGTACCAGGTTTGATTCCGGGCCGGTGCACATATGTCAGCCTGTTACACTTTGATCTCACACTCGAGAATTTCACCTACATTGAATGTACCGGTACATGCACTTGATTCTTCGGCAAAACGATATGTGACCAATTGCAAGCATTAGAATAAAAAGAAAAAAATACCTCAATATGGTGTGTCATGTTTCAGCAAAAGAGGATATACCGTAAAGATTCTAATAGACGCCCATGCTCTAATGGACGCCCACCCCCCACTTTTTACATTGAAAATTACCAACTTTACAACAATAAACGCCCAGTACTAACTTGAAACAAAATCGGAGCTAATTGTCCAACTAGATTTCTTTTCTTTCCAGTATTTCGAAGATAACTTCCTTGAAAATCGGGGGAAAAAAACATAACTGCTACTTTCACTTTCAAAAGCGGAAGCGAAATTCAACTTTTTCCGGTGTCACAGTAAATTCCTCATCGGCAGTAGCTATTTGCACGCACACGGCGATCAGAATTTACACGGTTATGGAGATGCCATTTTCAAAGCATCTCAAACCCATCTCATATAATATGGGTGAAATTGTTTGACTGTTGGCCGATATTTCCTACGAGATGAGCACAAAATAAATATGTCTTGTTCTGGACGTGGCCGTGGGCCGAAATTAATCGCCCTGATATGGACCGAAACGTCCACGGGCCGACACGTCCATGGTCCGAAACAGTGACAGTCACAAATGTAAATCTGATCAGCATTAACGATTGACGCTGTCTTGCTGTATACAATGATACAGTATTTTAACATTTTTACCGAGTGTACCATAATGACCAAAGTGGGCCGAAACATCTTGGTTAAAAACGTCCATAAACTGACAGACAGTACAACCAAGTCCGTCAGACGTTTGAGACTTGAGAGTAATTTAACGTCCCTTTGTTATGTTTTTGTTCAGATAGTAGAAATCGGATATTTTTTATAATTTTCCCTTTGCTGAATAACACTTACCTCTATTAAACGCCCACTCAAGACTTCATGGCCAGTGGTGATTCTAATAGACGCCCGGGTGTCTTATTAGAATCTTTACGGTAACAGTTTTTGAAGAAAATCTACCAAAACACAATATGGCGCCAAACCGTGTAATCCCAAACCTAGCTAAATTAATTCACCTCTGATATGTTATCTATGGCTATAATTTGACCTTGAGCAACCGATGTGCATACCCAAATCTGTTGTATGAGGTCAAACTTTAGTAAGCTGTATATTTCATACATTTAGCCCTTACAATGCTGAATTAAATTGTGCCGTCTGCTGAATATTTTTTATTTTCCATTTTTCTCATCAAAACATGGTTTGGCAGCACTTTAGAATCATTTCCATTGGAAATGATTCTAAAATGCTGCCAAACCATGTTTTTACTGAGAGAAAAGACAAAATATGAATTAACAGCAGACGACTATTTTTCATACATTTAGACAAGGAACAGGAAAATAATTTTCCCATGGAAGCCATCTTTTCTCTTGTTGTTGTTCAACATTCAACATAACAAAATAACGCTTTCAAATTTAGTTTTGACAGTTTTACATTGCCAACATATGAAACACGCTGGATAGCATGTGTTACATTAAAGAGATGGTGTTAAAGTGCTACCCTCATGAGAGGTATGGAGTGGGGTAGCAATTTTGTTTCTCTCCCAAACCCTGTACCAGCATATTCTATTCATAAATTTAGAACTGAGGATATACAATTTTGCAGATGGAAAATTATAGTTTTTATGTGTATGCATGAAAGTATATGCTGTGACCACTCATTTGAACCATCTCATCGAGACGGTTCAAATGAGTCGATCGTCACATCATTTACTTTGACTATTTAAAATATAAAAAAAAAAAATGTTGGAAATGTTAATATTTGAGAATCTTTATCACAAAATTTATGGGCAAAAACAGCGAAATAATTGCACAAGTTTATTCACATCAATATGCTCAGTTTAATGTAACTTTAGAAGCGGACGTAAACAAGATAATTAATGCCTTGTGAATTATGGCACCGTATTGTTGCATGTAGACACAAGATTGCTAGTATATCAGATTATTTGCTGAAATAAAGTACTTCATTATTTTTTATAAGGCAGTTGCCTTGGTAGAAATTTTGCTGATTTTTTTTTTTATGATGCGGGTCGCGCTACGCGCTCCCACTGGATACACGTTTCATAAGATTTGCCTCGGTAGATTTTTACTTTAATTGGATATTTACACAAATGCGCACCTTATCTGGAGCTCTGCATGGGGCTTATGACATTCTGGTGAGTCTCGCTCCTGATCTTCTAGTGCATTCCTGCAGTCTGATATGGATATACAGTGAAACCTCTCTAAACCGGACACCCTGGGAGGTCCCCAAGGTGTCCGGCTTAGAGAGGTTTCACTGTAAATCAGATATTTGATAATTTTGAGCCATAGTTGTGCGCTATGCGATCAGGAACAGACATTAATTATCACCTGAGATAAATGACCGAGAAACACGTAAAAAATAAGATCACAGGTGTTTTCTTGGTGTCACTGTATACTATTTATGAGCAACAGGACAAGTGTTTGTTTGTTTGTTTGTTTGTTTGTTTGTTTGTTGGGGTTTAACGGCCTATCAACAGCTACGGTCATTTAAGGCCGGGTCAATGGGTTTAGTACTAAATCCCATATATTACCTGTACAAGTACATGTACATGTTCAAGTACATTCACAAATGGGGGGAAAATCCCAGTCAGAACTGAATATTTACAATAAACAAAACTATATATTCAGCCCTGAAATCAGAATAATCCTGATCTGATGCCAGGTCCTCGCCACGCCACACCAGAATCACTTGCCCCCCTCCCAAAAGCAGTAGGATCAGTAATAATCTTACTACTTTTATAATGGGCAATAACCCAATTTAACTACCAGGTAACAAAAGAGCCAAATATTAAAACGTACCTGAGGGCCAAAACCAGGCAAATTGTGATTCCTATAAGGAGGAACCCCTATCGTTAATTTACCCTTCGCGTACTCCCGACCAACCACCCACACAGGACAAGTGGTTTACTGACTGAATGGCAAACAGTGGAGGGTCTGATCAGACTGCGCTGGTGCGCAGGCTGATCTGGGGCTACACTAGTTGCGTAACCCACAAGGCCCAGTCACAGTAATATTAATAAGCCTGCATTTGTCAGAACATGGCTTATACTAATCCTGCTGCATTATTGACCTCATGTTAGCCTGTTACTGACCCATATATATGGGCCAGCTGTACCTTAGAAAACATACCATACTGTATGTACCGATACTTACGGAAGCCCATTAGGGCCACTTCACTTTTTTTTATCTTTTCTTGAATTTTCGAGATGTTTTCTTGAATTTTCGAGATGTTTTCTTGAATTTTCAAGTTCTTTTCTTGAATTTTCAAGATCTTTTCTTAAAAATTCAAGAAAAGATTTAAAACATCTTGAATAAATGGAAATTAAAAAAAAAGTGAAGTGGCCCTAATGGGCTTCCGTAAGTATAAGTATATCATCATCATTACTTGAAATATTTACATTTGTTTCTATAAAACGTGATTATTATTGACATAAAGCATGTATATAACTTTCAAAACAAATCAGGATCATATTCTTCTTGATCTTCATTTTATTGAAAATTGGAGCCCATTATTAACCCTTATAATGCTGAATTAAATTTTGTCGTCTGCTGTTTATGTTTTATTTGCCATTTTACTCATTAAAAACATGCTTTGACCGTACTTTAGAATCATTTCCAATGGAAAAAAGTCTAAAGTGCTGTGAAACCATGTTTTTATTGAGAAAGAAGACAAAATATGAAATGAAAAGTCATGCAGAGCATGATGTTATTAGCCGATCAAATCAGGGTTCAATATATGTCCACATTTTAGTAGTTACGGAATCTCAGGGAAAAGTGAGAGAAGTGTTGATTTCCTCCCCAACCAAATTCTCAAGAAAAAAAATTGAATTCTATTAGAAAAATTGGGGCCCTGAAAAACATATTAATAGGAAATAAAATTTGATGTAGCAAAAAAATTGATAATTTTTTTTAAAAAATTGAAGAAAAAAAATATAAACATTTGGAAAAAAAACTTGAAAAAAAAAACAACATCATCCTATATTTATCGATATTTTTAGTTAACACGGAGCTACGGTCATGATATTAGTTAGGTATGCAGAAACATATTTTTAGCAAAGGGATATCCCATTCACCAGTCCAGTCGAATACAAATCTTACTTAACAAAGTGACCATTAATTAACGTACTCAACAAAATGTACCAGTCGAATTGACGTCATGCGTATTCAGGCACATGCCCAGATTGGCCTTGATAACGTTGTCACTTGTTTATCCCTTGTTTATCGATTTAAATGGTTTAAATCGACTCGAAGCTTACGTTCAACGGCCCGCACAAACTCGATTGAACTGCACGCCTTCTAATGATTTAAATACGCAGCGCGTTTAAATAGTCAATTACGTTTTTTTAATGTGCGCACTGGTCATTTAAAAAGGGGCCCATCCGTGATTTTTTGCGCGATGTCAGGCGCAAGACAATCAATAATTTGCGGCATTGACAATAATTAAGGGGGATTGCCGCAATCACGTGTGCTGGATGCATCCCTGCCATCCCTGCATGATACGTAAACAAATCAAAGTTCGCTATGAAGGGCAATTCTTCGTTTTGATTGGTGGAAAATTTTGTGAATATTAACTAGTGTCAAATGACGCGCATACGCGATCCAATGGGATAAACCCGAGATGCTGGGGTTGCTAGTCGGAGGAGATTTTGAGCAGAGGTCGATTATAAATTAGCCGAATAAACACATTTTACGCGATTATACGTGGCTGAAACTTGTTCTGTTTAATAAATAAAAGCTTTAAATTAGCCCAATAATCGGCGTATGTTGGCGTATATGGCCATTAGAGCCAACTATGGACTTCAACAACAACAACAACTTCCGGGTTGAATCTCTTCCGGCGTTCAGCTCATTACGTATTCAAAATTGTGTTATTTGGCTATATTTAAAGTTTTAAACGGAGATAATTGCCAAAAATGCAAACTTTATCGGTTGATGCAAGTTGGATGTGATACAGCAAATTTCGCGTTCGTAGATACCGAATAGCGGAGAAAAGGGTTGCTACAAACTTTTTCAGAATTCGATGGATGACCAATATATTAGCCGATCTATAAATAGATCGGCTAATAACAACAGCAGACGACAATTTCGGTTTCCGCCTTTCTGGATGTGATGCATGTCCATGTTGTGCTACTGTTGATGCTCTCAACCACCATCTCATACTAACCCTTACAATACTGAATTAAATTTTGTCGTCTGCTGTTTTTTTATTTTACATTTTTCTCATGGAAAACATGGTTTGACAGCACTTGAGAATCATTTCCAATGGAAATGATTCTAAAGTGCTGCCAAACCATGTTTTTATTGATAATAAAGACAAAAACAAGCAGCCGACAGTTTTCGTTTCGCCGCATTCCAAGGGTTAAACGGTATTCGCTCGCGTGGGTGTATATGTGCCAGTATGTCACTGCTCGATGGCCTGGTACTCATTCCTTTGTCTGAGTTGACTAAACAGTTGACCGAACAGCTGACCGAATTGCTTGCTGCATTTTACACAGGTCAGATGTTTGGACACTCAGACCAATCGGTCAATTAGGCCGATCCAGTTAGAGAGAACAGGTTTCGGTGTTTTGTCGTAGTATACATAAGTTAACTCTTTACAAGCTAGCGGTGAAAATATCAGGCAACAAATGAGGGACCGTAGCTAGTTATTTCCCTTTGCAAATCTATTTATAGAAATCCGGTCCTATGCTGTATTTCAGCATTTGTTTCTTACTAAATAGCACAAAAAAATAGTTTTGTGAACAGAGTAGACGCAGATCAGACTGCACATCTGTGCAGTCTGATCTGGGTCTACACTGATTGCAATAACATTGATAAGTGTGAAAAGATGAATCTGGCAAATAATGTAGTCCCAGATCAGATTGCATAGATAAGTAGGATGATCTGGATCAACACAAGTCAAAACCACAGGTGATTCTAGCGTGTTTTGGATGGTCAGTTATTGTTTGTATATACATAAAACACCTTTCTAAACAATGTACAAAACAATTCAAATGTGCCCGGGTGTAAATATAATAGTACTTAGAAAAGTACAAAACTCCCATTCGCCACCATTGCAACAAAAATCCACACGATACAGACAATTGGAACTCGCCTATACAACGCATTACAGTGTGTCGAAACCGCTGCTTGGGGTGGGTTTTCAGCATAGATTTTACAGTTGCTAATACATTAACATAAATCTCAAAGATTTTGAGTGTAAACTGCACTAAAAACACGTCTCACTAACCTAAATTTGCTTTTTAAAATCATACACCTTCGCTTCCTGATTAAAAATGAATGTTAGTTGCCATCTTTGAAAATATCGAATCACATGACACGCACTGATTTGGTTGGCTAATGGAAATGACGTCAGTCTCCAGTAACCAACCAAACCACTGCGTGTACGTGATTGAAATATTTTCAAAGATGGCTGCTAATAGTCATTGAGAATGAGGAAGTGAACGCAATTTGGATCGGATTTCTATAAATAACGGGAGATAACTAGCTATGATCCCTCATTAGGAGTATTTTTCTTATTTTTCTTATTTTTCTCTTTCATATGACCACATCTCAGATTTAACCCTTAGACCACTATCTTAATTTTTTGTCGTCAGCTGCTTATTTTCTATTTTCCATTTTTGTCATCAAAAACATGCTTTCACAGCACTTTAGAATAATTTACAACATGCTTTGACAGCACTTCAGAATCATTTCCATTGGAAATGATTCTGAAGTGCTGTCAAAACATGTTTCTATGGAGAAATAAGGCAAGATATAAAAGCAACAGCAGACGACAATTGTTGTGTGTATATATATATATAGCGGTCTAAGGGTTAATCCAACAATCCTTGAAAAAATAGCAAAGTCCAATACTTGTGGTGATTTTCTGAGAATTATGAACTGAAAGTACACTGTGAAGTCCTGAGATATTATTAGGATAGGTTTCTTGGAAATGTGGTTTTCCAGCCAGTAGTGGTTATTCATGGCACAGGTTTATGCTGTACGAACAAGGTCAAAACTAAATTTACAGGTGCAGCTATAAAAATATACAGGTGCACCTGTAAATTTACAGGTGCAGCTATAAAATACAGGTGCAGCTGTAAATATACAGGTGCAGCTGTAAAAAATGCAGCTGCACCTGTAAAAAATACAGCTGCACCTGTAAACAAGAGGGCCATGATGGCCCTAATTCGCTCACCTGACTCTGAACACCAGAGGAGAATGCGACATTGAGTTCATGTTTTAAAAAAATTGTGCTATTTTTAGATGGCGGTCATCTTGGATTAAACGATAACTCTCAATTTACCAAATCTGAAAATGCTTCACCCAAGGATCTTAACTTACATCGGCAATGTGGTTCCTGAGAAAAAGATGTTCAAAATCTCGAATAAATGGACCTTTTGGTGGCCATCATGGATGAGATAATCATCCGATTCCGACAAATATTGCACCAGAGCAATTGCCTCATCAATACCTTCAATTTGATATATGACATGAGCATATTCAGTAAAAAATAAAATTTGACCCCAATTTGACCCCCACAGGCCACGCCCATTTTTGACCCCGGGGTTACCAGTTTAAGACCTTTGAAACAGCATTCTACATCGATCATTCCTACCAAGTTTCGTCGAAATCCGGCTGGCGGTTCATGATAAGAAGTTTTTTTAAGAATTTGTGCTATTTTTAGACGGTGGCCATCTTGGATTAGCGATGACCTCCAATTTGACAAATCTGAAAAGGCTTCACCCATGGACCATAATTAACTTTTAAGTTTGGCTACCATGGGCCAAGTGGTTCATGTGAAGAAGAATTTTGAAATCTCTAATAAAAGAACGACCTTTTGACCTTTCGGCGGCCATCTTGGATGACATAACCATCCGATTTCGACGAAAAATGCACCAGAGTGATCGATACCTTCGATTTGATAATGACATGACCATATTCAGAAGAATATTTTTGAAGAATTTGTGCTATTTTGGATTACGTAATGACGTCATTTTAACAATTTTGTAATCCCCCTACCTAAGGACCATGACCATGCAGTTTGGTGACTGTAGGCCCAAGCCATGGTTACCGAGGAGAAGACGTTTGAAAATGTTCACGGACAGACAACGACGGACGCCGGACGACGGACACATTGCGGTAACAATAGCTCACATGAGCTTCGCTCAGGTGAGCTAAAGATACAGCTGCACCTGTAAAAATACAATTTAGTTTTGACCCCGTTCGTACACCATATGTACGAACGGGGTCAAAACTAAACTTGCACCTGCATTTTTTACAGCTGCACCTGTAAATGTATACCTGCACCTGTAAAATACGTTTATAGCTGCAGCGATAAAAATACAGGTGCAGCTATACATTTACAAGTGCATCTGTATATTTTTATAGCTGCACCTGTAAGTTTAGTTTTGACCCCGTTTCTACATATTGTGTACGAACGGGGTCAAAACAAAATTGTATTTTTACAGGTGCAGCTGTATATTTTAATAGCTGCACCTGTAAGTTTAGTTTTGACCCCGTTCGTACACCATACCGGTTGAAGTAATGGACCAGGGTCTATAAATACATTAAATATACATGTAAAAAAAACATTAACCCTTAGACCGCTACTCACAACAATTGTCGTCTGCTGTTGCTTTTATATCTTGCCTTATTTCTCAATAAAAACATGTTTTGACAGCACTTCAGAATCATTTCCAATGGAAATGATTCTGAATTGCTGTCAAACCATGTTGTAAATTATTCTAAAGTGCTGTGAAAGCATGTTTTTGATGACAAAAGTTGAAAATAGAAAATAAACAGGAGACGACAAAAAAGTATGATAGTGGTGTAAGGGTTAATAAGTGAAACAAATAAGCTAAACAAATTCTTTACTCCAGGAGGGAGTAAAGATTTTGTTTAGCTTATTTTTGTTCACTTATTAATGCTTTTAGGTATATTTAATGTATTTATAGACCTCAGTCGGTTACTTCAACCTGTGATTCATGGGAATTGTGAAATGTTTCTGAGAATGTTTCTTAGCAAAGGTCATTAAAAGAGTACATTATTTGGCTAATGGAAACTAGTATGTTTTTTAGTCATTTTTCCTTGAAAGTATGTGCGAATAGGTATATATTTCACCAGAGCTAATCTTGAGCAATCTGATGCAGATATAGTTTCAGTAAGATGCAACATAACAGGCCCGTAGCCAGACCTGTTTGAAGGGGGGGTCGTTTCGAAGACATTTACCCGAGCATTAAGATTTTGAAAGCATTAATAAATATGTGACCTTGACCTTTGGTTTGGCGGGGCCAGAGGATCGTGGATTTGCCACAGCATATAGAGAACCTTCAGAGGAATGCATGTGTATTATTAAAACAAATTTTGACATTGTCTGAGGATTGTCTGCAATGGAGACAATTCTCATGTGCTGTTAAAACTCAGTTTAGTTAAGAAATATGTGAACAAGAAACGAGGCAAAGCCACGAAGGCTAGGTTTTTTCCAAGCATGGACACTTGGATAACATAATTATACCCACTTTTTGTAGACTAGATGGCCGTGGCCTGCATGTCGCGCCTTGGGGCGAGGCATGGACACTAAAAAAATAGATATAGTAGATGGAAAAACTTTAACGAAAAAACTTTAACCGGACACACGGACGTACGGACGGACGGACGGACGGACGGACGGACGTATGCCAAAATGCCGACAATATCTCGCTTTCCGCAAGCGGGTGCGACAATGATGATAAACATCCATGTGAAGTATCAAGGTAATGGGTGAAGCAGTTGCAGAGATATAGTACACGAAAAAACTTTAACAAATAAATTCAAAGTAATTTGACCTTGACATTGGGCACAGGGGCCGCACGGTTGGGGGTTAGAATGAAAATATGGACGATGATAAACACCCATGTGAAGTTTCAAGGTAATGGTTGAAGCAGTTGCAGAGATATAGTACACGAAAAAACTTTAACAAATAAATTCAAAGTAATTTGACCTTGACATTGCGCACAGGGGCCGCACGGTTGGGGGTTAGAAGGAAAATATGGACGATGATAAACACCCATGTGAAGTTTCAAGGTAATGGGCGAAGCAGTTGCAGAGATATAGTATAACGAAAAAGTTTTAACCAAAAACTTTAACCAGACGTACGTTAAAAAGTTAAAGTTGAAAATGGCTAAGTCAATTACGTAGAAATAATAGGTCAAGGTAAAAAAAATGGTCACATGTTGGATAGTTGTATGTGGTCGGCACCCATTGGTTATGAAGCTGTGAAAGTTTGGTGGTCCTAGGTGGTACAGTACCAAAGAAATGGACTTAAACACAAAAACTTAACATTGTAAACGCGAAAACTTAACCCGCCCGGCTTTCGCCAATCCAATAGCCTGGATTTTTAAAAAAAAAAACTGGCTAAAAATGAAGAAAAAAAACGGCCTTTTAATGGTTAAATAATGTGTCAATCTGCTACTGAAATGCAATATCCACAAAAGTTAGAAAAGTAGGTCAGGTCGGCTTGCACCATAGCTTATATAACATGGATTTAATTTCTTCAAGGGGTTGTTACTCTGCAGTCAAGTGTAAGAAAACAATAATTATAAACTGCAAGCAGACGGAAACAATGTATGAGCCCATACACCAGATAAACAGCATACAACAAATATATTTATCCTTTTTCAACCATGTAAACACATAAGTTGGAGTTATTTAGAATCATCTCAAAGAGATGATTCTAAATAACTTCAACTTTATGTCTTTGTCGAAAAAATTAATAAGAAAGTTTCGAAATTTATGTAGATATATATTCTTATTTAGGGCAATGCAAGCTAGTGTATCGTATGAACTTTTCAACTTGCACTGTCTACATCTGTCAGGTTAATGAATGTTTAATCATAGACGGGAATACCGACCAATCAAATGTGAGAATGTCAGCCAATCAGCTGTCAGATTGCACACTCATTTTCACATGCCAATCTATTTACTATGACAGAATGTGGTGTATATTGGGAATTGGGTTGGGTAACATGGGGGTCCTATGTTATATTAGTGATTGTAAACCACAATGATAGATTGCGAAGGGGAAATTTGCTAGGTGTGTCTGACTAAATGATATCACCAAATTGAATGCGTTATCTAAAATTTGAATATGTGATATCACCAAATTGATGATTGATTGGTGTTTAATGACCTATCAACAGCTAAGGTCATTTAACCCCAAAGTGAATATGTGATACCACCAATTGTAATATGTGATATGAATAAACTGAATATGTGATATCACAATCATGCAATGTGAACATGTGATATCACCAATTTGAATGTGATTTCACCAATTGAATATGTGATACCACCAATTTCAATACGTGATATCACAATCATGAAATGTGAATATGTCACATCACCAATTTGAATATGTGATATCAATAAAATGAATGTGTGATATCAACAATTTGAATATGTGATATCACTAAATTGAATATGTGATATCACCAAATTGAATATGTGACTTATAAATAAACTAAATATATGGTATCACAATCACACAATGTGAGCATGTGATATAGCCAAAGTGAATATGTAATATCACCAATTTGGATACATGTACACGATTTTGTCAATTTGAGTACATGATAGCAATTATTTTATGTTTTCTCACCAATTTAAATATGTTATATCACCAAATTGAATATGTTATAATATTCACAGGTGTGAATATGTGAGATAACAAAATTTAATATGTGATATCACCAATTTGATTATGTGATATCACTGGTGTGCATATGTGATAACACCAATATGATTGGGATATCAATCATTTGGTTATGTGATATCACAGGTGTGACCATGTAACAACACCAATTTGAAAATATGATATTTATTTTCTAATTTGATTACCGGTATGGGATATCAACCATCTGATTATGCAATATCACTGATGTGATACATGATATAACCAAATTAATATGTGATATCACCAAATTGCTTATGGCATATCACTGTTGTGAATATGTCATGTCATCAAATTGAATATATGATATCACAAAGTTGTATGTGTGATATTGGTTTTTAGTGATATTTTCCATTAACCCATATCTTATTGCTCAATAAAAACATGATTTGACAGTACCTGAGAATCATTTCAATGGAAATGATTCTAAGGTGCTGTCAAATCATGTTGTCAAAACATGTTTTGATAAGAAAAATGGAAAATAAACAGCAGACAACCATTTTAATTCAGCACTGTAAGGGTTAATACTGTGTAACTGGTTTGTTTAGCGAGGATCCAATATTCGCTTTATTCGCGTGCAATACAAAACGCTTAACCCTTAGACTGCTATCTTATTTTTTTTGTCGTCTGCTGTTTATTTTCTATTTTCCATTTTTATCATCAAAAACATGCTTTGACAGCACTTTAGAATAATTTACAACATGCTTTGACAGCACTTCAGAATCATGATTCTGAAGTGCTGTCAAACCATGTTTTTATTGAGAAATAAGGCAGGATATCAAAGCAACAGCAGACAATTATTGTGTGTAGCGATCTAAGGGTTAAATTACATGTTATCACCGGTGTGAATATGTGATATCACCAATTTGAACATGTGACATGACTAATTTGAATATGTGACACCACAAATCTGAATGTATGATATAGGATTGTGTGATATCAACCATTTTACTATGTGATATCACCAATTTGAATATGTGATAACTCTAATTTGAATATATGTTATCACCAATTCAAATATATTATTATAAGTATATGTATGTATATCACTTATGTGGCAACCGATTTTCATGAAACGTAGCTTGCTTGATGAACTGCAAATGACCTATATCAACCAAATGCAATGCTTTTTTTCATTTAAAGGCCCTGAACGGCTCAGTATTACAATTTTCCGATTTTTTCGAACACAAAAACATGTTTGGCAACTGATTTAGTACACAAAACTAACATATACTGCCTAATAGATACATCTCAAGTCTTGAGATTTACATCTTAATCGCAATGTGAAGACAACAAAAACTTGTTTTGTGTACCACTCAGTGCAAAATGTCAATATTGACAATTTCATTTCCGTAACCCAACGGCTTCGGCTCGGAAGCGAGTCGATAAACTCCGGCTATCGGAATTCATCGGCCGCGAATCAGGAGTTGAGGAGTTGACCCGAGCGTCTATCGGAAAATCGATTGGGCTTTGAAACACGCACCTGCTATCAACAAATATTGATATTTTCATCGACTACAAACTCATTTTTGTACCAAAATGAACGCAAACAGTTTCAAAGTGAGTGTAAATAGAAACCTGTTGGATTTATGTGTGGGAAAACCCAATAGGAGGCCAAATTCGGCAACTTGAGCCGCATAGGGGCTTTAAAGGTGCATGCCCACTCAGTAGGCACAAACTGTTCTTTATAGGAATTAAATAAGTGTATAATTGTGTCCCTATTCCACCAGTTCTAAAAATTACGATTGCCCGATATACAGATATAATCAGTTTGTAATATTTATTTTACTGATAGTGACTCGCGGTGGTATCAGGCTATTTTCATATGCAAATGAGGCATGATAGTTTTTAATTATTTATACTAATTACCTGAAAAAATAATATTTTCAACAGATTATAAAGTATGATCATTGCACATCAAAAAAATAAACACAGACAATGAATAGTTATGCCCGTTAACATTTTAAGGAAACACAGTTATCATTCCTGATATCAGTGTGGAAATTTACATCTGATATAAAATGTATAATGATGCCAATCAATACATGGGGTAATGGTGAATGAATGTTTATTTTGCCAGAAAATGCCTCAGATGATGTCTCTGATACAGTGCAGTCTCCGTTTTTGTTCCACCGTAGACAACACTTCCAAACTCAACGCGAACGCAACGCGAACGCAACGGTTTGCTGTAGCGTTGTATACGTTGTTTAAACGTATAATACGGTTCGTACACGTGTAATACACATTATCAAACCGTTTAGTTTAAAAGCGTTGTATACGTTGTTTAAACGTATAATACGGTTCGTACACGTGTAATACACATTGTCAAACCGTTTAGTTTTAAAGCGTGTAATACGTTTAGCTTCAAGGCGTATAACACGCTTTGGCGTATACATATGTAGCGAGGTGAAAGAGTTGAAACGTGTACAACGCTTTACCTGGAAGCGTGTAGCTATATGAAAGCGTTGAAACGTGTACAACGGTTACACGTTTTAACACAAATACCTGTTCGGCCCCGATCTCTTCGAGGCGTCCTTGTTTCGTCCCTTTTAAAATATCGCGAATACATACCCTCAGATCGAGTTCAAAGTACATCGGCGGTGTGATTTAGCACTTCAATTGATCCCTAATCCCTGATGACTAATGAGTCACACTTTTAACACGACAGATGTCCTACCTTGTCGTTTATCAAAATGTTTGAGAATTGTAGATCACGTGAGCCGGCTCATCAGGATCTGCGGCATTCCTATGTACATTTTATATACACAAAAATGACGCCTAATACAGCGTAATGTAACAGTTCCTAACTGAATATGGAATAGCCCGGGCCGATAGTCCGTGTCAGTTAATTGGGGTGAAATATTACGAACACAGATAAACACAGTGCATGGTTTCTTTATTTTATTTTAACATCATCAGAAATGGCGAGTCTAGGAACTCTCGTATTATCTTTACGCTGAAGCCAGTCTATTTCAGTCACTAATCCGCTATACACCTGTCCCACGCGTGTGTTAAGATTAATCGATATTTGGAGAAACTGAATACACAGCGAGCTGCACACTGGTTTAACACGGATATGGCCCGCGGATATGTGTCATAAATTACTTGGTGGTCAAAACCGGTAAATTTACAAGGTTTATAGCGAAATAGCAGCCGACTGGCAATTTTTCTCGGACCGATTTTTAAGACTAGTTTTCAAATCTCAATCGGTCTGAGAGTTCAAAAATCGGTCCAGAACCGGAAAAATGAAAATGTTAGAAGCCCTGCAGTGAGTCTAGAAGTATACACGAAGAACGATCAGAGCATGCGCATTCTACGCGAAGGTTGGCATACCAAAACGTGTAATGCGTTAAAACCCGTGGAAACGTGTTATACGTATAACACGGTTTCATCTGTACGGTGCTGTGTACATGTAGATGCGTGTAACCATTCGTCAAAGAAAGCGTTAAATCGTTTAAAGGGTTTACCTTAGCGTTGTATACGCTTACAACCGTTGTAGACGTTTACAACCGTTGTACACGGATTACACGCTTTTGAAACTCAATACGTTGTTTACAACCGTTGTATACGTTTACAACCGTTGTACACGGATTACACGCTTTTGAAACTCAATGCGTTGAACACGGTTTGTTCGATTTTCGCGAATGCGCAAGAGTGGGGAAACGCAACGCATGGCCGAAAACGTATTACACGTAGACGACACACGGTTTGAAACGCAACTAACGGAAACTCCACGGATACGCAACGCACAACACTTTTTACACGTATAAACCCGGAACATTTTGACAGAAACAACTGTATACAGAACATTGAGGCCTACTGAGTGGGTATATGTACCTTTAACCCTTTCAACACCACAGGCCTGTATAGTGGTATTGGCAAAAAGTGTAGATCCAGATGAGCCGGCTCGTGACGAGCCGTCTCATCAGGATCTGCACTTTTTGAAAGTAATGTTCATATTTTTGAGAACAAAAACTACCCCCTTTTTATAAATAGACTAGTCTGAAAAACACTTTGTGATGATTGGATAGGTTGCAAAATTGACATATCAAAATCCATTCCAGTTACTTAGGGGTGAAAGGGTTAAGTGTGTGTTTGATTCTACTATGTATGTTTGATTCTACTATGTATTCTAATTGACTAACACTGGAAAGATCCAACTATTACTGTACCAGGAAGAACACAATCTGTTATCTCTATATCTCTACATATCTAGGACACAGTGCTTTGTTTTTTAATTCTACTGTGTATAATATATCACTCCATTGTTGTGTTGAATTAATTTTTAAGGTCACCGTTTTTTTTGTATATACCTGCAGATCTACACTTTTATACAGAGCCCCGCAGGGGACATGGATTTTTTTTTATTAATCTGTCCCCTCAATTTAACAATTCGTTCACTCGAATTAAAAAATTCGTTCCCAAGATATAACAATTTGTTCCCATGAATTAACAATTTGTTCCCGTGGGAACGAATTGTTATTTTGTGGAAACAAATTATTAAATTAAGGGAATGAAATGTTAATTTGTGGGAACAAATTGTTAATTCGTGGGAACAAATTGTTAATTCTTGGGAACAAATTGTTAAATTGAGGGAACAAATTGTTATATCTCTTAAGGTCACCGTTATACATGTACATGTATATATATGTACATGTAGATATATAAACCTGTTAAATATGAAATAGACTGAACTTACTTCCGTTTACAACTCTTGGAAGATCTAATCTGCAAACACAGCTATAAATCGATCAAGCAAGAAACTAATTGTAGTGGATTACATAATCATTGAAGGCGTCCATGGAAGAAGAGGCCTAACTCCCTTATGGATGCCTTCAATTATCTAGTATTTTCAGGCCCGTACGCAGGAATTATTTTAGGGGGGTGCGTTATCGACAGCGCGAAGGGCTAAACATTGTTTTTGCACATCCACGGACAGACCTCGGCAGATTAACCAATTCACCCCTAAGTAACTGGAATGGATTTTGATTTGTTAATTGTGCAACCAATCTGAATCATCACAAAATGATTTTCAGACCAGTCCATTTATGATATGAACATGGGGTGTTTTTGTTCTCAAAATTATGAAAATTACTTGCAAAAAGTGCAGATCCTGATGAGACGGCTCGTCACGAGCCGGCTCATCTGGATCTACACTTTTTGCCAATACCACTATACAGGCCTGTGGTTTTGAACGGGTTAAGGGGTGTGCGTACGCACCCGTCGCACCCCCTCTGCATACGGGCCTGATTTTACAGAATATAAAAAAAAAAATTAGAATATGATATATGGGCAATGACACAAAATGTATATTACCCGTCGCAACATATACAGGTTTATTCAGGCTGCGACCAGTGTAGCCCCAGATTAACCCTTGCAATGCTGAATGAAATTTTGTCGTTTCCATTTTTTCTCATTAAAAACATGGTTTCACAGCACTTTAAAATCATTTCCCATGGAGTTCAATCCTCACCCTAGGCGTGAAACATACTAACATAGTATTTCCACATCACTGGTCTGTAGGACGAGACTTTAAACTGTGGTCCCATCTCTATATGACGTTAGCTGTTGATGGGACGTTAAACCCATTTACGTTCACATTGCTGCATGAGAGAACCAGCTAATCAGGAGCTACATTGGGTGAAAACATTTTCTCATGGCACATTTGACAGGTGACAGAAATAGAATTTCACTTAACCCTTAGACCGTCATCTTAATTCTTTTGTCGTCTGCTGTTTATTTTCTATTTTCCATTTTTATCATCAAAAACATGCTTTGACAGCACTTTAGAATAATTTACAACATGCTTTGACAGCACTTCAGAATCAGATCCATTGGAAATGATTCTGAAGTGCTGTCAAATCATGTTTTTATTGAGAAATAACGCAAGATATAAAAGCAACAGCAGATGGCAATTGTTGTGAGTAGCTATTCTAAAGTGCTGTCAAACCATGTTTTAATGATAAACCAGAAACGAGGCAAAGCCACGAAGGCCAGGTTTTTTCTAAGCATAGACACTTGGATAACATAATTATACCCACTTTGTGTAGACTAGATGGCCGTGCCCTGCATGTCACGCCTTGGGGCGAGGCATGGACACTAAAAAAAGAGATAGTAGATGGAAAAAGTTTAACCAAAACACTTTAACCGGACACACGGACGTACGGACGGACGGACGTATGCCAAAATGCCGACTATATCGCGCTTTCCGCAAGCGGGCGCGACAATGATGATAAACACACATGTGAAGTATCAAGGTAATGGGTGAAGCAGTTGCAGAGATATAGTACACAAAAAAAACTTTAACAAAAAAATTCAAAGTAATTTGACCTTGACATTGGGCACAGGGGCCACACGGTTGGGGGGTAGAATGAAAATATGGATGATGATAAACACCCATGTGAAGTTTCAAGGTAATGGGCAAAGCAGTTGCAGAGACATAGTATAACGAAAAAGTTTAACCAAAAAACTTTAACCAGACGTACGTTAAAAAGTTAACGTTGAAAATGGCTAAGTCAATTACGTAGAAATAATAGGTCAAGGTAAAAGAAATGGTCACATGTTGGATAGTTGTATGTGGTGGGCACCCGTTGGTTATGAAGCTGTGAAAGTTTGGTGGTCCTAGGTGGTACAGTACCAAAGAAATGGACTTAAACTCGAAAACTTAACATTGTAAACGCGAAAAGTTAACATTGAAAATGTCGACTGCGCAGAAAAAATGGGTCAAGTTCAAAACAAGAAACGAGGCAAAGCCACGAAGGCCAGGTTTTTTCCAAGCATGGACACTTGGATAACATAATTATACCCACTTTTTGTAGACTAGATGGCCGTGGCCTGCATTTCGCGCCTTGGGGCGAGGCATGGACACTAAAAAAATAGATATAGTAGATGAAAAAACTTTAACGAAAAAACTTTAACCGGACACACAGACGTATGGACGGACGGACGTATGCCAAATGCCGACGATATCGCGCTTTCCGCAAGCGGGTGTGACAATGATGATAAACACCCATGTGAAGTATCAAGGTAATGGGTGAAGCAGTTGCAGAGATATAGTACACGAAAAAACTTTAACAAATAAATTCAAAGTAATTTGACCTTGACATTGCGCACAGGGGCCGCACGGTTGGGGGTTAGAGTGAAAATATGGACGATGATAAACACCCATGTGAAGTTTCAAGGTAATGGGCGAAGCAGTTGCAGAGGTATAGTATAACAAAAAAGTTTTAACCAAAATATTTAACCAGACGTACGCTAAAAAGTTAACGTTGAAAATGGCTAAGTCAATTACGTAGAAATAATAGGAGAAGGTAAAAAAATGGTCACATGTTGGATAGTTGTATGTGGTAGGCACCCCTTGGTTATGAAGCTGTGAAACTTTGGTGGTCCTAGGTGGTACAGTACCAAAGAAATGGACTTAAACAGGAAAACTTAACATTGTAAACGCGAAAACTTAACATTGAAAATGGCTAAGTCGACTGCGCGGAAAAAATGGGTCAAGTTAAAAAAAAAGTAACATGTTGGATAGTGATATGTGGTGGGCACCCCTTGATTATGAAGCTGTGAAAGTTTGGTGGTCCTAGGTGGTACAGTACCAAAGAAATGGACTTAAACACGAAAACTTAACATTGAAAACGCGAAAACTTAACATTGAAAATGGCTAAGTCGACTGCGCGGAAAAAATGGGTCAAGTTAAAAAAAAAGTAACATGTTGGATAGTGATATGTGGTGGGCACCCCTTGATTATGAAGCTGTGAAAGTTTGGTGGTCCTAGGTGGTACAGTAACAAAGAAATGGACTCAAACACGAAAATAAAACTTAAACATTGATTGTGGACGCCCGCCCGCCCACCCGCCCGCCCGCCCGGCTTTCGCCAATCCAATAGCCTGGATTTTTTTTTTTAAAAAACCTGGCTAAAAAGGTAACATGTTGGATAGTGATATGTGGTGGGCACCCCTTGGTTATGAAGCTGTGAAAGTTTGTTGGTCCCATGTGGTACAGTAACAAAGAAATGGACGAAAACACGAAAACTTAACATTGATTGTGGACGCCGCCCGCCCGCCCGCCCGCCTGGCTTTCGCCAATCCAATAGCCTGGGTTTTAAAAACTAGATGGCTGCGGCCTGCATGTCGCGCCTTGTGGCGAGGCATGGACACTAAAAAAAAAGATATAGTATAACAAAAAAGTTTAACCAAAAAACTTAACCAAAAAACTTAACCAAAAACTTTAACCAAAAAACTTAACCAAAAACTTCAAAGTAATTTGACCTTGACATTGGGCACAGGGGCCGCACGGGAGATGGGTAGAATGAAAATATAGATGATGATAAACACCCATGTGAAGTTTCAAGGTGGGCAAAGCAGTTGCAGAGATATAGTATAACAAAAAACTTAACCAAAAAACTTAACCAAAAAACTTAACCAAAAAACTTAACCAAAAACTTTAATCAAAGAACTTAACCAAAAACTTTAACCAAAAAACTTAACCCAAAACTTAACCCAAAACTTTAACCAAAGAACCAAAGAACCAAAAATTTCAAAGTAATTTGACCTTGACATTGGGCACAGGGGCCGCACAGGAGGGGGTAGAATGAAAATATAGATGATGATACACCCATATGAAGTTTCAAGGTAATGGGCAAAGCAGTTGCAGAGATATAGTATAACCAAAAACTTTATTTAACCAAAAAACTTAACCAAAAAAAACTTAACCAAAAACTTTAACCAAAAAACTTAACCAAAAACTTCAAAGTAATTTGACCTTGACATTGGGCACAGGGGCCGCACGGGATGGGGGTAGAATGAAAATATAGATGATGATAAACATCCATGTGAAGTTTCAAGGTAATGGGCAAAGCAGTTGCAGAGATATAGTATAACGAAAAACTTTAACGAAAAACTTTAACCAAAAAACTTAACCAAAAAACTTAACCAAAAACTTTAACCAAAGAATTTAACCAAAAACTTTAACCAAAAAACTTAACCAAACAACTTAACCAAAAAACTTAACTAAAAACATTAACCAAAAAACTTAACCTTACAGCTTAACCAAAAACTTTAACCGGACACACGTACGTACGTACGCCAAACGGCCGACTATATCGCGCTTTCCGCAAGCGGTCGCGACAAAAACAAAAAAACCTGGCTAAAAATGGAAAATAGAACATTTAAATTTAATTCAGCAGTGTAAGGGTTAATATTTTGCCTCAATTTTTTTACCAACTGCATTATATTATTTATGATAATTTTTTTTATTTTATTTTTTTTTATGATCTCCAGTCATCAATAGATGTTTTATTTTCTGCAATACAATATCTGCAAAGATGCAATACATGTACAATTAATCTCCAAATGGCCCTGCTCTTGTTTGATCAGGTTGTAGCACAGGTCAAAATCTAGATCACATTACACAGGCAAATGAAATTTCCATGGGACATTGCACCAGCAAGAAAATATGCAGTCAGCAATTTTTACACTGCAGTACGGTTGACCAGAGTTCACGGTTATAAACCTTTTTGAGCATGTATTCCATATCACACTCAAAATGTGGGTCCTCCTCCTGAAAGTTTTTTTATTTCTACGTGCAATTTCCGGCCTTCTAATGCATTTTAGAGCTATAATTTCCAATAGTTGCGAAATGTTTCCAAAGTGCTGTCAAACCATGTCTTTATTGAGAAAGAAGACAAAATATAAAGGAACAGCAGACGACAATTTTTGTGTTCAGCATTTCAAGGATACACAGTAGAAAATAGGAAATTAAAAAAAACAACGTTTTGACGACATATTACGTTTCCAGCATTCTATGGGTTAACCGTTAGACCGCTACACTACAATTGTCATCTGCTGTTGCTTTTATATCTTGCCTTATTTCTCAATAAAAACATGGTTTGGCAGCACTTCAGAATCCAATGGAAATTATTCTAAAGTGCTGTCAAAATGTGATGACAAAAATGGAAAATAGAAAATAAACAGCAGACGACAAAAAAATAAGATGTATGGGTTAATAATGATCACATGACAAGAAATGACTTACCCAGAAATCATACACGTTGTTACTCCCATAATTCCACAGTTAGAATACGACCCACATGTCGCCGTTGCTGATGTTTCACATGATTTCATTTGCACTGTATTTACGTACGCAGCTGGTGCATTTAGTTACATGTATATTATTGTAATACTATCTGACAATAAGCCAATTTGTTGAAAAATAAGACCAATCAACAATGTGTTCGCCAGTTCAATAGGAAGTACATACATTTCGTGATGTCTCAATCTATGAAATATCTCACTGAAACATTTCATGTGGTTACTAATGTCAATAGCAAAAATAAAGTAAAGCATTTTTATAATTTTTCATCTGCTCATGTAAATGACTGGCACATCAGAATTGTTAACCCTTCGACTACTATCTTAATTTTGTTGTCGTCTGCTGTTTATTTTCTAATCCATTTTTATCATCAAAAACATGCTTTGACAGCACTTTAGAATAATTTACAACATGCTTTGACAGCACTTAAGAATCATTACCATTGGAAATGGTTCTGAAGTGCTGTCAAAACATGTTTTTATTGAGAAATAAGGCAAGATATAAAAGCAACAGCAGACGACAATTGTTGTGAGTAGCGGTCTAAGGGTTAATATTATAAACCAATAAGTATCTCAAAAACAAGTTATATAGTCAATATACTGTTTATACATGTATGTGGATGTTAACTAAACATTGTGAAAATGTGGTAACAATAAAAATTCAATTATTCAGTTTAATTAATATTAATAATTTATTTTATGTAAAACATTCCGAACAAATTTTATCATGAATTGAACTATTTACAAACTTACAGCTACACCCATGTCATGACTATATTATGTATGATTTAATAGAACATTAACCAGAAGTAATTACCCCACCCAACCACCCACATATTCCAGATATCTCTTAGTCATGTAAATGTGAGATACGAAAATTGTCGTCTGCTGTTGTTTTATATTTTGTCTTCTTTCTCAATAAAACATGGTTTGACAGTACTTTAGAATCATTTCCATTGGAAATGTTTCTAAAATGCTGTCAAACCATATTTTATTGAGAGAAAAGACAAAACATAAAATAACAGCAGACGACAATTTTCATTCCCCCCCTCACGCGCATTCTATAGGTTAATCATGTAAAAGTGATATAATCTGCATTGAAATTCACACTCAATGAGGTACAGAGAAGTCATGAGCAAAAAGGCACCAAGCGACTTTGTGACCATGCACATGTAGCCCCAAATCAGCCAGACTGGTCCCACGGGTTGAAGTCACGGACCGACGACTATAAATACATTAAATATACAAAAAAGCATCAATAAGTGAAAAAAGTAAGCTAAACAAATTTCATAACTGCCTCTTATACACATAATTTCCCTTATTGATGCTTTTTGGTATATTTTTTATAGACCTCGGTCCGTTACTTCAACCTGTAACTGGTCCCTGTTGGATCAGGCTCTATACTGGCCATGATTTCAGAGCAGTCAACCCTTACAGTGCTGAATTAAATGTTATCATCTGCTATATATTTCTTAATTTCCATTTTTCTCAACAAAAACATGGTTTGGCAGCATTGAGAAAAAATACAGAATATGAAAAAACAGCAGACGACAATATCAGGTTGGTTCCCGCATTGTGAGGGTTAACCATTATATTGGTCACCAGCTGAGACCTTAGGACATGTGCAACAATTGTAGATCTTGGTCATCTTGCACATTCGCTCGGTATACCGTATTTATTCTAATACACGCCCTCATGGCTATGCAAAACGTGGAAAATACGATCAAAATATGTTATTTTCACATACAAAAGCCATTTAAAACAATGTTTTAAATGGCTTTTGTATGTGAAAATGACATAATATTTAGAATGCAAATATGGGAGGGGAGCTACTCTTAGAGAGTGGGCTACTATTAGAATGAATACGGTAGTTAGAATATAATTGTTTTACTGGTGGCAAAAAACCTACTTTAGAGATTGAATGGTGATCAGCGTATGCCTTGATCGGACTGCGTTAATGCGCATGGCTGATCTGGGACTATGCTGGTCGCAAAGCAATGAAAAAAAGGATCTTATTGAGGTGTTGATCAGTGTAGCTCCTGATCAGCTAGCACATTAATGTGGCCCAATATACCGGTACATGTAGGTCTAGTGTTTTCATTAGATGCATCAACAGCGCTCCCGATAAGAAATTAGTAATTGAGTATTGTCACTCCATCATTTCTGAAGCAATTGCGTATTTCAAAATTTTAATTGGGTAAAATAAAATCACACAACTGTTTACACATCAACAGACAGCAATTATTGAATAATTTGCTTCGAAATGAAAACATGTCTTGGCATTTCATTAGAATTGTCTCCTTGGAGACAATTCTAATGAAATACCAATATGTGTTTTCATGGAAAATACGAAAAATATGCTATGTTTGTGGTCTGTTTATTGTTTTCTGCAGCATGATAAAGGTACCACAAATGTTTTATTGCTTTTTGATACTCGCTACTTCTGATTTAAATTGGGATTTTGGCAATTTTAATCGGGTATTTAAGCAAATACGCAGCTTATCTGGAGCCCTGCATCAATATTAAATACCCTCAATAGTGAATGAACAGTGTAGACCATGATCCCATCATTTAGATACAATTTGCATCTCGGTAAGGCTCTTAGATGGGCATGTACCAGTTGATCAGAGGCTACACTGGTTACACCACACAATTCAAGTCATATTAAAACTCCAAATATCCTAGTGGTTTGTCCATAATATTTGTAACTATTTGTCATCACGAGATGACCGCGGCTCGCATGTTGCGCCTGCCGAGGCTTTGATAGTATACCGAAAAACTTTAATAAAAAAGAAATTTACCCAAAAACATTAACCCGGATGCACACCAGTGTGCCGACTATATATATCGCGGTGTCCACAAGAGGGCGCGAAATAAATGAGAACTACCGCTTTCATTATAGGCCATGGCGTGCCATGGCAATATTTTGGTCCGTACAACGTAGGAAACGCCATTTTAACCCATACACCGTTATCTTATTTTTTTGTCGTCTGCTGTTTATTTTCTATTTTCCATTTTTATCATCAAAAACATGCTTTGACAGCACTTTGAATAATTTACAACATGCTTTGACAGCACTTCTGGAAATGATTCTGAAGTGCTGTCAAATCATGTTTTTATTGAAAAATATGGCAATATATAAAAGCAACAGCAGGCGACAATTGTTATGTGTAGCGGTCTAAGGGTTAAGAGTCTAAGTTGAAATATTTTCGTCTGCTGCGGCATTATTTTAGGCACCTGGAAATGATTCTGAAGTGCTGTCAAATCATGTTTTTATTGAAAAATATGGCAAGATATAAAAGCAACAGCAGGCGACAATTGTTAAGTGTAGCGATCTAAGGGTTAACCCTTAGTCTGCTGAATGAAATGTTGTCGTCTGCTGTTTATGTTTTATTTTCGATTTTTCTCATCAAAAACATGGTTTGACAGCACTTTAGAATCATTTCCATTGGAAATGATTCTAAAGTGCTGTCAAACCATGTTTTTATTGAGAAACAGGGCAAAAAATAAAGCAACAGCAGACGACAGTTTTCGAGATCAGCAGGCTAAGGGTTAAGAGTCTAGTAGAAATATTTTCGTCTGCTGTGGCATTATTTTAGGCACAGCTACAGGCCGGCAGACCCAGATGTGAGTAGATGCAGACATACATGTAGTAATTGAGTGATTCATTGACTGATTGAGGCTGTCTCCATGCTTTCATTTTAACAGGAATTGGACTTAACCCTTAGACCGCTACACACAACAATTGTCATCTGCTGTTGCTTGTATATATTGCCTTATTTCTCAATAAAAACATGGTTTGACAGCACTTTAAAGTGCTGTCAAAGCATGTTTTTGATGATAAAAATGGAGAAAAAAAAAAACAGACGACAAAAAATTAAGATAGCGGTGTAAGGGTTAAATTACTCCCTGAAAATGACCAATAAGATTAACTGTGAGCGAATGACTGCACTGTGAAAGTGTCTGTGATTAACTCTTTGCATGCTGGGTAATTTGTGGGCTATAAATAGTTCAAAACTAGCAGACAAAAATTCATCATATTTTCTTATATTTCTCCCTATAAATGTTGTGAATATGTCTTGGAATTTCATTTCATCCTGAGGACTCAATTCTAATGAAATTTCAAGACATATTTACAGAGAGAAATAAATCATATACTCCTAATTTGTTTGGCAGATATTTTTACTGCTAGCATGCAAAGTTAAACTGGAAAAGGAAGTCACCTCATGAAGTCACGTCTGCTGTTTTTTTTTTCTTTTTTCCATTTTTATCATCAAAAACATGCTTTGACAGCACTTTATAAGTTTACAACATGCTTTGACAGCACTTGAGCATTTGACAGCACAGTGCTGTCAAACCATGTTTTTTATTGAGTAATAAGGCAAGATATAAAAGCAACAGCAGACCAGTGGTTGAGATTTGCATGACATCACTTTTGTCATATGAGAGTCTACATACAAACCAATTACATGTAACCCATGAATACTACATCGATGAAGGAAGAGAATGTGAGAGATTTAGCCATAAAATGGAGGATATATGAGGGACAAGGAGTATATGATTTATAACAAAATGTATGGACACAGAAAGATATTACTTATGTGCTTGTCAATTAACCATCACATGGCACAGTTTGGCACCTACACAATGTTGTAGTTATTACCCACTGAAGTCTATGGGCACAATACTTTTTATTGAACAAATCTGATTACAGTCTACACTCGTTACCTCAAACTCTCTTAACCCTTTGAATGCAGGAACCGAAAAGTATCGGCTGCTGTTTTTTGTTTGTTTGTTTGTTTGTTGGGGTTTAACGACCAATTAACAGCTAAGGTCATTTAAGGCCAATGGGTTTAGAACTAAATCCCATATATATTACCGGTACAAGTACACGTACATGTTCAAGTACATGTACAAATGGGGGGAAAATCCCAAAATCAGTAGGATCAGTAATAATCTTACTACTTTTATAATGGGCAATAACCCAATTCAACTCCCAGATAACAAAAGAGCCAAAGATAAAAACGTACCTGAGGGCCAAACCAGGCAATTTGTGATTCCTATTAATAGGAGGAACCCCTACCATTAATTTACGCCATCACGTTCGCAACAACCCACATTTCTGTTTTTTTGTATATTTTGTATTTTGTCTCAATAAAAACATTGTTTGACAGCACTGTAGAATCATTTCCATTTGAAATGATTCTATGGAAAGTATTCTAAAGTGACGTCAAAGCATGTTTTTGATGAGAAAAAATAAAAATTAAACAGCAGAAGACAAACTTTAATTCAGCATTGTAAAGGTTAAGTCAAACTCCTTCTTGGTTCCAATGTAACAACTCTTGTTAACCAGGGCTCTAGATAAGGAATTAGTAATTGAGTATTGTTACTCCATCATTTCTGAAACAATTGGGTATTTCAAAATTTTAATTGGGTAAATTAAACCACACTACTGTTTACACATCAACAGACAGCAATTATTGAATAGTTTGTTTCGAAATGAATACATATCTTGGCATTTTATTAGAATTGTCTCCTTGGAGACAATTCTAATGAAATACCAAGATGTGTTTTCATGGAAAAATATGCTATATTGGTGGTCTGTTTATTGTTTTCTGCAGCATGATAAAGGTACCACAATTGTTCTCATTGCTTTTTGATTCTCACTACTTCTGATTTCAATTGGGTTTTTGGCAATTTTAATTGGGTATTTACGCAACTACGTAGCTTATCTGGAGCTCTGTTAACTCACATTTTCCTTAACTCAAAGTATTTTCCTAAGTCCCCTGGACTTTGAGTAAACAAGTGTAAACTGCACTTTGTTTATTTCTCCACAAAAGTATACATTGTTACCACTCATTTCATTTGAACCGTTATGTCGGCCCCTTCCGCTAAGAATAGTACTGGTAGGATTACTCTTACAAGCAGCATAACCAGATTCAACTCTCACAGTTGGGTCAAACCAGGTCTCTGGTCGGGATTCCGGTATGGATGAATCCCGATAGTTAAATTACCCATCGCATGCTCCCTACCAACCACAACATAGTCTACAGAGAGACAAGAGGTAGTAGAAATTATGAAAGAGAAAATGTAAAATACATGGCGAGGGTAGAATATAGAAACATAAGATACATGTAATTGATGATTGGTGATGGTGAATAGAGAGGGTGATGCATGCAGGGATTCCGCTGGCGTTCGCCACTTTCGCAATTGGCGATAAAATAAACAATTGGCGATAAAAAATGACAATTTTCATTTTTTTCGAAAATTGTAATTTTTTATCGCCAATTGTTTATTTTTATCCTATTGGTTATTCCTTTTTTTTTTTTTTTTTTTTTTGAAGTGGCAATTTTTTTTATTTTCCCAGCGGAATCTCTGTGCATGTAATAGAAGTTTGGTAAGGGTGAATAGAGGTGATATTAGAATTGAGAAACATAAGATGCATGTAATAAAATATAGAACTAAGAAGAGTATGAGAGAGGCAAATAGGGTGCAAGAGATGCGCTAAAGTGAGGAAGGCATTTATTTAAGACATGGAAAAAAGTGAAAGATAAATTGACATATTTTAGATCCACCAAATGGAATAAAGGTATATATAGTGAAACTACTTATCATTACATGCATGTGCAATGTAAATCCAAAGTAATCAGTGTAACAAGTTCACAGCATTTTATAATCAGAAATTCAATATGGTGTTGATCTTCTTGAACTCCCAACAAAAAGGATATGAACACAAAATATCAGAAGCACTAGTTTCATTAAAATCTCGCCTGTATTTTCTGGGGAGAGAACAAAATACTCACTTCTCAGAACCTGACATAGGTGATCTTAGTAATATTTCCACATTCAAGTTGACCAATTAAATCAATCAATTACTAACAGGAACTAAGGAGTGTACGTATATCTTGTACTTCCTGATTCAAGTTCACCATACCACATACAGGTATATACATACTGACAGCAAATAAATCAAAACAGTAATTATTTATACTTCCTAACAACATTACAGTAAGCTTAGTTGAAATTTTGCCACAATGTATTTATCAACCACAATTCACAAAGGAAACACAATTTTCACAAATAATCCATAATGTGACCTAGATACATCCCTAATGTACAGTACATACTCAAGTATGAAAGAAGCAGTTTCAATATACTGTCAGCTGTGAGAGTCAGCTGTTCACTGGGACATGGTATCTGTAATGATCATGGCCGATAAAGTACAGGGTTCAACTGGTTCACTCATGCACTCCTGACAAAGAATATATATTACACATACTGAGTCACCTGTATTGAAAGGGACTTCAACCATACAACAAAGATGTGTTGACGGACATGTGTGTTTCCAACAAGTAGTGACCAAAGAAACACATCAACACGCCAAGCTTGGTGTGTGTTTGTTTCTGACCCGCGCTGATAGTTTCTTCCGCAACGGCCATGTTCTAGTTTTTGACCGATTAATTCACTTAGCTTGAATTCCTGACTAATCGCCATGGAAACGCAAGTCATACAGAGGACATGTGGTTCTTACGTCATTGTAAAATATAAACGCAAAAATTATCATAATTCCAAATGGGATGTTGCCAAAACGTGGCACTTAATAAAGTAAACAAAACATAAACATGAAATCACCACTCGTTCAAGTCGTTGCGAGGTCACGTATGAAAACCAGCTAAAACGCTGAACAGCTGAAACTATCCAACTTAGCAACACTATGACGTTATATATAATATTCCCAGTCTCGGGTGAAGTCATTATAAACTAAATCTGAACGGTCATAATGGCAACGAACATTGACAAACTAGGCAAAAAACTTGGCAGTGGTTGCGCAATCTTTCTCGTGGATTCGGCGATACACAGCTGTCAGCTGATGCTCCGGACACTGTTTGACATGATGGACGGATAATGACATTAATCGTCAACTTACCTCCCTAATCCCCGCAGCAAACAATCCACAAAGCTTTCTACTTCACTATGTCTGTTAGTATCCACAGTGTGTTTTGTGTAAACGTATATAAAACGATGACAAATTCTGTGTTTACAGAATAAAAACAATCCAACATGGAGGTTTGTTATGGTTCTGTAGAAATTGCGGGAACAACTGTCACATGAACGCATGACGTCATCTTTAACCTATATACTGTCCAATAAAAATACAGACTCCGCCTTATTTGCATAAATTATTGTCAGGAGACTTTGTTCGCTGTACAGCGGTAGTTTCAGATTATTATTGTTCGATAATAGCAATGTTAAAACTATGCAGCTTTTGTATTTTGTTATTCAAATACAGCACGATTACCGCGAATTCAGCAATATTACGATAATCGCGCGCATAATTCAATATTTGTATTGATTATGGGAGTTTCCAATGATGCAATGTTGTGCTATAAATATACAACTGACAGGGTTAAGGTCGGTCATGTTTTGTTTTGATCACGCATATCTATTTATAGCACTGGTGACCTGTCTGTAGTCAGCAATCACATATTATGTGGCCCACCATGACACCATGGGATGTATTGTCTTTATGAACAGTGTAGACGTCAACCATATGTTTGGGGGTTAGTCGACACATTTTGATCTGAAATACATACTTGTATGCCAGAATATTTCACATTTAGAGACTACGAAAATACTAAATGGTGATAAGAATATTTTTAATGACCATTTAACGTTATAAATCTGTACTTACATTTGACTTAGCGATTGGAATTTAGTTGTTTCAGGAACATAGAATTTTCAATATATGTTTCTTGTTGTTTGAAGCATTCAAAAATGATTAAATTATATAGCAAAGCGGGTCAGATTTCCCCCTGCGCTCCTCGACAGGGGAGATAATTATAACATGCAGGTGCGCGAAATGGACGAAGTCCAACTTCAAGAATACGTATTACTGGAACATTAATGATACTGGAATATTAATGACTCGGCGCGCGCGCGCCCCCCCCACCCCCCCCCCCCCCCCCCCCCCCCCCCCCCATACAATTCGGCGAGTGAAGATTTTGTACAAATTACAAGGCACGTTTCATGCCAAGTGCCATGTATTCCATGCATTGTTCGGTCGTCTTATTGTTTCAAAATTTAAACGTTTTCAATCAAAAATCATGTCTAAACATACTGTGACAGTGTCAATATTTTTGCTCCAAAATGCGCCAGAACGCAGGAAATGCGATGTAGATTTCAAAAAAATTTCCGGGGAGAATGGCCACGGACCCTCCCAAGCGCCGGACCCTCACAAGCGCTATCGAGCTCAGTCGTCGACTATTTTGCACAGGCCCGTAGCCAGACCTGTTTGAAGGGGGGGGGGGGGGTCGTTTCGAAGGCTCAATGGGTCTGAAGTATCTACCTGTTTGAAGGGGGGGGGGGGGGGGGGGGGGTGGGGGTCGTTTCGAAGGCTCAAGTGGTCTGAAGTATCTATGGGGGTCTAAAAAAGTGAACCTCGAGGCTGCGTCCGACCGCTCCGACCCCCCCCTGGCTACGGGCCTAGCTGTTGCAATACTTCATTATAGTACCGAACGAGCATAGCTCCTTCGATAATATAGTGAAGTATTGCAAGAGCATAGCTCCTTCGATAATATAGTGAAGTATTGCTGATAGATGCCGATAGAATATGTCAACTGCATTTATCGGTTCCTATATTAAAACATTAAAATCCATTCAATTGCGGTATTTTCTGGCGAGCCATCAAAGCGGAGATTACACGAGTGACGCCCCATTTGATTGGATAGCCATTTTCCCCAATGTGTCAAAATCCACTACAACATCAGCCAATGAATGTCACGCTGTAAATGGTTAACATGGCTGTTTAACCAAGTTTCATGTTTGGGGGTTAGTCGATACATTTTGCGCTAATAAGTTATACCGGATTCTACTATCATGCATAAGAGCAAAAAAAAGTACCCGAGGACCTAACCAGGGATGTGAGGATTCTGGTAAATCACCCTTTGTGTGCTTCCAACTGCAGCCCGTATGGAACACCAAATCTATGGAACATCACATCAACATAAACTCAATAGTTAATGCTATCTCTAAATAGTTAATGCTATCTCTAGCTAGTCACTTGGCCCATTTTCCCTGAAAGTAATAGGATTAGGAATAATTACTCATACTTATAACCAGACTAAACCCTCACATGCAAGAATGCCAAAGACGTACTTGAGGGCCAAATCAGTAGCCGATTTCATCAACATTGCAAAGTATACTTTAGTAGCAAAGTATACTCTGAGGGAGAAATTTTCAATTTTATGATAAATTTATTAATTTTTATTATACTGAATTTATTACATTATCACAGCCAATTTGGCTGTGATAATGTAATAAATTCAGTATAATAATTCTGCATACTTTTAATCATGAAATATATGCATTTGTTAGTTCTATATGAAATAATGCATTTCAGGAAAAATAAATGATTACTCCCTCAAAGTATACTTTGCTAGTAAAGTATACTTTGCAATGTTGGTGAAATAGGCTACTGGTCTCCTTCCGGGATGTATGCAGGTAGGGATGAATCCTGATCGTTAAATGACCCATCGCATGCTCTCACCTGCCACCCACGGCCAACTGATCAAAAGGACTACTGTCTGTTTCACGAAAGCTGCCCAAATTTTTCGGCCATATAAACAATTCAAAATCCATATTTCACGAAATAAAAAGAAGGCTCATTCTTAAATTTTCCTTTAATTTTAATATTATCGAAAAAAATATTGTTTTTTAATTGTTTATATGGCCGTAAAATTTGGGCAGCTTTCGCGAAACAGACAGTAGATGTGGATCATTTGCCGAGCCATCGGGGTTCAATCCTGCATTAATTAATCTGCTGCATAGGGGGATTCCCAAAATCAGAATGAAATATTTACATCGAAAAAAATATATTTTCAGCCCTGAAATCAGAATAACCCGACCTGGTGCCAGGTCCATACCACACCAAAGCCACTTGGACCCTTCCCTATAAAATGCCAAAGACGTATGTGAGGGCTAAACCAGGTCTCCAGTCGGGATTCCGGTAAGGATGAACCCCAATCGTTAAATTACACATCGGATGCTGCCACATGGTAAACTAAATCTCATTGACCAATTACTGCACTAACTTGGTATATTACTGCACTAACTTGGTGAATTTCATCAAATCAAATGGTGCAATTAGTCGACACCAATCAACTGAATTTTATAAAGTTGAAACCACACTTCGGAAATACAGTCCATTCAACACAATCTATATGGGTGACATGTCACAAAACGGCATATTTATTCCATTTAGTGTATTTCCTATAGCTGATTTCACCACAATTGCAAAGTATACTTATCTTGCTAAGTATACTTTGAGGGAGCAATCATTTATTTTTCCTGAAATGCATTATTTCATATAGAACTAACTACTGCATATATTTGATGATTAAAAGTATGCAGAATTATTATACTGAGTTTATTACATTAAGACAGCCAAAATGGCTGTGATAATGTAATAAATTCAGTATAATAAAAATTAATAAATTTATCCTAAAATTGAAAATTTCTCCCTCAAAGTATACTTTGCTAGAAAAGTATACTTTGCAATGTTGGTGAAATAGGCTACTGATCATTCCACATTCTCATACAATCCTCCAAACCGAGCATAGCAGGTTCGAGTTATCCTATCTATGGCGACAGTGTAGACCCTGATCAGACTGCACAGATGCGCAGGTTGGTCCATGTCTAGACTGGCAAAAGCCAGGATTTATCAAATGATTTAATGGTGTTTAGGCCGGGGTAACACGGTCTAATCCTATAAGTTAACTGTTGTCATGTAAATCCCAAAATCAGAACTGAATATTTACAGAAAAAAATATATATTCAGCCCTGAAATTAGAATAACCTGACCTGTAGGATTTGTCAGAATGTGGTTTATGTTATTGCTAGTCAGGGTATGTGAATAGAAAAATTTTGAAGGCATAATACAACAAATGTAACAATTTATTTCATTAATAATCTCGCCCAGTCAGGGAGGTTGTTCTGCAAATAAGAAACCTGCACATATATGACTCTTCCGCTCATTGACAATGGTCTACACTGTAAAAATATTTTACTTATATATCTTCATCCCATTTCTGAACCCAAATGTACAGACGAGTCGCCTGAAAACAAATTGGGATTACCGGTAATTTATTTTTTTTCTGCAATCAATGGTTACTAATTTTAGGGGGGCATACTGTGTTGCTCTTGAGGTTCCATATGCAGCCTATGCTCAATAAATGTAAATCCATCAATTGAAATTTCCAGATGATCCTAATTTTGCACTTACAAACATTTTAGTCATATGAAGCTTAGTGAAACGGCCCCCAGTATGCCATGGGGGCATATCCATTTTTTACAGACATAATGTCTAGTTCTAATATTACTTAAATAGTGTCTCTAATTGAAACTTCTGTCTGAATGATATTGTATGATCATTTCACAAAAACAAATTAGTTAATAAACTTTCATTACTGGCATTTTTGTATAGCGAAATAGCATAACCATTTATCCCCCCTGTTTATTCCAATTTATGATCGTTTATACTTGAAAAAAAAACGTAGAAGTTTGGTAATTTGATCAAATGAAATGGTACAACTGGTTTATATAGATCATATGCCGCGCATGAAGTGAACAACACACATATTGCATATCCGAGACACAACACTTTTAATACAAACTGCATGATGCATCTTTGTCATACATTAACCACCATGATGCAAAATTAAATCTTGTCCTTTAAAAGCATAAACTTTTAAATATTTCTCAGCACACACATGCACTTTAGAATCGGAAATGATTCTCAAGTGCTGTCAAAGCATGTTTTATTGAGGAAGAAGATTAAATATGAAACAACAGCAGATGAAATTTTTCGCTTCCTGCGTTCTAAGTGTTAAAGGAAACAATAGATGGTATATGGATGGTCAAATATGGTATTGATAATTGAAATATTGTAAGTCCAGATAAAAAGTTCCCTAACAATAATGTCCTTCCTATGCCGAGCATGGAATAGAACGACAGGTGATAGAACAAGAGTTGTCAGAAGACAACGAAGCTCGCCTGTTGGCAGCCTTCACTCAAACTTGGAACAGTTGCATAAAAAAACATGAATATTATATAACTTGACCTTGGGTTAAGGGGCGTGCGGTGGACCTTGACATTGGGGTCAGTGGTGCAAGATGGGTCGTGGGTTTGCTGTAGCATAATATAACATATTAAGATGAATGCATGTATGAAATATCAATGCGCTCCCTGAAAACAGAAGTAAAACAAAATTTAACCCAAATTTAAGTTATGAACGCACTAATTTGGTGATTTTCTACAGCATGATAGCTATTCACAAGAGGAATGCATGTATGAATGTGCTAAGTTTGTGTCCTTCACCTTGGGAAAAGAGGTGGGGGGGGGGGTGGGACATGGATTTGCTGTAGCACAATAGAGGATCATCACATGAATGCATGTATGAAATATCAAAGTGTTCCGTGTAAAGAAACAGAAGTTACACAACATTTACCCCAACATTAAGTTTATGAACATGCTAAGTTTTTGACCTTGGGGTAAGGGTTGGGTGGTGGGTTGTGGATTTGCTACAGCATGATAGAGGGTCATCTGAGGAATGCATGTATGAAATATCAAGGCGTTCCATGAAAGGAAACAGATGTTAAAAGAAAATTACCCCAACGTTAAGTTTATGAATGTGCTAAGGTTGTGACCTTGACCTTGGGGTAAGGGTTGGGTGGTGGGTCATGCATTTGCTACAGCATAATAGAGGGTCATCTGAGGAATGCATGTATGAAATAACTAGAAAATGTGTTCATAGAACACGGATGCCCCACATATCGCTTTGATAATAAATGAGGCCAAATTCCAAGTCAAATTATTTTTTTACCCAAGCGTTAAAGTTTTTGAAGCACCAAGTATGTGACCTTGACCCTCGGCTTGGCGGGGCAGGACGAACGTGGATTTGGCACAGGGCAGAAGAGGATCATTAGAGCAATGCGTATATGAAGTATGAAGATGATCCGTGAAAAGGAATAGAAATAATAAGATATTTACCTGAGCGTTAAAGTTTTTGAAGCACCAAGTATGTGACCTTGACCCTGGGCTTGGCGGGGGCAGGACAAACGTGTATTTGGCACAAGGCGGTAAAGGACCATTAGAGCAATGCGTATATGAAGTATGAAGATGATCCGTGAAAAGGAATAGAAATAATAAGATATTTACCTGAGCGTTAAAGTTTTTGAAGCACTAAGTATGTGACCTTGACCCTGGGCTTGGCGGGGGCAGGACAAACGTGGATTTGGCACAAGGCGGTAAAGGACCATTAGAGCAATGCGTATATGAAGTATGAAGCTGATCCGTGGAAGGAAACAGAAATTATAAGATATTTACCAGAGCGTTAAAGTTTTTGAAGCACCAAGTATGTGACCTTGACCCTGGGCTTGGCGGGGGCAGGACGAATGTGGATTTGGCACAGGGCGGTAGAGGACCATCAGAGCAATGCGTATATGAAGTATAAAGCTGATCCGTGAAAGAAAACAGAAATTATAAGATATTTACCTGAGCGTTAAAGTTTTTGAAGCACTAAGTATGTGACCTTGACCCTGGGCTTGGCGGGGGCAGGACGAACGTGGATTTGGCACAGGACAGTAGAGGACCATTAGAGCAATGCGTATATGAAGTATGAAGCTGATCCATGGAAGGAAACAGAAATTATAAGATATTTACCCGAGCGTTAAAGTTTTTGAAGCACCAAGTATGTGACCTTGACCCTGGGCTTGGTACAGGGCGGTAGAGGACCATTAGAGCAATGTGTACCGTATATGAAATATGAAGCAGATCGGTCAAAGGATGAAGTAATTATGAGACATTTACCAGAGCGTTAAAGTTTCGTGACGGACGGACCGACCGACGGGACGGATGGACGGGACGGATGGACAAGGGTAACACTAAATGCCCCCTCCACTATCGTGGTGGGGCATAACAAGGTGTTCCATGAAAGGAAACAGAAGTTATAAGACATTTACCCCAACGTTAAGTTTGTGAATGTGCTAGGTTTGTGATCTTGACCCTGGGGTAAGGGTTGGGTAGTGGGTCATGGATTTGCTACATCATGATAGAGGGTCATCTGAGGAATGCATGTATGAAATATCAAGGAGTTCCATGAAAGGAAACAGATGTTTTAAGAAATTTACACAACGCTAAGTTTATGAATGTGCTAAGTTTGTGAACTTGACCTTGGGGTAAGGGTTGGGTGATGGGTCATCGATTTGTTACAGCATGATAGAGGGTCATCTGAGGAATGCATGTATGAAATAACAAGGTGTTCCATGAAAGGAAACAGAAGTTATAAGACATTTACCCCAACGTTAAGTTTGTGGACGACGCTGCCGATGCCAACGATGCCGGGGGTATGCCATAAGCTCTTCTGGCTAAAAATAAGGCGATCGCCATCAAGTGTCTCACCCAGAAACAAGTAGGTCAATGTCACCTGAATGATACCAGGTGGTTAGCCATCAATGTGAGGAAGCCACGGACACAGGTTGAAGTAACAGACTATAAATACATAAAAGCATAATAAATGAAAAAATACTCCCTCCTAAATATGTTTTACTTTTCTTTTTTTTCATTTATTGATGCTTTTAGGCATATTTAATGTATTTATAGACCTCGGTCTGTTCCTTCAACCTGTGGCCACGGATACAGTTTGGTAAATATACAAAAGACACATCAGCGAGATATGCAACATTTTGATGTACATGTACATCCAAAATTGTTGACAAGGACATATGCGCTGGAATTTCTCGCTTTCTACTAATGTGGGCGAGACAAAAATCACCTGAAAAACTAATATACCAGATCATACCAGTAGCATATTTCACCAACATTGCAAAGTATACTTTTCTAGCAAAGTATACTTTGAGGGAGTAATCATTTATTTTTCCCGAAATGCATTATTTCATATAGAGTGAGTGAGTGAGTGAATAGGGTTTAACGTCCGCTTTTCTGACATAGAGGTACAAGCCTCAGGGAGTCTACACGCAGACGGGTCAACAGGGTCGTGTCCCGTATCCACCTGTCCGAGGGGGGTAAATCCCAACTTCAGAACTCAATATTTACAATCAAAATATATATTCAGTCCTGAAATTAGAACAACCTGATCTGGTGCCAGGCCCTCGCCACACCAGCATCATTTAATCCCATCACCCCTAAAAGTAATAGGATTAGCGTTAATCTTACTTTTATATATGGGGCATAGCCCGACTCAACTCTCACATACAAGAAAGCCAAAAATGTACATGAGGGCCAAATCCGGTATAGTGGGTTCCGGAAAGTATGAACCCAATCGTTAAGCCAGTTTAGTCGCCTTTTACGACAAACAATGGCTACTGCAGCACTATTCTCAGGATCAGTTGATCCCGCCCCGGTGCCTGCACGGGGCATTATTTCATATAGAACTAACGACTGCAAATATTTGATGATTAAAAGTATGCATAATTATTTTACTGAATTTATTACATTATCACAGCCAAAATGGCTGTGATAATGTAATAAATTCAGTATAATAACAAGAAACGAGGCAAAGCCACGAAGGCCAGGTTTTTTCCAAGCATGGACACTTGGGTAAAATAATTATACCCACTTTTTGTAGACTAGATGGCCGTGGCCTGCATGTCGCGCCTTGGGGCGAGGCATGGACACTAAAAAAATAGATATAGTAGATGGACAAATTTTAACGAAAAAAATTTAACCGGACACTCGGACGTATGGACGGACGGACGGACGTATGCCAAAATGCCGACGATATCGCGCTTTCCGCAAGCGGGTGCGACAATGATGATAAACACCCATGTG
Source organism: Conchocele bisecta (assembly GCA_029237695.1). Taxonomy (NCBI): domain Eukaryota; kingdom Metazoa; phylum Mollusca; class Bivalvia; order Lucinida; family Thyasiridae; genus Conchocele; species Conchocele bisecta. Next base: position 77,083,113 of record CM055272.1, read on the forward strand.
AAGTATCAAGGTAATGGGTGAAGCGTTGCAGAGATATAGTACACAAAAAAACTTTAACAAATAAATTCAAAGTAATTTGACCTTGACATTGATCACAGGGGCTGCACGGTTGGGGGTTAGAATGAAAATATGGACGATGATAAACACCCATGTGAAGTTTCAAGGTAATGGGTGAAGCAGTTGCAGAGATATAGTACACGAAAAAACTTTAACAAAAACATTCAAAGTAATTTGACCTTGACATTGGGCACAGGGGCCGCACGGTTGGGGGTTAGAATGAAAATATGGATGATGATAAACACCCATGTGAAGTTTCAAGGTAATGGGCGAAGCAGTTGCAGAGATATAGTATAACAAAAAAGTTTAACCAAAAAATTTAACCAGACGTACGTTAAAAAGTTAACGTTGAAAATGGCTAAGTCAATTACGTAGAAATAATAGGTGAAGGTAAAAAAATGGTCACATGTTGGATAGTTGTATGTGGTAGGCACCCCTTGGTTATGAAGCTGTGAAAGTTTGGTGGTCCTAGGTGGTACAGTACCAAAGAAATGGACTTAAACACGAAAACTTAACATTGTAAACGCGAAAACTTAACATTGTAAAATGGCTAAGTCGACTGCGCGGAAAAAATGGGGTGAAGTTAAAAAAAAATTTAAAAAAAAGTAACATGTTGGATAGTGAATATGTGGTGGGTACCCCTTGATTATGAAGCTGTGAAAGTTTGGTGGTCCTAGGTGGTACAGTACCAAAGAAATGGACTTAAACACGAAAACTTAACATTGTAAACGCGAAAACTTAACTTTGAAAATGGCTAAGTCGACTACGCGGAAAAAATGGGTGAAGTTAAAAAAAAAGTAACATGTTGGATAGCGATATGTGGTGGGCACCCCTTGATTATGAAGCTGTGAAAGTTTGGTGGTCCTAGGTGGTACAGTAACAAAGAAATGGACTCAAACACGAAAACTTAACATTGATTGTGGACGCCGCCCGCCCGCCGCCCGCCCGCCCGGCTTTCGCCAATCCAATAGCCTGGATTTTTTTTCAAAAAACCTGGCTAAAAATTATAAATTTATTCTTGTGGAACAAAAACAATATTATGAAAAGCTGTATAAGAAAAAAGATAGTTTAGATTCAGATATAAATTTCTTTCCAGACGTTTATAATAATAAATTGAATAACGAAGACCAACTTAATTGCGAGGGATTATTATCTGAAGACGAATGTTTTAATGCACTAAAGGAAATGAATAATAACAAAAGTCCAGGGTCTGATGGAATAAATGTAGAATTCTATAAACTCTTTTGGAATGATATAAAAACGTATCTAGTAAAGTCCCTTAATTTATCCTTTCAAAAAGGCGAGTTAACGTCTCTCCAAAAACAAAGTGTAATAAATTTAATTCCAAAGAAAGGAAAAGATACAACTAATCTCACAAATTGGTGACCAATAAGTTTACTAAACGTAGATTATAAAATTGCTGGTAAATCAATCGTAAATCGAATGAAAACGTGTTTTAAATACATTAATTGACTCATCTCAAACTGGTTTTATTAAAGGTAGATATATTGGAGAAAATATAAGGCAGTTAAATGAAACTATTGATTACGTAAATGAAAAGGAAATTCCTGGTCTCCTGTTTTTCGCCGATTTTGAAAAAGCCTTTGATAGTATAAGTCATGAATATTTAATAAAAGTATTACAATTCCTGAATTTCGGACCTGATATTATAAAATGGATTGATTTATTTTATAGTAATATTTCAAGTTGTGTAACAAATAATGGATATCTCTCAGATTTGTTTAATCTAGGAAGAGGAGTAAGACAAGGTTGTCCTCTGTCCCCTTACTTATTCATTATAGCAATATAACTACTTTCCCACAGTGTTAGAAATAATAATATGATAAAAGGAATAGTTATCAATGAAGAAGAAATTAAAAATACTATGTTTGCAGATGATGCCACTTTTTGTATGGATGGCTCTAAAGAATCATTAGAAGAACTAATCACTACAATTGATAATTTCTGAAACATTTCGGGTCTACGCTTAAATTACTCTAAATCAATAATATTTGGAACTGGATCAATTAAGCATTCAACTACTACATACTGTGAACTGCAGACAAGGCTAAAACTTTAGGTATTTATTTTTCAAATGACAAAAACAGAGTGCATGAATTGAACCTAATCCCAAAAATAAGGGAATTCAAACAATGCTTAGATGTATGGAAACGTAGAAAACTTACGACAATGGGGAAAATAACAGTCATTAAAAGTTTTGCATTTCCTAAACTAGTATTTCCTCTAACAGTATTAGATAATCCAGGAAAAGATACTTTAAAAGAAATGATAAATATTATGTTTGACTTTCTCTGGGATTCGAAACCAGACAAAATCAGCCGAAAAATAATTGTTCAAACTCTTGAAAAAGGTGGACTTAAAATGATTGAACTGGAATCATTCATTAATGCATTAAAAGCTACATGGGTCAAATGTCTTACAAATGTACAATCTCATGCACAATGGAAAATATTGTATTTAAAATTGTTAAATCATTTTGGCAGTGTTGATGTGTTTGAAAGAAATTTTAACAAAAAAGATGCAAAAGAAATGGTAAAAAACTAATTTTTAACGGAAATTCTTGAAGCCTGGAGTAAATTAAATTTCATAGACAATCCAGAAAATATATCAAAGCAAATTATATGGAACAATTCAAAACTAAAAGGAAATGGCAGAATGTTTTTCTATAAGGATTGGTATGCTCGTGCGATTAAATATATAGAACAGTTATACGACTATAGAAGTAAAGCATTTTTTGATTTCTCGCATATAAGGCAGTTACATGTATATGATATCAGTAATAACGACTATTTAAAATATTTCAAAGTAATTACAAGCATCACGCAAGACTGGCGAAGGCGGATTAGGAATGAAGAAACAAACGCAGTAATCACAAACACACCATTATTAGAAAGAATAAAATCTACAAAAGAATGTAACAAAATGTTATATAATATGTTTCTTAATAATCAAAAGAATATCGTTTATAAAGCTAGAGATAAATGGAATACAGAATTCGTAGATAAGCATATACATTGGAAGGTGGTAAATACACATTATTATAAAAGCACAATCAGTTTTAAACTTCGAAATTTTCAGTATAAATTTCTAATGAAAATTGTCGCAACAAATGATTACTTATACAAATGTAATTTTGTCAGCTCTAATTTGTGTGATTTTTGTGCCATGGCTCAGGAAACCAATAAACATCTGTTTTGGGAATGCAATAAAAGTCAACATTTTTGGTCACAGTTAGGAACCTTCTTAAAACGACCTCGATTGGCATTTAATATGTTTTGGACAGTACGAACAAAAATTATTTTTTTTAAACCTTTGCATCTTATTAGGAAAATATTTCATCTCTTCTTGCAAATTAAGAAATATGGAACCGAAATACTCTGAATTTAAAGTATATTTAAGAAAAACAAGAGATATTGAAAGAGAAATAGCAATTAATAAAAATAAAGTTACTTTTCATGAACGAAAATGGGATGGCATTCAAATAGAGTAATATCGTTGTTTGTTTTGATTTTTCACTGACAACTGATACAGTTTTAATTTAATACTTTTTCATAGGTTAAATTATATGCAGATCCGAAGTTGGAAAAAACATATATATATATCTGTTCATTGCGATGTTGCTCAACTCAAACATTCAACTATCTCTATATCTCACACACTCTCTCTCTCTCTCTCTCTTTCTCTCCAAACTCTCTATCTCTCTCTCTCTCTCTCTCTCTCTCCCTCTCTTCACTCCTCTTATTGACTGTTCTTCCCATTGTATCCTTAAAACATTTTTTCTATGACAATAATCATTTATCAATGCATATTGCTTCATAGTGATACATGCACATGACTAGGTACATACATTTGTGTATGCAAATTGGTATATGTTTATGGTATGTTTCTGTATGTTTACATGTTGTAATTGATTTGTGTTTATACATGACTATGTTTGGAAATAATAATAAAAAAAATAATTCTTAAATTGAAAATTTCTCCCTCAAAGTATACATGGGCCGCGCCATACGAAAACCGGGCTTAATGACAACGTCATGAAAAGCGGTAAACGACGTCGGAAAAACGACGTTTCAAATTGTCTAGCGTCGCCGTAAAAGTTCACAGTTTGCCCTCCCATTTACGTTTATTGGTGTCAGTTAACATTAAGTGTGAACATAAAACGGAAAATGATAACTTACTGAAACTTTCACTAATATGAGACGCGATACCTTTTACCTCGGTACACATATTATGACGTCATGACTTGACGTCACGTACGTGTGACGTCATTGAACGTGAATACATGTTTGACGTGCCATGGTGTCGTGATAAAATATTATAGCAAGGATACTTGCACGAGTTCCTCGCAGCATCAACGACTTAGAAATGCTTCAGGCGCTGTACATTGTCGCCTAACTATCGTTCTTTGACATTTTTACTATTTTTCGTCAGTTGTCTACATATCAGAGAAGTCTTCGCTTATACTGCACTTTGATTCCTAAATAATCTTAAATATGAACAACCTAGTGTATGCCAACGATATTACCATCTATTATCTTGGTAAATTGAGACTTTTGAGCAATTCTATCCAGTACCTAGCGAATGATATGCCATTTAATGCCACTCATTTTATCATAAATGGAGGTAGACAGGCATCTATATAATGACATAAATATCCGGGGTTTGTATTGAATTTAAAATAAATGCATCAACATATTAATTGGAAATGTGATGGTCATACACTTGCTTTTGTAGTCGAAAGTGCTTTTGTTGTATCAAATCATCAGTTTATCACTTGACTGCATAATAATGTATATCCGGCGATGGTAATGCGATCCTCAAGAAAGACACACAGCGACAATTATAAGGTATCTGCCCGGTATTGTGTTTTGTTACAAAGTTAATGTTATAAGCGGCCTACTGCCTACTTTAAAATATGTATACGAAATGTTAAATGATGTCGCTATTATTCCCCAAAATTATTTCAGACAGCAGCAAACAACAGGGAAACGCCTCACTCTGCCTTATTTGAAAAGTATTCATATAAAATTACGTTACTTGGGCCGCAATACAAAACATGGCGTTACATTAGCAACTGCAACACGAGCCATAAACATTATTATTAGCCGATCTATTTATAGATCGGCTAATATATTGGTCATCCATCGAATTCTGAAAAAGTTTGTAGCAACCCTTTTCTCCGCTATTCGGTAATCTACAAACGCGAATTTTGCTGTATCACTTCCAAATTGAATCAACCGATAAAGTTTGCATTTTTGGCAATTATCTCCGTTTAAAACTTTAAATATAGCCAAATAACACAATTTTGAATACGTAATGAGCTGAACGCCGGAAGAGATTTAACCCGGAAGTTGTTGTTGTTGAAGTCCATAGTTGGCTCTAATGGCCATATATGCCAACATACGCCGATTATTGGGCTAATTTAAATTTTTTATTTATTAAACAGAACAAGTTTCAGCCACGTATAATCGCGTAAAATGTGTTTATTCGGCTAATTTATAATCGACCTCTGCTCAAAATCTCCTCCGACTAGCAACCCAGTTAATATTCACAAAATTTTCCACCAATCAAAACGAAGAATTGCCCTTCATAGCGAACTTTGATTTGTTTACGTATCATGCAAGAATGGCAGGGATGCATCCAGCACGCGCGATTGCGGCAATCCCCCTTAATTATTGTCAATGCCACACATTATTGATTGTCTTGCGCCCGACATCAAAAAATCACGGATGGGCCCCTTTTTAAATGACCAGTGCGCACATTAAAAAAACGTAATTGACTATTTAAACGCGCTGCGTATTTAAATCATTGGAAGGCGTGCAGTTCAATCGAGTTTGTGCGGTGACAACGTTATCAAGGCCAATTTGGGCATGTGTCTGAATACACAGGAGCTTGCGTCTATTTTTAGATGGCACTGTAACCGCTAGCTCCGGTAGCTCCGCCCACTCGGGTGCTGCCACAGAATTCGGACAAACACACAGTGACTACAACTTTGTGTATTGCGGAGTGTAATCTGTAGATAAATAGCGCATACAGTACAGGTGTTACGCTGGAATATTTCGCAACATAATGGTGACAACAAAACATTGCTGCTATGGCGATTCACGAACCCTGAAACCCGGTGAAGACAAATACTTTATTGGATAGATTTGGGAACGGGTTTCCAAAACCTGCACAAAATCGAGAAAAATGTCAACGCTGGGTACAGAGCTGTGGTCGAAAATAGTTTACCATTGACAATGTTACTAGAGACACCTACATATGTTCGATGCACTTTACCCCGATTTGATCGGCTAATAACATCATGCTCTGCATGACTTTTCATTTTCATACTTTGTCTTGGCCAGGCTACGAGATATCCAAACATTTGTATATATCTATAGGACTTGTCCGGATCAACACCCCTTGTATACGCCGTTGATAAAAACGTCGTAATTTCGACGTCATTGATCTAAAACGTCATATAAGTTTTTACCACGCGTTATAAAACTACTTCTAAAATGAACCATAATTGGGATACATTGATAATTTTGGCGGCATATGGCTTTTAAAAGATGTAAAATTGAGAATACGCGAAAAAGTAAAAACTGAAAATGTTGTCATTAAGCCCGGTTTTCGCACGGCGCGGCTCACATGTACTTTGCAAGGTTGAAGGAATAGGCTACTGGTTAGGCAAAAAGTTAAAGACGGAGATTAGTGTTTGTGGTAAGGCCATACCATATTTGTTCTATGTTAAGTGTCCGTCCACCCAGTTGACCAAAACCTACCTACGTATCAGGTAAAAACAAATGCCTTGAAAAAACGAAGGTAAATTTATGTTAAAAACTCGGGAGTTTTTAGCATAAATTCAAATTTCAGCCAGAAAACTTTAGAAAAAAGAAGAAAATAATCTTATTAAACTTATTAAGTTGACATTCGTGAACGGGTTTAATACTTGAACAAGTCACCCAATCAGTTTTCATATTACTTCACCAGTAAATAGTGTAAAATAGCATATACATTGTGTTTGTTTTTTCACAGAACCACTTTCAAAACCTACCCGCACGCGGATGCTTAACAGAGAAAGAACTTGCTATGTTCACCAAAATTGGAACAAATATTAAACATCACCAAAAATATAAGCACATGTAGTGGTACCTGTACATCCAGAATACATTTGTACCGGTATATTGGATGATCATGGTTCCAATCACATTATCATTGTCCAACTGTGGGTTTTCCCAGTACCCTATTTCACCAAAATTGCAAAGTATACTTTTCAAGCAATGTATACTTTGAGGGAGTAATCATTTATTTTTCCTGAAATGCATTATTTCATATAGAACTAACGACTGCATATATCTGATGATTAAAAGTATGCAGAATTATTATACTGAATTTATTACATTATCACAGCCAAAATGGCTGTGATAATGTAATAAATTCAGTATAATAAAAATTAATAAATTTATCCTAAAATTGAAAATTTATCCCTCAAAGTATACTTTGCTAGAAAAGTATACTTTGCAATGTTGGTGAAATCGGCTACTGATACTAGCACTTAAATATGCATATGTTCAACATGTGTGTTTCTTATGAAGTTTGAAACCAGTGTAGAACCCACATGCAACACGGTTTGTATGGAAGGTCATATCCGCCATAATTATATTTGGCTTGATGCTTGCTGGCTGATGAAATTTTAAGTTCTATCCGTCTTATTACAATTATATGTGGCTTGATACTTGCTGGCTGATGACATTTTAAGTTCTATCCGTCTTATTACAATTATATGTGGCTTGATGCTTGCTGGCTGATGACATTTTAAGTTCTATCCGTCTTATTATAATTATATGTGGATTGATGCTTGCTGGCTGATGACATTCTAAGTTCTGTCCGTCTTATTACATTTATATGTACGTGGCGTGATGCTTTATTCATTCGTACTGTTTCAATGCGTTGTGTGTTGATTACATTTTAAGTAGCTTGATGCTTCACTGGTAGCGACATCCCGAGTTCCATTATTGATTATTGCTCGCTGTTTTGCTATGCTCGCTAAGCCACACCCCTTGACAACAACAATTGCAATAGTAATTTGGGAACAACCATTATGACGCCAGGTGCGCTGCTAAAACTTAAAATAGTTCTCCCTAAAAGTATTTAATATGCTGGTACCTGTCCTACAATGCGTTGCTCTCTAAATTGGTTCCATGTCCATAACGGTGTTGATGTAGATTGGTGCCACCTTTTCTGTTGCACCATGTTTAGTTTAAAAGACAGATTGTTGTTGTGGATGCTGTCATATGATGCTGCTGCTGCTGCCCCACGTTTATTTTTTGGCTGCACCCCCCAATAAACAATAAATTCACAACGCGAACATAGAAACGTGCCTTGTAACTTGTAAAAATCTTTACTCGGCGAATTTAGGGGGGGGTGGGGCGCCCGCCGCGCGTCCCCCCCCCCTGAATCCGCCCATACATCTCGTGACCAACAGGCTCAGTGTTTTCTTTTAAATGATTCAAATATGCTGAAACTGGTGTCAATTTCTCTAAAGTGCTACATGCCAGGTTATAATATAGGGAGACATGTTTTTCTTTATTCTTTCAATCAGACATTTTTCTGGCAAAATGAACATTGATTTACCATTACCAGACGTACTAATTGACAATTATTATACTTTTTATATCAAACGCGAAATGCCAGTTTGATATCAGGGGCGATAACCGTGTTTCCTTAAAATGATAACGGAAGCAACTATTTATTCCATTTATTTATTTTTTGATGTACAATACATTATGATATGTCGATACACATATTTATTCAGCATTTAGTTGATATAAATAATTTAAAAATACTGCATCATTTGCATATGGAACTAGCTTGATACCACCGCGAGTCTCTATGAGTACATTAAAGATTACTAAATAATTATATCTGTGTAGCTGCCACTCGTAATTTTTAAAAGTGGTGGACTAGTTGCAATTATACACTTATTTAATTTCCATAAAGAAAAATTTGTACCTACCAGATGGGACCCCAGCTTCAACAATAATTAAATCTATATTTTAATTAGTCAAGATCCAGAGCAGAATAAGTACAGGTTATTGGAAAATAGGTCTCACAACATCCATAAGAAAAATGAAAGTAGCAGAGAATAGCAAAATGTGTGGCAACGGGTTAGTGTTTTAGAGAAAATCAATGGTGGTGATAACCTTAGTCTGATCCTTGACGGTTATTGGTTTGCATCGGTAACGGGCCAGTTTGACAGTCAACCTGTGTATTAAAGTTACCATATGTGTAACTTAATACTATACAAATGTGACTGTTTTCAATTACGTACATATGTAATTTAATTATGAGGATACATGTATGTATAAAATACATTAGTAAGTCAAACACCATACATACGTATACAATTTAGTTAATATAGATTAGAGAATAATAAATGGTGCAAAATCGTCAAGGGGGTAATAGCAGTCCAGTATGAACAAAATTGTGCGGGTGTTTTGAGGTCGCAGTTTGCTTGCAAATCTTGATCCATTACTACCCAGTTTCACTTGAGGTACATGTGGGGGTGTTGGTCATGTGATGTAAACAGACTTTCCGTGGCCAATACGAAATGTAAACAATATTGGACGACATGACGAGGTTGGACTTTTCTTTCTTAGGAATAAGTGAATTTATTGTTTAATTCATGCAGAACCAGTACAGACCGGCTGCAGGTCATGTACAAGTAGGTCCCACAACATCCATACGAATAGTGAAAGTAGGAGAGACTGGCCTTATTAGATGGGATTCGGTTAAAGTATATAGTAAAACTATTTGGTGTCTTCAAACCTATACTGTGATAATTTGTGGGTGAAATCTTACATCAACACCGGCATTGGAGGTGTGACTTGAACAGCCAATCAGATGTCGGACTATAATTTATTAGAGGGAGAATTACTTGAGCGGACAGCAGTGCCATCTGACGTCATAATGACGCACTACTAACCCATATATTGCTTGCATCATTCTGCTTGTAGCTTGATGCTTTCTGCTTGCGGCCTTCCGCTTTCGGACTGTAGCTTGATGCTAACTTCCTGCGGCTTTGTCCTTACTGCTTTCGGCCTTATTCAAAGTGCTAAGTGCTTTGTTCTTACTTTCTATTGCAAATGCTTAGTGCAATAAAACAGGGACACGAATAAGGACGTATCAATAATTGTAATGTAAATAAGACGAATTAACAAAGCAATCAGCAGAATGGACATGTAAGAAAGACAAATACAATTACAACAAGCAGATTTCAAATGTAATAAATACAAATGACGAATGAAATAACATGAATATAAGTTGTAATGTCATCAGCACGCAAGCATCAAGTCACATAGAATTATGGCGGATATTACCTTCCATAGGTTTGTACTGTTCTCTACTGAGTGAACATGTGTGATGTTCGTTAACAGACAGTATAGATCCTGACAGACAACTACTGTCTGTTTCACGAAACCTGCCCAAATTTTACGGCCATATAAACGATGAAAAAGCAATTTTTTTTCCGATAATATTAAATTTCATCAAAATTTAAGAATGAGCCTAAGTATACTTTGCAATGTTGGTGAAATCGGCTACAGAAGTCACAGTTCATAAATTCATGGCGTTCCGCTGAAAAATTCATTTTTCAAAAATTAACATGAGTCATTTTTTGTATCTTTTATATCAATATGAGACACACCATGTGATTTTTGTACCCAAGAACATGTGCGATATCACGAAAATATTTATAAAATTTACGATATTTTACAGAAAATGAAGTTGAAAGTTTTCAAAGCAATTTGCTATGAAACGTTCATCCTCTTTCGACGTCATTTACAGAAAATATCACCGTTTCTGTGAATATATTTCATAAACTAGAAAATGTGTTCATAGAACATGGATGCCCCCCACATACCCAGTGACCTTGGGTGTTCGGGTGTAGGTCGTATGCGAAAGAAAGCACCATCCCTAGACCGACATTGTGGACAATTAATATTGAAATTGGTCTGACAAAGAGTTCAGGAGTTATTGAAAACTTACGGACGGACGCACAGACGGACAGGGGTAGAACATAATGCACCCCCCCCCCCCAATAAATTGGTGGAAGCATAAAAATTGCAGATGTTATAAGGTACAAAATCACATGGCGTGTCTCTATAGTCTCAGGCCAAGAAGATGCAACATTTCCAAACAAATGCCTGAATAAGGCCATAAAGAAGTACTTTAGTTCTCAGTGTGCGCAATATGATGAGGTAGGTGGATATTTCTTATATATGTTATGTATGAGAACCTCGTCGTGGTGCACATATATGTTTAATAAAGATACCATAACATCTTTTATACGTGACAAATGATCAGATTTTCGTCAGACATGACTGATTTAACATAGTTTTTGCATAGTAGTGTTTTGGATCAATGATGCGGCAGCTTAACAATGTTTTTTTATAATGACACGTCGGTATCTGAGAACCAAAGTTGTTTTTTTATATGTCCAAAGATGAATATCTCAAACTCAATAAGCCACTTTTGTGGTGACTCGTATATAATCACTGGACCAGAACACAAACACTGGTGGAAGACTCGGGACTTGTGACACAAAACAAAATGCCCATTAAAAAAATCCATTACCCCACCCACTTGGTCTCATACAGTACTATGTTCTATTTATGTAGAACATAGTACTGTACGAGACCAAGTGGGTCGGTTAATGGATTTTTGAATTGGCATTCCGAGTCTTCCACCTGTGAACACAGATCATGCAACATTGCCACACCAAAGTGACCATGTGTGGATAATATAAATGTCTCGATCGACAATACACTGGACACAGTATACAGGACCAGCCAATCACTGTGTCCGAGTGAATCACATGACATCGCGAGCCACGCCCCTCGCCAGTCGTACACCCCCGGGGCGGGACGGGACGACACTGCACCATACCTGATGGTGTATGTTCCCTTAGATCACAGATGCTGAAACAGATACATAGAAAATACCAGGCTGGCGTCTTTTGATATCAAGTTTATCAGGCAAGGCTAGGAAACGCGTAGGAATTCCGTTTCCGAGCCGAGCCTGATAAACTTGATATCAAAAGACACCAGCCTGGTATTCTATTTATCAGTAACCTTTTATGCTCGAAAACGACCACAGATGACGTTCTTATCTATGGACAGAACGCGGACTTGTTTACGTTGCGTCATTACACTGACGTCATTCGGTAAAATCACGCGACGTCATCCGACCAATGGAATGTCAGTTTTCACTTCGTTGTAACCCGGATATTTATATCAGGTTAATGCCGGATACAACAATATGTTATCAGTCGGCATGTATTCGGTCAACTCACGGCAGGTTACCTGATAAAGCAAGATATGTGGCTGTGACTGGAGAAATGGGTCTTATGGGATTAGCTCCTGAACAAATAGCACACTCCTGTAGCCTGATAGCGATCTATATTACTGGTTAGAAGCACGACTTGCATTTCATTGATGGAATAGCGAACAGTGCAGATCCTAATCAGACTGTGCGGATGCACAGGCTGATCTGGATCTACACTGGTCGCAAATCCCCAAAGCCCCATATATCCAGTCACAGCCACATATCAGTAACAGTGGAGGGAGATGTCCCTCAAAACATTTATTTATTTGACCTAGAGCAAAGGGGCTGCAATATGTGGGCTATAGAATGACAATATGGAAGATAACACGTAAGTCTTTGAAGTTTCAACAAGCCAATCTGACTTACGGTAACAGAGATAGTAGGTAGCTGAAAATCTTGGACAGTCAGATGGATGGACAGAGTAGCAACTATAACCATGTACCCCGAATATATTTATTCGGGGTACATAAAAAGGTGAGACGGTTTAGCATCCCAGCAATGACTATGGTCATATATGTTTGTGACTGGAGAAATGTGGCTTTTGGGATTTGCGACCAGTGTAACTCCTGATGAACTAGCATACTCCTGTAGCCTGACAATGACCTATATTGCTTGTTAGAAGCCCGACGAGTGTTTCATAACCCATAAGCCTAATTTCTCAAGTCAATGCCACATATAGAGACAGGGCCTTGATTTCAAGTTTCATCTGAAAGACCAGTGGGTTGGAAAAACTATTAGTAATTGTTCATGCCTTGGACCACAACCTTCAGTATTGAGTATTAAAGACCAATGCTGTACCACTGGATTATCAAGCCGTCATGAAAACAGATAGGAAACAAATGTGGCTGTGACTGGAGAAATGTGGCTTATGGGTTTTGCGACCAGTGTAGATCCAGATCAGACTGTGCATGATTTTATCCATAGAATACAGCGTTGATTACAGGAATGAACGGCCTTTTTGTGGAATTTATCGGGGTATAAACTTGTATCCAGTATTCCCGCGACTTTTATATCCCCGATAAATTCCACAAAAATGCCATTCATTCCTTATAATTCCAGCAGTTGAAATAAATTCATCAAGAAAATGTGTTTATTTTCCGTTTTCTTTAACTGCGCCTCACGGTTATGGAAAGTAGTTCGGCGTGGGAGTTTACTGGGATATAAATTTTGGACAGATACTTGCTACGGGCCAATCAAATGTTAGGGAATTGTGTAAATATTTTTGTGCTGGAATTATTGTGAAATATTCTAAGGCTGAAAGGGGAGATAAAACATCGGCAATCACTTTGCACATGTTCACATCAACGTGCAGAAGATCAGGCTTGTAGCTGTTACCATTAACCCTTAATTTTTTGTAGTCTGCTGTTTATTTTCTATTTTCCATTTCTATCATCAAAAACATGCTTTGACAGCATTTTAGAATAATTTACAACGTGCTTTGACAGCACTTTAGAAGTGCCATCAAACCATGTTTTTATTGAGAAATAAGGCAAGATATAAAAGCAACAGCAGACGACAATTATTGTGTGTAGCAGTTTAAGGGTTAAATGCCTACTGAGTAGGTTATAATATAGGGAGACAGATAGTTTTGTAAATTCTGTAGATATGACATTTTCTGGCAAAACAATCATTCATTCTTCATTACCCCACGTATTGATTGGCAGTATTATACATTTTATATCAGACATAACTTTCCACACTGATATCAGGGGCGATAACCGTGTTTCCTTTAAAATGTTAACGGACATTACTATTTATTCTCTGTATTTATTTTTTGATGTGCTTGATAATCTTTTGAAAATATTATTTTTTCAGGTGATGCATTTAATTAGTATAAACAAGAAACAAGGCAAAGCCTGCATGTCGCGCCTTGGGGCGAGGCATGGACACTATAAAAAAAATAGATATAGTAGATGGAAAAACTTTAACCAAAAAACTTTAACCAGACACACGGACGTACAGACGTATGCCAAAATGCCGACGATATCGCGCTGACAATGATGATAAACACCCATGTGAAGTATCAAGGTAATGGGTGAAGCAGTTGCAGAGATATAGTACACAAAAAAACTTTAACAAAAAAATTCAAAGTAATTTGACCTTGACATTGGGCATAGGGGCCGCACGGTTGGGGGGTAGAATGAAAATATGGATGATGATAAACACCCATGTGAAGTTTCAAGGTAATGGGCGAAGCAGTTGCAGAGATATAGTATAACCAGACGTACGTTAAAAAGTTAACGTTGAAAATGGCTAAGTCAATTAGGTAGAAATAATAGGTGAAGGTAAAAAAAAATGGTCACATGTTGGATAGTTGTATGTGGTAGGCACTCCTTGGTTATGAAGCTGTGAAAGTTTGGTGGTCCTAGGTGTACAGTACCAAAGAAATGGACTTAAACACGAAAACTTAACATTGTAAACGCGAAAACTTAACATTGAAAATGGCTAAGTCGACTGCGCGGAAAAAATGGGTCAAGTTCAAAAAAAGTTAACATGTTGGATAGTGATATGTGGTGGGCACCCCTTGATTATGAAGCTGTGAAAGTTTGGTGGTCCTAGGTGGTACAGTAAGAAAGAAATGGACTCAAACACGAAAACTTAACATTGATTGTGGACGCCGCCCGCCCGCCCGCCCGCCGCCTGCCCGCCCGGCTTTCGCCAATCCTATAGCCTGGATTTTTTTAAAAAAAAACCTGGCTAAAAATGATTATATCTGTATAGAGGGCACTTGCAATTTTTAAAACTGGTGGAATAGCGACACAATTATACACTTATTTAATTCCTATAACGAACAGTTTGTGCCTACCGAGTGGGCATGTACCATTAATGGTAAAACAGTTTTACGATCTACAGGGTAAATTGATAACATTCTTAAACTGAATGGGGTGTGATAATTCACAAGCTAGTCTTAATTATACCCCGGCATACAAAGAATGCCGAGGGGTACCGGTATATAGTTTTCATATTTCCGTCCGTCCATCTGTAAGATTTGCGTTAAAGTGTTTATCGATCCAGGCAGCGGCCGGGGTATCATTTGCTCTAGTTAAACCCACGGCATACGAGTATAGGTACTGGGTATATAGCTTTTCTCATTCCGTCCGTCCGTAAGATTTGCATTAAAGTTTTCTGGGGGCTGTTTCACTAAACTATGTACTATTTGTAAGAGCAAAATTATGTAGATTTCACATTAACAATGTGTTCTTGTAAACAATTATTGTATTTACATTTATTGAGCATACGCTGCATATGCTCAATAAATGTAGACATCAATTGAAATTTACAGACTATTCTAAATCTGCACTTACGAACATTTTAGTCGTACAAAGTTTAGTGAAACGGTCCCCAGGTAACCATAATCTCTGCAACCGCAAGTTAGATTGACTTGAAACTTCATATATGGTGGAGACACCAGTTTTCGGGGTGGTCGGAGTTTTCGGGGTATTGCCAATGTCGCTATTTTTAGCCCACATGCACTCGTGCGAGAGTTTTGCATCGGATTGTCTCGCGTTCTCATTGGCTGTCGGTCAACAGCCAATAAAACGCATTCCCACAACTAGAACAGTTTGAGGGCCATTCAAAAAGTGTTTAGTAAATTATTAACTCCATAATAAATGGATATTTTTCCAATATTGTTATGATAAAATTTACAATATTAAAATAAATGTACAAGTAAAATACAGCAATATAAAGAACAGCTTGAGGGTCATTAACAAAATATTGCGTTTAGTACAGTGGATATGCCTAGGTTCTGGATAATAAGCCTTCATTGGCCAGTTACTAGAGCTATGAGCATACAAAAACAATTATTCAAAACTTTTTAAAACAATAAACTTATTGTAAAAGTGCTGTGAAACCAGATTTATCTAAAAGTGTTGCTTGTTTCCATGTCGTCCATTTTGTTAACGTATGATCCAGGCGCTTGTAGAAAATAGACTGTTACCTTAGACTCTGGATTTTTGTTGTTGGGTTATTCTCATCCTGTAGTGTGGCGCACCATCGGATCAGAGTAAAAAATGGTTATCTAAATTATCAGAGGCGTGTACAGTAAACAATTTTCCACCATTTCCTTTGCCAGTCATAAATGACAATAATATTATCACAAGGCTAATAATCATACTGCAAGATGCTTTCAGTTCACGTTTAATTTTCATTTGTGGTCCATGCTATTTTACCATGTTCATTAAGGTGCACACTACAGGCAGGATTTATACCAACAACAAGATAATAACAATCTACAAACTGTAGAATATTATTCTGAGCATTTGTATAATCAACAGAACAATACATTCTATTAAAAACACAGAGTTTATATCTACATCTGTGTAATCAAATATAATTATGTGTTAGTTTTTTTATTGTTTTTCATATAAGACCCCCCAGTATAGTGAGAAGCTCTATTTTGGTAATTGGACAGCTACCAGTCTGTGTTTACACGACATTGACTGCTCAAAATGGCTAAAGAATCTAGTGACGCAGACTGACAGAACCATGCTTTGTAAATCTTTTTCAATAATGATGTTTATGAGTGGACAAAAGTGGGAATAGCTGAAATACAACATTTTGAAGGTATTCTAACAATTTTGATTAAAACCTTACATGACAAAGGACGATGTGGAATATTTGTATCCATTTTACAGATAGGTGTCTTCTGCAAAAAATGTCCGGGAAACTGACCGTGAAAGTTTCCGTGATTAGTGACAAATGCGGTTTACGAAAATTCCCGACGCGGGGTTAATCCCGACAAATGGTTACGCTACTGTACATTGTTAAATCCCAAGTGCAGTGGTTTATATAAAATGTTTAGCCAGTGAGTCAAAATTACCATTTCTGAAAAATCAGTGAGCAATTCTATGGAAAAAATTATAATATTTCAGAATTTTAGTGAGTCAAATCTGAAGTAAAAGAAATTAATAATACAACATTTTAATATTAAATGGACAGCAATATGTATTGAAACTGTTGTAGGTCCCAGACCGAAGACGGAAGAGAAAATATCGCCAGTACACAGAAGAAAGTCTTACAAATGCATACGGGGCATGTGAAAACGACAACATAAGTGTTTATAAGGCAGCACAATTGTTCAATGTGCCAGAGCAAACATTACGTGATAGGACATGTGGTTATGTAAAGAAAACTGTCAGTCACTCTTGACCTGTACCCATTCTGTCGCCAGCGGAAGAGACTGCATTGCGTGAGCATGCCATAAAAATGTCCAAGTATGGGTATGGGTATACCAATAAGGATCTGAAACGATTGGCAACGGACACGGCAGTGTTTGCTGGAAAACGGACAAATGAACGGGGCATCCTCGGAAAATCTTGGTTCAAAGGATTCCTAAAACGTAATCCAGACTTGAAAGGATTGAAACCGAGGTCCCTATCATTAACCCGTGCGAAGGCTGTGAGTGAAGTTGTGGTTGAAAACTACTACACAGAACTGAAAAGGGTGTTAGATACCTACGATTTACACGACAAACCGCACCGGATTTTTTAATATAGATGAGACGGGAATTTCTCCAGAACACAGTCCGTCCAACATAATAGGTCAACGGGGGAGAGTAGCATCCCAGCCATAACGTCTCCTAGAGGTGCAAATACAACATTAATTGCATGTTGTAATGCTACAGGAAATTCTGTTCCGCCTTATTTTGTATTTAAAGGCAAACGACAGACGGATGAGCTGACAAAGGGATCATTGCCAGGCACAGGCATATGCATGTCAGAAACTGGATGGGTCCAATACTGAAATATTTACGAACTACATAACTTCCCATCTCTCAGAGCATATACCAGGGGGCATAGGCAAAGACTACACACTGTTACTGTATGATGGCGCAACGTCACATATAAGTTCATCCCTTATAGAGTGGGCTCTGGAGAAGAAAGTCATCCTCATGGTATTACCAGCGCATAGTTCGCATCTGACGCAGCCATTGGACGTTGGTGTATTTAAACCATTCAAGTCTGCATACAATAGTGAATGCCAGGAATTTTTAAGGGCCAATGTTGGTCGTAGTATTTCCAGGTACGACATTTGTTCATTGGTATGTAAAGCATACGTAAAGTCATTTACACCAGCGAACATTTTGGCATCATTCAGGAAGGCCGGTATTGTTCCCTTAGTTTAAACATATTTTATTTGCATATTGTTTACAAGTTCATTGTCAATGTCAATGTTACTATATACAGTACTATACAAATGGGATTGGATTGAAAGCAAGCTTATTTAAATCCTCTCCCTTATTATTGTTCCCTTCAACCCAAATGTCATAACGAAGGATCAGCTCCTACCAAACAGTATTACCACTGGGACATTGGATCTAGCACAAACCGTTCCTGTTGATGTAAAGACAGAACCACAAGTAGCCGCGACTTGTGTCCAAACGTATTTGCAGCGAAAGGTGCCCAAGTTTATCCCACCTTTTAAGAAAAGGAAACCAAACAATCAGGCAGAATGTACATCTGGGAAAGAAATAACGAGCAGAGACATAGCGGATAAACTAATCTTGAAGAAAATCGATATTAACCCCCCGCCATCTCCACAGCCTGGTCCGTCGACAGCCATACATATGTCTCCACAGCCTGGTCCGTCGACAGCCATACATATGTCTCCTCAGCCTGGTCCATCGAGTTTCATCTACCTGTCCCCAACTAGTCCATCCATGACTGACACAGATGATGATGAAATTGCTGACTTGGACAAATGCTGTGTTTGTAAGCAGTATACACCGGAGGTTGTGCGGAAAAAATTTGCGTCGTATAATACCAAATGGGTACAATGTTCTGTGTGTGATCACTGGGTGCACCTGATCTATTGTACGGAAAAACAAGTAATTAGGAGGGGCGAGCAGTTTTACTGCCCACACTGTCCCCCTAGTATAGAAGAATAACTCTACACAAGAGTTTATACATTGTAAATATGTTGAGAATTTATTTATTAAAAAGTTGCTACTTTGAACTCTGTGACAAGTGGGGGAAATCCAGAGACTACATCCTAATTTCTTTAGACATTGAACATTGTATACCTCGAGATGCCACGTGACCCAACGAATGGCCTGGAATATTTTAACTGATTATCAGTCATCAATACACTTTATTCTTCAAAAAGGTATGTGTGTGTTATGTTACCACTGGTTATGTGTTATGTGTTATGTTCAAACAATAATTTAACTGATTTATTATTGTTTTCCTGGGGAATTATTATGCATGCGTTATGAAAATTATTAGAAAAATAATGACTTGTGTTCCCACTACATTAGACGTATTTACTAAATGCTCGCAGATTTATATTTACGCTGTCTAGGACACTTTTTGAATGTCCCCCGAAAACTCCGACCATAAGTCAAAATTCAAGATGGCTGACCCCTGTGTTGCTAAACACGCTGACGGGAATTTTAAACTAACAACAATCTTACATTGAAGGTACTTATCATTGAAACAAATGTTTATCATTGGATTGAACTGAAAATTTAGCTCATATGTTATGCTTTATAAAAACCGCCAGTTGTTGAATTTGTTAATACCCCGAAAACTGGTCCCACCATCATACTTTGTCATCATCATCCATATATTCATTCCATAGCCCACCCATGTGGCGTTCATGTCAAATGTAAAGGCCAAATGACTATAAATATTTGTTGATCGAACATGGTGACGACCTGGGGTATCTGCGAGTCTATGCTCACTTGATCGAGTTCAAAATCAATTTTCAAATTATTTCTTATCTTGTCTCAATGCATTATCCAAACTTCTGAGAAAGTATTTAGTTTGCCACGGCCTATGAATAAACTTACAAGGAAGAGCAGAGACAGCCCTAGCTGTCTGGAGGACATCATTTCGCGTCTTCATTGGACCGTTTTCTAAATGAGGAACTGTCACACCTGAGGAAGTACAAACACAATACGTATTCAATTCTGAAATACAGTCGACACTCAATAACTGTATGGTCTGTTCCACGTTTTGCTGCCAATGAAGTTTGGCTATTGACACATTAAATATAAAAAATATTTAATGCAAGTACTTTTTCATCAATAACAAAAAAGTCACCCTCCCCAAAAAATGTTTGATGAAATTCCATCAAATATTGATTTTATTGCGAAAAAAAGAGAGTAATTTAACATGTGGGCTAAAAGTAGATTATTTAAAAAAAAAAAAACTCAGAATTTGTGTGGACGATTTTAAAAATCTAAATTTTGTTTTCTTAGTTACATTATTTCTCGCCAGGTTTCGGAGTCAAGTTCCAATGTTGTTTTACCCTCCTCTTCACTCTCGAACCCCTTTTGCCCCATCTGGCACATCATGTTAAATTCCCATTCCCATAGGAAATCGTTTTTAGCAATAAAATAAATATTTGTTGGGTGACTTTTTTGTTTAAAATTGAAGACAAGGTTCTTACACTTAAATATATTTTTTATATTTAATGAGTTTAATAGCAAAACAATTGTTGGCAGCAAAGCATGGAACAAACAGTATGTCCTAGGCTCTAACAAAAAAAGACGATCAAGGGTTTACCTATAACAAAATGGCATACCCTAAGTGAATATGGTGCTATCAGAGCTCCAGTTAAGGTGCGTAATTTGGAGGTAAATTTCTTATTTCTCCATCAAAAATGGCAAGTTGGGAGTGCTTTAGAATCGTCTCAATGAGACGATTCTAAAGCACTCCCAACTTGCCATTTTTGATGAAGAAATAACCAAATTTCACCCCAAGTTGGTCAAATTACGCACCTTAACTGGAGCTCTCGCTATGTCTCATGGTTGTATAAAACAGATAAAACAAGAAATGCGTCTGTCGAACGTGGATGCCACCTGCAGCATATTTGAGAAACTGTGTGACGGACGGACGGACAGACGGACGGACGGTCCAAACACTAATGCCACCCGTTTCTTCGAAACCCGGTGGCATAAAAAAACAGAATTATTATAATTGTGGCACAAACAGGCAAAACAATTATAAATGAAATATGAAACAAGCCATGTGATTTTGTATCTAAGAAGATTTTTCATGAAAAATATTTTATTAACAAACTGTGATATTTTCTGTAAATGAATTTGTGATATTTTCTGTAAATGAATTCGAAAGTTGACAGAGTTTTCATAGCAAATGCCCCGACAGGGCTTAACCCTTAGTCCGCTACTCACAACAATTGTCGTCTGCTGTTGCTTTTATATCTTGCCTTATTTCTCAAGAAAAACATGGTTTGATAGCAATTCAGAATCATTTCAAATGGAAATGATTCTGAAGTGCTGTCAAAGCATGTTGTAAATTATTCTAAAGTGCTGTCAAAGCATGTTTTTGATGATACAAATGGAAAATGGAAAATAAACAGCAGACGACAAAAAATTAAGATAGCGGTCTAAGGGTTAATATGACATCTGGATAAAGACTTACAGCTGAAAGCCCGGCATACTGTGAATTTCTTCTTGCATAAGTTTGGTTTCTTCTACATATTTGTCTAATTCGGATATCATCGTTGGAGGTAATATGTTCGGGATGTATTTGGAAAACAGATCTGGTCTCATCTTTGCATATTCTGAAAAGAAGACAAATCAGACATGACCTGATAAAACATTTGTGTGTTTGTCACTGACTTGAGAAATTGGCTTATAATGAAAAACGGAAAAAACACACCGAAAATTTAACATGGAAAATGACTGTAAGTAAAGGTCACATGAAAGTCATGGAATTCTGACCCCTAGGTCTCATTTCCCACTAAAGTGGGTGAGACAAAAATGACATACAGATTTGCTAAATGCCCAAGGGGTACATAAGCCATGGACATACATACGAATGGACCATAAAGACTATTAAAAGCAATATGGAAACCAGAGCGTATGGGACATGAAAACTAAATACAGAATTAACCTTTCTAAACCCAACAGTCAGAAACTCTTGGTGTCTTTAATTTTGAAGTGGTAATTCATTTCTAACAATAATGCATGTTCATGACGGAAAAGCACACACAGTTTATGCATTGCTTGTATACCCGAATTACGGTGGAACATCTCTAAACTGGACATCCTGTCCGGTTTGGCGAAGTTTCACTGTAAAGCTCACTTGTTCACTACATATCATCCCCTAAATTCATCCTTGACTAGAAATGTGGCCTGTCGGCACACGAATGCCCCCGCTGGCAGCCAAAGAAAACGATACACATTTGAAAACAAGGAAACATAAATCATAAGCCATTTACCTGAGCGTTAAGGTTTCGAACGCACCAAGTCTGTGACCTTGACCCTGGGCTTAGCGGGGGTGGGACGAATGTGGATTTGTCACAGGGCAGTAGATGACAATGTGTGTGTGAAATGTGATACATGTAGTAGAGGATCTAAGCCCACAAAAACAAGGGTAGTGTGCAGTTTGTGATACAAGTGTGAAATTTGGCACAAATCAACATTGATATATCCTATACCATAAAAGCCCAGGACACAAGCGATTTATCACCTCAAATACAAGATGGTCGCCAAAATTAAAGATGGCCGCCAAAATTATTTATATCCCTCTTTCTCATCTTCTAGAAGTGGCAACGAGGCAGACTTCGTGTCTGTGGTATGGTTTTCAGGGATAAGGACACATACTATATATAGTAAATGTAGTTGTAATGGCTTCTAATATTCAAAATGGCCACCAAAATCATAGTATTCATATTGTTTAGCGAGAAAGAGGCAACTGTAGTTCATATACATGTATGTGTTATGATTTACTTTGGTTAAGTTAACTAACTATGTGCATTTGCAGATAATTAGATAATTGGCAGCTAGCTAGCTATCACTATTCAAAATGGCCACCAACATAATGACAGTTTAACATATATATACCTATGGTTGTGGTACAAGTAAATGGCACTATGTTTGAAATCAGTAAAATGGAAAACAAATTATTGTATTCAATCAAAAGATACATTATATATGAACACCATTATGGTATTATCACAATAGGGAACATACAGCTAGCAAATTGTGATGTATTCCCCTAATGGGATATGTCGCTTAGTTAGTTTAGATTGCTTTATAATAGTTCCTGGCGCTAGATGGTCACATTATATATATAACTATATAAAGTCATTGAATACCATAATTTAGTTTATACTTGATTGGCGTGTGATACCACAGCTATAGGTATATCTATTTAAGGCGAATGATGCATCTAGTACAGATTGACATGCATGTATATATGCTGTCTATTTATGGTTTACAGCCAATGGAATGTGTATACTATTATGTGTGGTACCGTACATGTGAAATGTTGATAATATATGAGTGATGACATACACAACACAAATATGGGTCATTATTGTTCCAGGCCGTGTATACCAACACAAGTCAGCATATATCTGCAGTCTTGTCATGGTCTTCACTTCTTGCAATCGAGTAGGCGAAACCTTAAACAGGCGATACAAAATCAATTTAGTTGCATGCCTATCTTGGTCTAAATAGGACAATAATAAAACATATTGGCTTTTGTCAGGTTGCTCATCAAATATTAGTCGCTAAGCATTATGGTACCACCTGGTTATATGTGTACTTATATAATATAACTGTATGTTGCATTACAGGGATAACTTGATGTCCATGATTTCTTCCCAGCCTGTGAGGCTGTGGAACATTGGCAATGCCTTTGCCTTCTGCGTACCAATATTTGAGAATATTGTATGGGCACCAATGAACCTGAATGCTTTCCCAGTACCGAAAGCTACCCACAGCTCTTCAAGATCTAGACGACACAGCATTTACACAGCTAGCACAGCAACGTCTGTGTCTGTTGTGCGGATAGTGATTTTGGTGTGTCCCTGTTTCACACAATCAGCAATGTGAACCATGATTTGAGAATCGGCCCCCTAATGGCTGCATGGTTCAATTCCAGATGTGTCTAGTTCGGGATCAGAGCACATCACACTTGTGTCAGCTGTCGTTACTAAGATCTTCTCGTGCTGCACCTCCTTGATTAAATACTCAGCGAGGAAGGAACACAATTCAGCTTTGTTACTGCCCACCTGAAGAAAGGACTTCCAGTTCGAGGGGATAGGTGCTGTAGCCAGAACATGTCTTATGCTCACCTGTACCCCCGCTTGTTCCGTGTGGATTTCTTAAGACTGTTTGTAATGTACCTATCCCAAACAATGTCCAGTCTCTGTACGTGTTTGAACACTGGTTCCTCCTTTTTTTAGGGGGGTGGGGGGGGGGGGTAGGGGGGTGGGGGGGGGGGGGGTAGCATATGTACAATGGCAGCACCATCAAGTACTTTCTGTCTGTCAATGATGGGGGACATGCCTGGTTTTCATACTGAAACAAAATCAGAAAGATTGCTATTACGTGACTGGCAGTCAATAAACAATCTGGAAAACAAGGCTGTGTTGGCTTTGAGAGATGTTATCTGGTTTTTGGTTCGGGTAAGTGTTTTCTTCGTAGTTGTTTTGAACAATGTAATCTTGTTCTTTGAAATGGTGTCTGTCACCGGTTTTTGACACAACAGTAATCTGTCAGTAACCCTTCATACTGTTTAATGCCAATCTCCTCTACTGTTTGGACCTGTTGCACCACAGATACATAAATCACTACCTTTGTGTGAACGGCTATGAGCTCTGACCCATGATGAAGAAATGGGTTATCCATTTCTTTCAGAACTTTCACCATCTCATTCACATTGCCTTTGAACTCGTCTTGGGTGGATTTGGGTTGTTCATGGTGCTTTGTGTCATGGATTTTCTGTCAGTCGTCCAACAGCACCACCATCACCCTTTATAAGCAGATTCAGTTGCTCATGGTTGTTGTCCATTGCAATGGAAGAGAACTGATGGATGCTCTTCTGCACTGTGAAGTGCCCTGAAATGAACTCATGGTACACAGTTGGATGTCTATGCTCCAGCTGTACCATGTCTTTTATGGGGACTGGCAGCCATCGAGCATAGTGTGTGTGGTGAAGAGCAAACATTCAAGGAGCTATTTTAGCTAAGCTCTCAACATACAACTCAAACATTCCTTCTCTCAGGGACTTAACATATTGCAAGACTAGCAACTCTAGATATAGACGCTCCAGAACTTGAACTGTGGGGATTTGTCAGACTGAACAGCACCAGTCCTGAAAAGGAAGCGGGTCGTCTTTCTCTGCAGCTTTATACATATTGTATGCTTCCTTCTGGAGAAAAAATAGAGCAACTGCTGTTACTTGATGGGCCCACCTTGTCCGAGTAATGTGAATACTTTCCAACAGAGAGTGTGCTCTGCCTGGAGTGGTAACATTTGCGTTGGTGAGTGCATTAATCCAACCACTACCAATTCATACCGGTAGTGGGGTATTGGACCTGAGTTTGATATTGATTTCGCTCATTCACATGGCAAGTATTGTTGTTGTTGTTGTTGTTGTTGTTATTGCTGCTGTTCCTAGACTAACATTCCACACTACCTTTCTGTGACACCAACATAGATTGAAAATTCTGATAACTTGAATCGAAATAATTATATTGTGCAATTATATATATATATATATATTGATCTGTGTCATCAGGATCATGATTTGAAGATGTGTTCATGTAATGCATACGGCGGCCATTTTTAACATTGGCGGCTATTTTGAACCACATGATATTTTTCAAAGGTATCCTTTAGTTTATACACCATAAAGTAACTTTTTAAAAAAAGAAAAATGGCCATCAAACGTGTGTCTCTATGGCATCTATAAACAAAGATGTGTTCATTTAATGCATACGGCGGCCATTTTTAATATTAGTGGCCATCTTGGACAGCAGGGCATATTTAATTTATGTCCTGGGATTTTTTATTGTATACATAATAAATGTAACTTGGTAAAAATAACAAAAAGCAATCAAATATGTGTCTCTGTCATCTGTAAGCAGAGATGTGTTCACTTTTATGCGTACGGCAGCCATTTTTAATATTGGCAGCCATATTGGACCACAGGGCATATTTCACTTGTGTCCTGGGCTTTTTTTTATTGTATACACAATAAAGTAACTCTGTGCACAAGTTCATGCTTGTATCACAAAGTGCACACCTCATGTGCTTGGCTCCTCTACTATGAAGCAGATCCGAGCAAAGAGACAGAAATTATTATAGGAATGAATGGCCTTTTTGTGGAATTTATCGGGGTATAAACTTGGAAAAGTCGCGGGAATATTGGACGAAGGCCGGAAGGCCTCGTCCAGTATTCCCGCGACTTTTCCAAGTTTATATCCCCGATAAATTCCACAAAAAGGCCATTCATTCCTTATAATTCCAGCATTTGAAATAAATTCATCAAGAAAATGTGTTTATTTTCCGTTTTCTTAAGAATTATTTTAACTGCGCCTGACGGTTACGGAAAGTAGTTCGGCATGGAGTTTACTGGGATATAAAATTTGGACGGAGACTTGCAACGGACCAATCAAATGTTAGGGAATTGTGTAAATATTTTTGTGCTGGAATTATAAGCCATTTACCCGAGTGTTTAGGTTTCGGGACGGACACCGGTAACACTATATGCCCCCCTCACCATTCAGTGGCGGGGGCATACAAATATTGGCACTTACCTGGGTTTAACAAATGTAGGTTTTTGAGAAGACTGCACATGGTGGGTGGAGAAACAGAAAATGGGTTGGAATTGGCTTCCTCTAGTAATGCTGCAAGTAAGAGTAGAAAATGTTAAAACTTGTGGGCTCAGTGGTCAGAAAACAATTGGTAGGTTTCTTTTGGTGGAAATCATGCCTATCAGCAAACAAATAAATATGTAAATCTGTTTTTATAAACATTTTATGTAGCTTTCACATAAATACAGGTCATTCTCGTTATCTCGAAGTCGAATGGACTGGTGAAAATATATCGACATATCCGAACTTAGAGATAACAATTTGCCAAATTTCTCGAACACAAATCCGAACAAAATCGCTTAAGAAATGCCTCTTTATTTTATTTCTGGATTTTCAGAAATCGCTCACTTTCTTTTTAAACAATGAGCATGTGTATGTTACTAAATATAGCAAATATGCTTTTTACAATTTCCGGTGAATTAGACACAATTTGTTTATGCTTTTTCGCAGCTGCTGAAACGAGTGATTTTGAACACACATGTAATACACATCAATGACTAATCATTACATCTACGATTTACTTATGCACCTATCAATGTTTTCCCCCAGGGGGGGGCGGCGGGCACCCCCGGGGAATTAGACAGCCAGATGGTCCCCGAGGGGCGGGAATTTGACACGCTAAATGATCCCGTGTCCCGGGAAATAGATTTTGGCCGAGTCCCCGCTAAAATTTCGGCGCACCGCGTTAGTCTAATTCCCCCAATTAGACTAACGCGGTGCGCCGAAATTTTAGCGGCGGAAATTCTCTCAAATTCTACCACAACAACAACAACAAAAAATGGCAGAAGACATCGGGAAGAAATCCGTACTAGCGAAATCTATTCAACATACTGCAACAGAAGAAACAAGTACATGTATCAGCTTTCTACTAAAAAATCTGCAGTTTTATCCATGCATTGTCCGGTGTATCCTTGATCTTCGTTGCTCGCATATCCATGCAGGAAACCTCTAGGGCGTTGTAGGTTTCAAAAATATCTTGGACGAGGACACGCAAACCCCCGCACACTGCTTGTCCCATTTTAGAACCATATACAATACGAATTTTAAAGCAAGAAAATAGTGGGCAGTGCATTGCAGAGCACAATTTGACATTTTTGCTCGTTTATAATCAGTTTATAATCAGAATAATTTTTTTTATCAACACAGCAGGATATAACTTAGGCAAGGTGAAATAGTGTCCTATGTGCCGGGAAATCGCGTCTACGGCGTAGTAGGTTTCAAAATTTTTTTGGGGGAGGGCCCCCAAACCCCCCGCGTTAGCGTCGCGCTTCGCGATCGCTTGTTCATTCCATGCAGGAAACCAATCCCCACCCCCTCCACCCCACAATCCCCACCCCCGGGGAATTTCATATACTAAGAATCTCCCACTATGGGGATTTAGATCAAAATATTTGGCTCCAGGGTGGGGAATTAGACTCCCAAAAAAAGAAATTATCTAATTCCCTGGGTCAGCCCGCCGCCACCCCCCCGCCCCCCCCCCCCCCCCCCTGGGGCAAAACATTGATAGGTGCATTATTGCTACACCGTTTAATTCATTTTTCTGTTAAAAGAGATTTGATATCACATTAAGTTTAATTGATTAATTGTCGTTTTAAGTGAACTGCTTTAACTGGACATGCAACTTTAAACGCATTTTAACGACGGCGGTGTCTTTGGTTTCTATTATAGGAATGAATGGCCTTTTTTTGCGGGAATACTGGACGAAGGCCGGAAGGCCTCGTCCAGTATTTCCGCGACTTTTTCAAGTTTATATCCCCGATAAATTCCACAAAAAGGCCATTCATTCCTTATAATTCCAGCATTTTAAATAAATTCATCAAGAAAATGTGTTTATTTTCCGTTTTCATAATAATTATTTTAACTGCGCCCGACGGTTACAGAAAGTAGTTTGGCTTTGGAGTTTACTGGGATATAAATTTTGGACAGAGACTTGTTACGGACCAATCAAATGTTAGGGAATTGTGTAAATATTTTTGTGCTGGAATTATAGACATGTGAAAACTTACATGTGATAATCGCGCTGATTCAGACTTGGCGGCGCCGGGTGCTTAATTTTCGCACCGACATATCAGAATACAAATGTGAAGAAAACATACTATCGGGACTCGATTTCCACTTCGACTAAACCGATATATCGACATATCCGATAGCGAGTTATCAGGAGTAAAATATACGATTTATGTAGGGAATTCTGTCGGGGACATATCGAGATAAGCAGGTATATCGAGATAAACGATATCGAGATAACGAGATTCAGCTGTACATACGTTAGATAGGCTACAACTTCCCATAAACAACTAGATCGGTCAAAAAGCGAGGCCCAAGTACCCCTAAATATGTAAAAAAACTTACAAGTGTGTGGTCTTGTAACCTTGACTCTGGGCTTAGCGGGGGCAGCACGAACGTGAATTTGTCACAGGGTGGTAGAGGTCCATTGGAGCAATGCATGTGTGAAATGTGAAGCAGATCCGAGCAAGGAAATAGAAGTTATAACCGATTTCTCTGATGTTAAGTTTTGTATAAGTATGTGTGACCTTGACCTCGAGATCAGCAGGGATTTGTCACAGCATGATAGTAGAGCCTTAGAAGAATGCATGCATGAAATAACTAGATTTATCAGTAAGCGGGGGCTTACGGAATACCCCACCCCCCCCCCCGCGTCAACCCTGACCTAGAATGAATTCCAGCTCGCATACTATCATTTTCAGATAAAAGACTATGTCAGCACATATGGAGAGTGCGATGGTGGTTCCAGTTGAAAAAAGCAAACTAGACATTCTAAGTTTGTGACCTTGACCCATGGCATAAATGGCGGTCATAGGTTTGTCGCAGAATGATGTATGAGTGTCAGAGAAGGGCCGGGTAAAATATCACTGCATTCCGCAAAGGGAAAGAGAAGTTATAAGGAAATTTACATTTCTTAAGTTTTAGTTTTTTTCTAAGTTTATAAGTCCGTGACCTTGAGCCCTGGCATAAATGGGGGTCATAGGTTTGTTGCAGAATGATGTATGAGTGTCAGAGAAGGGGTGGGTAAAATATGAAAGATTTCCGCAAAGGGAAAGAGAAGTTAAAAGGAAATTTTTTTTTTTTTTATTACAATTGTTAAGTTTTCGTTTTTTTCTAAGTTTCTAAGTCCGTGACCTTGACCCCTGGCATAAATGGGGGTCGTAGGTTTGTTGCAGAATGATGTAGGAGTGTCAGAGAAGGGCCGGGTAAAATATCACTGCATTCCGCAAAGGGAAAGAGAAGTTATAAGGAAATTTACATTTGTTAAGTTTTAGTTTTTTTCTAAGTTTATAAGTGCGTGACGTTGAGCCCTGGCATAAATGGGGGTCGTAGGTTTGTTGCAGAATGATGTATGAGTGTCAGAGAAGGGGCGGGTAAAATATGAAAGATTTTCGCAAAGGGAAAGAGAAGTTAAAAGGAAATTTACAATTGTTAAGTTTTGTGACGGACGGAAACACGGAAACACGGACGGACAAGCTGACTCCAGTATAATAAGAATTTTTGATGAAAGAAATAGAAGTTATAACATATTTCTCTGATGTTAAGTTTTGTAAAGAGACTAAGTATGTGACCTTTACCTTGGGATCAGCGGGGGTTGGACGGTCGTGGATTTGTCACAGCATGATAGTACAACCTTAGAAGAATGCTCAAGTGAAATATTAAGAATTTTCAATGAAGGAAATAGAAGTTATAACTTATTTCTCTAATGTTAAATTTTGAAAAAGAGATCAAGTACATGTATTTGACCTTGACCTTGGGATCAGCGGGGGTTGGACGGTCGTGGATTTGGCGCAGCATGGTACTAGATCCTTACAGGAATGCATGTGTGAAATATTAAGCATTTTAGATGAAGGAAATAGAAGTTATAACATATTTCTCTGATGTTAAGTTTAGTGACGGACGGACGCCCGCATGGACGGACAATCCGACTCCAGTATAACGATACGTGTCATTCGACAACACCAATATCTGGCATGTGGTCAGTACACACACAACAGTGGAAAGATGGTCCATACAACCGTATTAATAAAATGCAGGGGCCCGGTGCACTCAACTTTGTATGACTAAAATGTTTGTAAGTGCTAAATTATGATAGTCTGTAAATTTCATTTTCTTTTTTTTTGTAAGAAATATTGAGCGTAGAATGCAGGAAATGGCTTCTTCAATTCAAAAAATTTCCGGGGGGTCATACCCCCGGACCCCCTTCCCAACTCCCTCGCACCGCTCAGTCGACGAACGAGCATACCTCGTTCAAGTTCCATGTGGGCCCCCTGGTTAAAACGGCCACTATTTGGTCCAAACGGCTAACAGGATTTTAGAATTTGTTCAAAACGGCCCCTACTAAAAACGGCCTTCACTTTTATTTGATTTTTGTTTGCATTAATTTGTTAAAGTTAATACATAATAGTATTAATACACTAACAAAATCGACCGCATAAGAATATTGATAAAATAGAAATTTAATAAGCATGAAATATATACTGTTTATTTAAGCAGGGAAGTTGATTATCGTGAAATAATGCACGAATGATTGGGTCCTTAGGAGAAACAAACGAGTGAGCGTAACGAACCGAGTTTGTTTAGCGGTAGGACACAATCACGAGGGCACACGATACTTTATAAAAACAAAGCTCTTGTATTAACAATTATTGGATTTACATTTATTGATCATAGGCTGCATTTCCAGACGATCCTAAATTTGCACTTACGAACATTTTAGTCGTACAAAGTTTAGTGAAACGAGCCCCTGATCCGGACATACTGTCGATAATTTGGATCCACAGATTTGGATGACAGATATGCTACTTTACTAAGTCAAAAGAGAACATTTATTTATTTAATGGTGTTTAATGGCTTGTCAAGAGCCAAGGTCATTTAGGCCAAGTTCATAGGGTGGAATCAAGTATTTCATCAAGGATGGGGTGAAAATCAACAGAGAACAGCATATGCCACGATCAGACTGTGCATATGCGCAGGCTGATCTTGGACTATGCAGGTCACACATGTCAAGTTTGTTTGTTTATTGGTGTTGAATGGCCTATCAACAGCTATGGTCATGTAAGGCCGGTAAAACGAGTTCGATCCCGTTTTAACCTGCTTCATTGGGGGGAAAATCCCAAAACCCGAACGGAATATTTACATCGAGAAAAAATATATTCAGCCCTGAAATTAGAATAACCTGACCTGGTGCCAGGTCCATACCACACCAGTCACTTGGCCACTTGCCCTAAAGTAGAACACACACATGTCAAGAAAGTTCCATCTTCACGGGTGTGGGATCAAAGTTACTTACGTAACAAAACATCTACATATACATCTACCACACTGGTCCGGAACAATTTCCGAAGTTCTTCATTTAAATCTGTCCGTAACTTTGTCTCAATGTAAAACCGGTTCTGGAAAGAAGAGAGTAAGAGAAAACTAAAGTGTGGTAAGCAATATACACAGATACAGTCCAGAATAGATCACCCAGTAGCCTATTTCATCAACATTGCAGAGTATACTTATCTAGCAAAGTATACTTCGAGGGAGAAATTTTCAATTTTATGATAAATTTATTAATTTTTATTATACTGTTTGTTTGTTTGTTTATTGGTGTTTAACGGCCTATCAACAGCTATGGTAATGTAAGGCCGGGCAAACGGGTTCGATCCCATTTTAACCTGCTGCATTGGGGGGAAAATTCCAAAATCAGAACTGAATATTTACATCGAGAAACAATATATTCAGCCCTGAAATTAGAATAACCGGACCTGGTGGCAGGTCCATACCACACCAAAGTCACTTGGCCCCTTCCCCTAAAATAGGATTACAAATAATCGTAATACTCACATAAGGGGTATAACCAGATTCAACTGTCACATACAAAATGCCAAAGACGTATGTGAGGGCCAAACCAGGTCTCCAGTCGGAATTCCGGTAAGGATGAACACCGATCGTTAAATTACCCATCGCTTGCACCCACTTCCACCCACTTTTATTATACTGAATTTATTACATTATCACAGCCATTTTGGCTATGATAATGTAATACATTCAGTATAATAATTCTGCATACTTTTAATCATCAAATATATGCAGTAGTTAGTTCTGTATGAAATAATGCATTTTGGGAAAAGTAAATGATTACTACCTCAAAGTATACTTTGCTAGATAAGTATACTTTGCAATTTTGATGAAATCGGCTACTGAATAAATCACCCAGGTCCTGTGCTTGACCCAAATACATTCAGAATACACCTTCACGGGTATGAAATATTTCATTTTTTATTTTTCTTATTTTCTCAATGAAAGAATATGTTGTGACAACTCATTTGAACCGTCTCGATGAGACGGTTCAAATGGTGGTCATTACATATACTTCTGAGCACATTTAAGAAAATATTTATTATATTTTCATGATTTCAAATGCAGTGAAACGATTCTAAATTGGACACCTTGGAACCACCCCAGTGTGTACGGTTTCACAGTATTTGCGAACAATGTTGAGCCTATGAGCTGACTCATAATGGTGAGTCATCAAACCAGAATTTTCAGTACCTCGCACTAATCTTAGATTTTAAAAATAACTAGAAATGTGGCCTGTCGGCACACGAATGCCCCCGCTGGCAGCTAAAGAAAACGAGGCATATTTGATTATAAGCCATTTACCCGAGCGTTAAGGTTTTTAATGCACCTTGACCCTGAGATTAGTGGGGGCGGGACGAATGTGGATTTGTCACAGGGCGGTAGAGGACCATTGTAGCAATGCATGTGTGAAATGTGAAGCAGATCCGAGCAAGGAAACACAAATTATAAGCCATTTAACTGAATGTTAAGGTTTCAAACGCACCAAATCTGTGACCTTGACCCTGTGCTTAGCGGGGGCAGGACGAATGTGGATTTGTCACAGGGCGGTAGAGGACCATTGGAGCAATGCGTGTGTGAAAGTTAGTGTAGGATTGAGAAACGCGCACGTAGATTTGTCCCAAAGTGGCAAGTAAACAATAAAAGTGGAAAAGGTGACGGTCAAAAGTGAAGGTCGAAGTAATGGGTGGTGGAGTGTGTAAGGCATGTTCATATGTATCATGTGCATAAATATTTAAGCGATTGGCAAAAGTATTGAGAAGTTATTGTAGGATTGAGAAACGTGCACGTAGATTTGTCCCAAAGTGCTAAGTAAACATTTAAAGTAGAAAAGGTGAAGGTCAAAGGTCAAGGTCGAAGTACTGGGTGGTGGAGTGTGTAGGGCATGGTCATATGTATCATGTGTATAAATATTTAAGCGATTGGCAAACGTATTGAGAAGTTAGTGTAGGATTGAGAAACGTGCACCTAGATTTGTCCCAAAGTGGCAAGCAAACATTTAAAGTGGAAAAGGTCAAGGCCAAAGGTCAAGGTCGATGTACTGGGGGGTGGAGTGTGTAAGGCATGTTCATATGTATCACATGTATAAATATTGACATAATATGTGAAGCCATGTAGAAGTTACTAAAGAATATGGTAATATCGGGACGGACGGGACGGACGGACGCCGGTAACACTATATGCCCCCGTACCTTTCGGTAGCGGGGGCATAAAAATGAAATTAATGGAAATGTCCAGAAAAAATTAGCATGGAATAGTCAATCTCAGACTTACATCACAGGTGGAAGACTCGGACCTGTGATACAAAAAAATCCTCATTCCAAAAAATCCATTACTCCACCGACTTGGTCTCATACAGTACTATCTTCTACTATTATCAAGTCATAAATTTAATCGATGTTCATTGTGTTTGTGCGAGTCTGAAACGAGGAGGCTTTTTCAATAATAGCCATATTGCTTACCACCTTCCTATAATAGAAGATAGTACTATATGAGACAATAATACATTTGTAAAAGTAAAACATGCATTGAATTTTAAAAACATATGGGGGTATAATACTCTTTAGATACAAAACTTATCTGTAGCAGATTTCATCAACATTGCAAAGTATACTTTCCTAGCAAAGTATACTTTGAGGGAGAAATTTTCAATTTTAGGATAAATTATTAATATTTATTATACTTAGTTTATTACATTATAAATTCAGTATAATAATTCTGCATAGGATTAATCATCAAATATATACAATCGTTAGTTCTGTATGAAATAATGCATATTGGAAAAATCAATGATTACTCCCTCAAAGTATACTTTGCTAGATAAGTATACTTTGCAATTTTGATGAAATCGGCTACCGGTGTGTGTCAGCATTCACTGACTGAAACAGTCTGATTGACATCAGTAATTATATAAGTGTAAACCTTTCTGAGAAGGTAAGAAAGTAAGAAAACAGTCAGTTAGGTGCTCAGCCTTGGACAATCAAACTGTCTGATTTTGAGAACAAATCCAACAGGTGACCAGAAAGCTTAACCCTTTCAACCCTGGATATCCTATACTGGCTTTCTCATACTAATTTTGGAACTACAGTGGAATCCCTCTAAACCGGACACCAACACAACACCTGCGATCTTATTTTTGATGAGTTTCTTGGTCAATAATCTCCGGTGATAATGTCTGTTCGTGATCGCATTGCACAAAACTACGGCTCAGAATGATCAAGTACCGATTTACAGTGAAACCTCTCTAAGCCGGACACCCTGGGGACTCCCATGGTGTCCAGTTTAGAGAGGTTTCACTGTATTCCATTAATGACAAAATTTTTAGAGGTGAATTATAGTGACAAACACTGTAGATCCAGATGAGTCGGCTCGTTACGAGCCGGCTCATCTGGATCTACAGTGTTTGCACAAGGTGGCTTGCTGGCCTCTACTGTCTGTTTCACGTTAACCTGCCCAACTTTTAAACCTATTTAGTAGGGTTGAAAGGGTTAATAAAGGTATGGATAGGCCGAACTACTCAACCATAGCTTCTACTTACCATATAGTTAAATATTGGTACAATACCACCTAATGCTTGTATATACTGGTTTACTATGTATGCAAATCGCTCAATGAACGTTGGTGGATTCTGCAGCTGGAAAATACAACGGGAAAACATCAGCATAATAAGTTGAAAATGGAAATACGAGAAAATATGAGCACGTTATTAATACATGTATCACTAAAACATTTTTTTTATTTTTATAAATGATACATGTACAATTTGATGAAAGCTGAAAGTGGCAGGAATTTTATATTTTTTTGGTTTAATGGAATTGTTCAAAATTAAAGGTACATGCCCACTCAGAAGGCACAAAATGTTCTTTATAGGAATTAAATAAGTGTATAACTGTGTCACTATTCCACGAGCTTTAAAAATTACGAGTGCCCCTATACAAAGATCATATAGTAATATTTATTTTACTGATAGTGACCCGCGGTTGTATAAGGCTATTTTCATATACAACTGAGGCATTATATTTTTTAATTCTTTATACTAATTAAATGCGTTACCTGAAAAAAAATATTTTCGACAGATTATAAATTATGATCATTGCACATCAAAAAATAAATACAGAGAATAAATAGTAATGTCCGTTGTTTTAAGGAAACATGGTTATCGCTCCTGATATCAGTGTGGAAATTTACGTCTGATATAAAATGTATAATAATGCCAATCAATACGTGGGGTAATGGTGAATGAATGTTTATTTTATCAGAAAATGTTTCAGATGATGTCTCTGATGCATGTATAAAGACAAGAATTACGCTACGGAAGCGGTATCGCGCCTGCCGAGGCATTGACTGTGAACATTACAAGTAAATAAATGACCTTGAATTTGGATGTAGGGGTGTGTGTAATGAAGCATCATCCCTAGACAAACACTGATGTTAAATATTATTAAAGTGTGGCAAGGGGTTAAAGACATATTGTGAAAAAACAATAACTGTAACGCATTTCTGTTACAAAACCGGTGAACATTAAAAGTAAATAAATAACCTTGACCATGAGAATTTGGATGTGGGGGTGTGCGTAATGAAGCATCATCCCTAAACAAACATTGATGTGAAATATTATCAAAGTCTGGCAAGGGGTTAAAGAGATATTGTGAAAAAACAATAACTTTAACGCATTTGCCTTACAAAAAAATCGGACGACGACGACGGAAAAAGCGCTGACTATAGTCGTGCCTCTGCTAAAGCAGGCGCGACAAAAATGTTGTGCCTACTGAGTGGGCATGTACCTTTAACATGGAACAGACCATCTTATATATTTTGAGAGTGAAACTGTTAACAATTTCTTCCATCATAATCACAAATCATGTGGAAGTTAGTCAATATCTATACTGGTAAATAACTACATTGATACCCCCAGAAGTGAGCATAGAACAGTATGTTAGTGTTAGTCAACATAACTTTGATATTGCCCATAAATGTGGCTGTGACTGGTGAAATCGAGCTTACAGCATTTTTCCTGATCTTACATTGCATTCCAGCAGCTGGATAGGATCTATTCTGTCTGCTAGATGCATGACAGGTGCTTTACTGATTGAATGGCGAGCAGTGCAGACCCTTTTGGCATTTGCGACGAGTGTAGCCCCAGATCAGACTGCGCATCTGCAGTCTGATCTGGGGCTACACTCGTCGCAAATGCCAAAAGCCTCATTTCTCCAGTCACAGCCCAGGGATTCCGCTGGGAAAATAAAAAAATCGCCACTTCAAAAAAACAACAAAACAATTGGCGATAAAAAAATAAATAAATTTGATTTTTATTTTTAAAATTGTAATTTTTTATCGCCAATTGTTTATTTTTATCGCCAATTGCAAAAGTGGCGATCGCCAGCGGAATCCCTGACAGCCACATTTATGGAAAATATCCGATCTAATGTTTCCGCCCTCAGAGTACATGAACAACCAACTTACTTGTATTTTCAGTTCCTGACTCAATGTATGTAGATGTTTAGCCATGTATGTCAGGAGATCGCCATACAACCGCTCAGAAAACTGCTTACACACGCACTTGTACACACAACTGTAAACAGAGAACATGCAGCGCTCCCTGGGGACCATTTCATCAACATTGCAAAGTATACTTTAGTAGCAAAGTATACTTTGAGGGAGAAATTTTCAATTTTTTGAAAAATTTATTAATTTTTATTATACTGAATTTATTACATTATCACAGCCATTTAATGGCTGTGATAATGTAATAAATTCAGTATAATAATTCTGCATAGTTTTAATTATCAAATATACACAATCGTTAGTTCTGCATGAAATAATGCATTTCGGAAAAATCAATGATTGCTCCCTCAAAGTATACTTTGCTAGTAAAGTATACTTTGCAATGTTGATGAAATAGGCTACAGATAAGTGTTTTATCTAAAGAGTATTATACCCCTTAATTTCAAATTCAATGCATATTTTATTTTTGAAAATGAGTATTTTTCTATGTAAAATAGGGAATAAATTAGCACAAAAGCAAACAAAGTTGACAAATCACTTATTTGAGCTTGCCTTTTCAGCTCAAATAAGTGAAGTTTCAACTTTATTAGAACATTTTTACTCATCAGTTTTAAAATCAATGTGTATTCAGATAAAATAAATGCATAAAATATGATATAGACCAATACATGCCTGAACATGGAAAGTATAACCAACCATTTGCTAACTAATTTAATGTGGGTGGATAAGAAAATAAAGAAAACATCAAAAAAACTGTCAGAAATCTAAAAGTTTGGCCAGTAGTTGAAAGGGTGAAGAGTGGGAAGCTGAAAAACATCACACTTGAATCTTATTACATGTATGTTCCATTCAACGAAAATATCTACATTTGGAGTTACATGTACCTCTATCATGATACACAAAACAAATTGTGTCCCAATACATTATTACTTTATATAAATCATGGGCCATGATACGATAAAACCAGGTTCATTTAATTTTTGACTACTCACTAGCACCCGCTTGATGTGTAACTGAAGGCCCACAACTTAACCTGTTACATATTTGGAATACACATTATATTTGTATTTTCAGATAAAAATATACTTCTCTTATGTATGCATGGACGTATATATGTTGTAACCACTCATTTGAACAGTCTCAATCAGATATAAGATTTTTTTTTAAATGTTTTATCCGGTTAGTTGTATATGTATTACACATGTAATGGGTTCATATCTAGTTTACATGCGCAAAGCACAATACTGTGAAGGCAAACTGTGGCCTGGCCTTTATCTATGTACCTGTACATCTGTTCATATGATATGGGGATATACTGGCCCGGAGTCATTGTGAGAAGCTGATGAATGGCCTGCTCCAACTTTGGCCAGTACTGCGTCAAGTAATCCTCCTCTGTTATTGTCATCATAACTGAAGCAAAAAATCACAATTCCAGTGTTGCGCCATGGGGCTTATTGGTTTTGCGGCCACTGAATGTCCAGACTATACCGCATCCGCACAGTCTGATCTGCACCGTTCGCTAATCCATCAATGAATCATCTGTTATGCATCCAACAAGCAAAATAGATTGTTATCAGGCTACACCCTATTTCTCTAGTCATAGATACAAATGACAAGACAAAGTGTTGTGCAATTCTGCATCATGATCATCCTCAAGTGACACAGATGTTTTGGACCGTGGACGGATTTCCCAAAACTGAACTTACAATACATGCAATATGCCACTAAGAATCGTTGAAGTGCTGCAAAGTGAAGGGTGTTAGATAATGTTAATTTAGGATGAACATTTACAGTGTGGTGTAATCACTGACCAAATATGGCAGCAATAATTTTCAAAACTATTTGTCGAGATCTGGACATAAAATGTTATATTTTATCTGATACAGCCTGCAGAATGTGTGATTAAAGATTTAATGATGAACACGCTGGTATATGTCATTTTACTGACAAATGTTTATTGGTATTTTCTTTAAACATGCTGGATAATGCAGGGCTTGAAACTAACACTCGCCCACTCGCCCGTGGCTAGAAGATTTTAGTAAGGGCTGGTTATTTTTTACATCTGACCAGCCCGCGTGGCGAGTAAAAAAATCCAGCTGATATGCCTTTACTAATTTAGAACATAAGTGAAAGTCATCGCGCTGTGTTTGTTTACAAAAATGTGTCGGAGAAAATGGTTGTAAGCTGCTTCCCTATTGGTGAGTAGCAATCCTAAAGTCAAATATCATTGGTCTGCATGCCAATAGCCAATCAAATATCACGTTTTATAAACTACACGCGTCCGAATCGATAACTTTCGTTTGTTTACGTAATGACCGCCCTCAAAATAATGACGTGTAGCAGTTTTCCCACACTAGCGACACCTGTCGGGACTTTTTCATTGTATACTTCAGACATTTACAATTAATTTATTCACAAAGGTTACTACACTTTCCTTATAAGGAAACGGAGTAATTTTGTTTCTAAGAATAGAACCATGCTTGATTTCGCGGAAACGAATACATATGCGTGTATGTGGCGTTGAAAATCCAACTTCCAAGTTATAGTTTTGCATATTTACTTCAGCATCAAGGCCGATCCAAACTGGCAAGAAAAACTGAATATATTCAATTGAGAATGTG
Organism: Conchocele bisecta; assembly: GCA_029237695.1. NCBI lineage: Eukaryota > Metazoa > Mollusca > Bivalvia > Lucinida > Thyasiridae > Conchocele > Conchocele bisecta. Next base: position 77,123,618 of record CM055272.1, read on the forward strand.
TTTCAACAAAAAAAATACGATCGAAAGTGAGTTTTAAGCTGAAAGAATAATGGTCTTATCGATTGACACCCGAGCAAGTCGCCCCCACACAGTTTCGGACCTAAAAATGAATTTGTGAGAAATGATAAGTTCACTGTTTTATATTATTTTAAAAATATTAATTGATTGATATAAATTAAATATAATAGGGGATAGTGTCTGTTGACAGCCCTGAGCAATAAAAAATACTGTTTTAATGAATTTATACAGGCGACTCTTTGTCGCCCGCTTTATGTTACGCGTATATGAAAACTTACCATTCAGTGAAACTAGGTTGAACATGATTGAAAGTGTAAAATTTGTTTTACCGTAAACCGATAAATCAAGCAGGAGGTGTTTTTACGACACGTGGTATTACTAATACAGGCGACGAATAATTTGGCCCGAAGGGCCAACTGCTTCTAAAACAAAATGTAGATAACATCGGAAAGTATACATAATATAGCTTACGAAGTTACTGCATTTCAAAATTGTGTTTTCGTTAGGAAGACTAAAGTCCCCCGAGAGACGCTTGAAAATATGCGTTTCAAATGATCGGAGTAGAAATGCCTTAAATGCGCATTGGAATATTTTATGGGAAAAAAAAGAAAAACAATTTGCAACGAAATGGAGATTCATTATTCTGTATTTATTTTAACACCTTTCTCTCTCCCACACCCATGTCTCTGTCTGTCTGTCTGTCTGTCTCTCTATCTCTTTCACTCTCTCCCACATCCATCTCTCTCTCTCTCTCTTCATCCATCTCTCCCACATCCATCTCTCTCTCTCTCTCTCTTCTCTATGTCTGTCTGACTCTCTCTGGTCTGTCTCTCTCTCTATCTTTCTGTCATTCTCTCTCTCTATCTTTATGTCTGTATGTCTGTCTGTCTGTCTGTATGTATGTCTCTCTCTATCTCGCTCTCTGTCTGTCTATGTCTCTCTGTGTGTCTTTTTCTCTATCATTACCTAGAAACCACAATATATCTCGCCCCCGCACCCCCACCCACCTTCTCTCAACATCATTAGATAGAAACCATAATATTTCTCTCTCTATCTTTCAACATCGTTAGATAGAAGCACACTATATATCTCTCAATATCATTGGATAGAAAGTGCACATGTTGTGATTTTGTTTACAAGGCAAAGTCCAGCGATCCATGATACTCTGTGGACATGACTAACAGAAACAAGTATGCATTGTAACTGCTGTTTTATTGCGCCTGCTCGGTTGTGTCACGGCCTGTGCTGTATCACAGTTCATGACACAAGTACCTCTTACCAACAGCTTAAGTGAAGCTGTATGCAAAAAGGACAAAACTAATACGGAAAATGGTCAAAATGTGCTCAAAGACCACCAGGGATCCAGAAAATAATAGCATCACTGGAAGGACACACCTGGAGCATTTCTATAGCCGCCACGCTGCACTTAACTTCGCTGATGTGAGTTTAAAAATACAAGACATAGTCAAGTGATCAGGGATATTTGGGGAACACGACTACCAGAACAAAGTATGCATTGCAAGTGTGCGTCTAGTGCACCTGTTGCTGTAGTCCAGGATACAAACACATCTGACACAGCACTGGGTTAATCAAAAAAGTAAATGTAAAACTTAACACAATTCATACCAAAAATGGACAAAATGTGTATAACTCTCGAAGTGACAGTCGTGCTCAATGACGATTGAGATTGCGAAAATTGGGAATAATATCACTGAAGATTCTTAGCCTTGTTATTTTTTCTTAAAATGATCGTAAATGTAAGAATACAGTTTCTATTATGCTTTGCTTTTGCCAGTATACTGGTATACCCTCAATACTGAGGCTTATCACTAGTGGATCATATTTTTATTCATAATATTCGTAAGTACATGTACATACAATCAAATACAATCGATGTTCCTGGTATTTAGCCGGTACCCATTTACATCTGGGTGGACTGAAGCAGTGTGGATAAAGTGTCTTGCTCAAGGACACAACGCATGCGAGGCTCAAGCCCATGATCGTAAGATCAGCAGACCGATGCCTCAGACCGCTCGACCACGCGCTCCACTATGCCTAGGCTATTAATGTACTATATATGAAACGGAAATATCTAAATTGTATCACTGGTTCAAATAAGAGAAGTGCGACAATTACACCATTTAATTATAATAGAGAAGTTGTAACACCGTGGTAGTTGCGGGAAGTAGTTCTGCAATACTACAATATACTACGGTACCGTTTATAGCATACTAACATCATGGTAAAGCTATCAATTGGTAAATTTAGTTTCATATACTAACGTCGCCCGTCATATGTAGTGCCTATTTCATATTATAGTGTAATAATTCCATTTGCTGGAAAGAAATGTACAGCTTGTAGTCATTCAAATGACACAGAACCTTATAATGTGAATACAAATAAATTAGTGCTTACTGTCAAGATAGTAAAATAAAAATTACGACATAATCTTTATTTATATTTGCAATAGAAGACTTCACAGAAAACCCAGGGCCCAATCTTCCAGACGGATTTGATGTAACAACAGCAACAACACTGGATTATTGTTGGCTTTTGTCCAAGCCAGAGATCATATGTTTACTGCCATAGCGAGACATATAAACAACTACTTTCAGATGAAGACAGCACGACTTAAGGGCCGGTAGAAACTTGTAAGGGCTGGTAAATTTCAAATCTTACTAGCACTGCTGGCTAGTACATATTTTTGCTTAGTTTCAAGCCCTGTAATGTGCACATGTATTTTATCACAAATTGAAAATTATACACAGTAGTACATCACTACATGCACTTTATCTATATTTGTCAAAGGAAATAATGGTCAGTATTATGAAACTAGCATATTCCATTGCATTGATTTTGTCAAGAATATATACAGATGTACATGGGCTGTTTAGTCGAATTAAGGTTCCCGCTAAAGACACAAATCGGCCAGCTTATTTTATTATTTTAACCGACTTCTGGTTACGTCGGAAAATGGTAACATTTTGGAATTTTCAATTTACCCATACTACCCGGGCGAAGAAGAGGATTAGCTGATTTTTTATTTGAATCTGGTTCAATATCAGGTTGTGTTGAGTCTGCTTCAACTGCTGCGTCCATTGGTTCATCCATAATAGCTAAATATTTTATAAATAAGAAATAAAAATGTTTTTATTCCTACACCGGAAGTTGTAACTTGGTGCGCTTGATGGTGCGCTTGATTCGAAACTCACGTTTTGATGGACGTACATATATATATGTGCTGACGTGCAAGCCGTGCAACGAGACTGTATACGTGGGGGAGACAGAACGTTCATTGCGCGAAAGCACGGACGAACATCTCCGCGATGTGCGTTTGCAAAATAAAAACAAGCCCATTCTGCGACACTTCCTGTGCCACGGTGATCATGACGTGGGTGTCGCTGTCCTCCAGTAGCCTATACAGCGAAGGACGCATATATATATATCGTCTTCTCACGGAAGAAAATTGGATAAAAAAACCGGGAACGAACTTCACAGATGGGTATAATGTGAAGTGTAACATGTGAATTGGTGTTTTGATCCGGACGTATTCAACCTGTTCAACATGATACTAGAAACGCGAACAATCCCGTTACTGGTGTCAGATGGAAATCAAGACAAGTCACCGCCTGTCAAACTCACCGCCAGGACAACTCACCGCCAGTTGTTGGACAACTCACCGCCAATTTTGGACAACTCACCGCCACCTTTTGGACAACTCACCGCCAATTATTTTTGACAAGTCACTTCCAATGGTTGGAAATCTCACTGCCATTTCCCCCATTTTTTGGAAAACTCACCGCCCGAAAATCCTGACAAGTCACAGTCAAAATAAGGGTCTTCTTGTGATTATGGTCGTACATTATTATGTTTTTGCTCTCTAATCATTGGTGGTGGGTAGGCAATGGTGGGCAATCATTGGTGGTGGGCTCTTTTAATTATATGTTTACCCGTTCTATTTTCATGACGTTTTTAATTGTAATACAGAGGTGTGTTCTGACTAAACGTTTCGTGAAAACGACGCAAAAGTCAGAAAACACATCTGTAATTCAGAACGTCATAAAAACAAAATGGGTAAAACATACAATCAAAATTATCTGTGTCATGGAGCAACCAAAGAAGATGCAGCAACCAAATATTTCCGAGACATGTCTGTTTTTCACATAACTCTGATGTTATGACTGTCAATTGTGATTGTTGTCCACGTGTACGGTATTACGTTTTTTGGGCAGTGGATATATCTCCAAATGATTTAGAGAGCTCTCCAAGTCAAAGTTATATAATGCTCGCTACAAATGATTTGGATAGCTCTCCAAATGATTTAGAGAGCTCTCCAAATAGTTAGTGCTAGCAATATATATTTGAGTTTATGTAAATTTGGCGTTCCAGAAACATGAGCTCATAAAGGAGTGGCAAGTCTATGTACAAAGGCCATCCACATGGGCCCAGCCAGTAATATTCTAATATTGGCTGTCATAAAGATGATTCGGAAGCATATATATTTTAATTGTTTATTAATTTCACGTCTACATGTAAATAGTAACTTTGTAGAAACACGAACATGTACTCGAGTACTTGTAGCTACGTACAAGTATGTATCATAATTATATCACCGTCACTTCGCCGACTGGGGATTAGAACTCTATATTTGACAACATGGCTGAGACTGTACACTATCTGTAGACTGGTGGACTAAGATGCAATCGAGGCAAGAATAAAATTATTTTTGCGAATTACATGAACATAAAATAATAGCAGGTTTTCAAATTATTGTTTCGAGAAAAGTACAATGTATGTTTGTATTTGGCAAAACTATGTTTTTCTACTAGGTCTGTTAAGTGTTTGGACTTTGACTTACTCATGTAATTGACAGTGCGTGTATCTTTGTCAAGAGAAGAAAACATGTATCACGATGAGCTTATTTTACAACAGGACCATGTACACGGGCGCATGTTTTCGAAAGCCCTGAGGCGGTCAGAGTTCCTGCCTCCCAGTCGTCCTAAGCCTTCATTATTATCCCCTGCATGCGTTTGTATTTTCTTCTCTGATATCGCTTGAGCTTACCCTCGGATACGAAACGAACCTGGAAACTTACGTTCACTGCTTCCTTGTGAAGGACCTTGATCAACATGTACATGTTCAGTCCATTTTGGCCGTTCGCTAAGTTGTTGAGACGCTTATGCCACCCTTCTGTGTCATTATTTGTGCGTATACTCCGCCCATGCACACTCCATGTCTCTACTGGCCATACAGTGCTGTTCATCCACGTACTTTCTACATAAGACATTAACTGCCCAAGCACGTTCCCGTTCTCTACAGCGGATTTCATCGTTGCAAATATCGACCGAATCGCACTTGCAGGTAAAATGGCAGCTAGGGCCATAACACGTTTCAGGAATTTATGCGTGGACAGCTTTTTGTTGTATGTGGTTACAAGGCCAACATCTTGAATTTTGCGCCATACGGATTGGGTCCAGTGAAACGAACATCCCTTTATTGTAACAGCGGTCAACTCGGTTCGTATTGCGGACCACATTGCAGCCTCAAAATCAACGGTGATTGTCTTTAGTGCTGGCGTACGTGGTATATACTTCAATACTGTCTTGATAACAGATCTGTATATAGTCGTGTTTATATTTGCCAGACATTAAACAATACACGAGCGGCACTTGTTTGAGGGCGTCTCCCTGGCGCACAAAATCGTGTATGCTGAACAACTGCCGAAAAGACGCCCTCACCAGACGAAACGTGGCATCCATAAACCAGTTCTTCGCGCTACACAGGAGCGTCAGCATTGTGGTTGTCGCCATCAAGAGGTGACGCTGTGAGCCGCAACTAATATCGGCGATAACGACGTTTTCGGGGACCGCTTCCAGCTGTAACTCGAAATCAAGTGTCGCTGGATGTCGTGGTCTGGCTGATTATCAGCACCTGTTAGCCATTCTCTGCAACGATGTTGTTTTAGGCAGGTCGCACGGTTCATGTGGGTCGAGATGCTTGCTTATCGCATCATCTACTATATGCGCAGCTGACACGAATGGTTCAGAGCGAGCAGTGGCCTTCACGTCAACAACAACTTTGGTGGACAGTGCTGCCCCGGCTAGTGGAGGGTGACAGTGGCTTGTGCTACCCATTGTGAATTCGCCGTCTCTTTCAGTCACACGTGCTTTGCACACGGTTTGCTTATTTTTGACAGTGCATGCATGCCCAGTCAGTAGCTGTTTTTCTGAATTTACTAATAACATACGTGTAACCTGCCCTATTTACGAGCTTCGGCCGCCCTCTCTGTGTGGAAGACGCCAGAAGCTGCCATGCAGGAACGTCATCAGAGTCAGAACCATGCTCTGACGGGTCAGCGGGATCTTCTTCCATCATCGAAGACTCGTTAAATATGTCAGGTTGATCGATATCCATAGCTACTGATGCTGGTTCATCCAACAAACTGGGATCGGGGGCCGATTGTGTACTCAGGTCTGCAACGTTTGATAGGTCTTGAAAATCGGCAGCTGCAAGATCTACCAGTATTTCCAAATCCATATTGTCTGAAGCCGACGGCGAGGCATTTCTAGTTGTGACGTTTGGAGTTGAAGTCGCGACTTTGTTTGTGTCTGAAATGTTATTTGTAACGTTGCACCTTGTAAAACTGGTAGTGGGGAATATGATGGGAGTGGGGATCGCGAGAGGGGTGACTTTGCTCCTTGTTACCATGGTAGTGGGGAATATGTTGGGTGTGGGGATCGCGAGAGGGTTGACAGCCGAATGTAGTTTTATGCCTGTACTCTTGGTACACTGACCACGTCTTCCACGTTTCCGTCCACGAAATAACGATGGCTTGCCACTGCCTCTCTTCTTTTTGGTCAACCACAGATTGTCCCTTTTTACCGATTCTGGGTCTGTATCAATGTGATGGTGGTCATCTGTGGATGGTGTATCATGTATGTACAATACCGCAGCAAAGTGCGTTGCGGTGTCCGACTGACCTGGAAGACGGTGAAACCACATAACGGCTAGTGTTGCATTTTTCTGATCCGGAGCAACATTTGATTCGAATGTTCTATTTAGGGCTCTGTATGCAGCATCTTCTTTACCGTCAATTAATGGGTAAATCACGCGTATAGGACGTCGTATCATATCGCATAGTGCCAGTACTGACCATGCGTTTGCGGAACCACCAATTAGGCCTGTATTCAAACCAAACATGTGGACACGTAGGTGGGCGACGATGGTTGTACCAAACGCCTCATTGGATGGCACATATACAAGTTCACGTTTTTCAGTAATTGTATGCACGTAAGGTATCGCAGTTTGATGGACAGCGACTCATTGCCAATGAGCTGTAATGACACGGCGTTGAATAGGCACCCTTCTGTTGTCTGGACTGGAGTTTCAGTCACGCCTTCGACGAAGTCGCGGAGTACTGCGCCGCCACTTGATCAGTGTCCTGTTGCATGTCGCATGGCCTCTCGTGGTCAGTCCATGAATTGTCGAACAAGAATTCCCGGTCGAAAGTGGCTTGCAGCTGTGGCATGTCCTTCCTTCTCGCTGCCTGTATAAATTAAAAATAATATTATTGCATGTACATGGCTATACCCATATTGTCATGGTCAATGATGAATATGATACATGTAATAGCATACTTATTGCATGAGAGCCGTCATCTTTGATTTCAAGGTGGCCGCCATTACAAACACACTTTTTCTTTTTATCGATGTTGTAATGGCTACTATTTGTTCGACTGAAAAGTATGGATGGGTTTCGGCCCAATAAACAGACTTAAACTATCAAAATTGCAAAAGAAATGTAGTTAAATATATAGAACATTATTGCTAAATATCGATTTTGGCGGCCATCTTAGATTTATGCAAGTTACGAAAAAAATCAATTTAATTTTAAAAGTTTCCAAATACGTCGATGCGGCCTTACAATTCATTCTGGTAATTTAAATTACATAAATATATCAGCTGACGGCAAATATGTAAATTCAGAGAAAAATAGTGAAATTTTGCGGCCATCTTGGATTTCTTTTACTTGGATACATATGGACACTGGGCCGGTAGATATGGACACATGGTAGGTGTACATATGGTAGGTGTACATGAAACCCAGACAGGTGGATATAGCCACTAAAAAGTATTAGCGGATTAGGCCGGAAGAAATGGACCATTATAGATCGACGTTGCCCTAGATGCGTATATATAAACCATAGACAGGTACAAATGGTACGGGTATGGAAGGTCTTTGAGTCAATTCCCACCTTTAAATACAAGCATCGTCGTACAAATGGTAGATATTAACCACGAGACAAGCAGATATGAACCTAGACCGGTAGCTATGAACCATGGACAAGTAGATATGGACCCGAGATTGGTAGACATGGACCCAAGACATTCGGACATTTTGGAATTTCGCAGTAAATTTTTTTGAAAATTGAACATAATTTTAAGTTAAACATTTTTATAAAGAATATACATTCATTCGTGTAAATTAATTCATAGCAATGTCGGGTCTACGCATCGGGATATGTTATAGTAGGTGAGTTTGGACTTTACTAAACTTATTACAAATGGTTTCCTGTAATGTACACATGTATATATATCTATCTATTGTCCGACAACAGGCGGTGAGTTGTCCCGAGACAGGCGGTGAGTTGTCCAAATAATGGCGGTGAGTTGTCCAAAAAAGGGCGGTGAGATGTCCAAAAATATCGCATTTTACTGGCGGTGACTTGGTTAGGCGGTGACTTGTCTTGTTACCGTCAGATTGATAGGGTTTTATTTATTTATATATTTTTGTTTTTGTACTACATAAGGTAGCGGCATCAATCGCATTCTTGGTTTACCACATGCGGCCCGATGGTGGAAACGCGAATATTTTCGATATTCGTGTTTCTGGTATCGAGTGTCATGGGATGGGTTTGACGTCGTACGGGCCTGGACTATGTGTCGGATCGCGGGATCATGATGCACAAGTGGTGAATCATGGTTTTGTGGTTTGACGTAAGGCCTGGGCTCGCGCGACGTCATGATGACGTCCGGCTCACAACATCCGATTTACTGCTACACTATGGACGTCACATATAGGACTGCCGATACATTTTCATACTATTTTGATAAAGACCATTTGGTCGAAAATTTAATAAAAAGAGTGACTTTAAAACAATGTATATTTATATAATTTCCAATAACCTCCGAAGGAAGCACATTTAATACACATTGTTTTAAAGTCACTCTTTTTATTAAATTTTCGACCACATGGTCTTTATCAAAATAGTTTGAAAATGTATTGGCAGTCCTATGTGACGTCCATAGTGTAGCAGTAAACCGGATGTTATGAGCCGGACGTCATGACGTCGCGCGAGCCCAGGCCATACGTCAAACCACGAAATCACGAAACCACGATACACCACTTGCCTCAGTACGACCAGGTATATGCTATTCTGTAATGTTTAACCAATTTTGTATATGACCGTGTTATTTTGTTTTAATCCTGATTGTCCCACATTTGAGTGTCCAGTAGTCCTGATTTTCCCACACTTGGTTTTTACAGGTAACTGGATTTTGCTGATTTCAGGCTATAGTCTTTTTCAATAAAGTAACATTGTATGCCAGTTATACTTGTATATATGTAAATATAAATAAAATAAATATATTAATAAAAAATACAGTGGCATACAATTTTGTTATAAGTTTTAGTTTAAATTAGTGTTTCAAAGTGTGTATTGTTAAATAATCCAATTATCTACAGTTCTTTGATGATTAGTTGATTATAAATAAGTGTTTATTATTATATAATAATCAAAATGTGTACTATTCACTCTTCATGGATTTATTGATGGCAATATGTATCCACTCGTGTTTGCCTTCCTGCCTGGGAAATCGACTGACGTATATGAAACTTTCTTCCGTCAGCTTGAACAGACGTGCGGTGAATGTGGATTACAACTGCAATGTGTTCCTTGATCATGAAGTGGCATCGCGGAACGCCGTATTGCGTGTATTCCCAGACACCACAGTGAAAGCCTGCTTCTTTCACTACACCCAGTGCATTTGGCGGAAAGTTCAGGGCTTGGGACTGAGTACAGTGTACAAATAGAACGACAGTGTACATCGACTGGTGAGAAGGGCATCTGTACTTCCGTTGGTTCCAGTATATGAAGTTGAAGACGTATGGTTTGAAGCTTTGGAAGCTGCTGAAGCAGAATAGCTCCCAGTGGACGTCACCCCCTTCACTGACTACGTCACCGAGCAGTGGGTTGACAGGGGCGACAAGGCCATATGGAATCACTATGCCACACAGGGACCTAGGACAACTAACCATCTAGAAGGCTGGCACAACAAACTCAAGAAGGGTTCACCACGCACATCCAAACATCTTTTGCATTATACAAATCATGCAGCAAATCGAGGCAGCATCGTACATTAATATTTTACAGTTTGAGGCTGGAGGTGCACGCCCTGTGAAACGTAGACGGTACCGACATATCGAGCAGCGACTAGCCAACTTGAAGATGCGTCTGCAGACTGTCGAACTGACGATGATGGAGTACGCTGACGCCGCATCAAACCTGCTCCATATCTAGACGTCATAGACTGATATATATGTATACTATATATGTGCTATATGTGAAACTAGTTTGAAATATAACTGCAATTGATTCGAGACGATTCTAATGTACTGATAATGTATTGACAAAACAGGTGTATTTTCTTGTATTTTCTTATATATATATATAACAAAAGTGGCACAGTGACATGGATACAAATAGAGTGTTAGTGTTGTACAAAATGGATATGATTCCTAACAAAAATTTTACCGGCATTCATTACTAGATTATGTTTATCTGCATATAATTTACGTATTGAAACGGGACGTTTCACTTTGTACAACATGTTATATTAGTATATCCAAATTACAGAACACGAAGAGCTAGACCCGCGCTTATAGAGCTTTCTGAGCACGTACTCGGGACGTGTACGCGAGGTCGAGATGGATGATTGGTCGTGCCTGAGCATGGCTCAGCATCGGCTGATCTCTCTTCCCGACTTCGGTCGCGGGAACGAGATGCGTGATCGGAAATATTAGAAACTGTATAGTTTACGTCAAATACAATATTCTTCTTCGTCTATAACTGGAATAGCTTTATTAAATGTTTCTTATCAACTTCTGTTTTTCATTTTAATCCTGTATCTCCAACTTGAAAGTGGAAACAGAGCATACTCCAGATAACCCTAGGGCTGTGATATTACCTGTAACAAAATCCTGATTGTCCTACATAGAAAATGACCAGATTTAACAAATGTGGGACAATCAGGACGACACCTTTATTTTTCCATTGAACAGACTGTGCGTGCTTGTATTGTTTTACAATAATGATTGTGTGTCCTCAAGATAATATGTCTTATCGGAAATTAATAAATGACATTGCAAATGGTCAATTTATATTATTGTATTCAGAAATTGAACAAAATAATTTTAGCCAAAGCAAAATGAGCGGCCGATGTCGAAAAAGTTACCTTCAGACATATGCAACCAACATATACCCATATCATGGCATGTATTTATCTCTAATTTACGTTGCAAGGTGCATCTTCATAGCCGGCGGCTCATAAACGGATTTCATACGTCCTATCCATTAATTGGCGCGTGCCGTTAGACAAACAAGTTGATATAATCAGATAACCCTGCGTTATGCACCATAACAAGGGCTTATGTAGAGTTGTTTTTGACCTGTTGTAGATCCCGATTAAATGATTTATATTTTTGAACATTGTGCTCTGTATTGCGGGGGAACAATGTAGATTCTGATAAATTTTTTTATATTTTCGGACATGATACTCTGTATTACACAAATACCGATTGTTCGTCAACGATGCAATCGGGATCACATGGATGTTACGTCATTGGCACCAACAACCAGGACAATCAACTGACCATATAAAACTACAATAGCTAACAATGAAGACCCTGGTCACACTGCGCGGATGCGGAGGTTGTGCACGGTCCAAACACAGTATATGGAAATTTACCGAATGTCGACCACTGCATAATCTGGTACTGATCAGACTATTCAGAACAGGTAGGAACGCGAGTTCATGGCCCTAGGGCCGCCATTTAAGTTTGGGAAATTGCGGCCCGACTTGGTATCGCGGCCATAAACCGATGTTATATACAGGTAGAATACACGGCCCTACAGTGGGGTCAGCGTGTAAGTGCACACACGAACGAACACGACAGGTTGGGCCGCCATTTAGCCGTATGGAAATGGCGAACCTACTAGCGCAGTGTTTAATAGAATATAAGCAAATGACAAAACGGCGATCAGAGAATGCACTGATCATACAAAATTGTGGTGTACATTGCATTTAATAAATGGTGAAAATAACTATGTGATAATTCATTCAATGGCGAACAGTGAAGACCATGATCAGATTACAAGGATGCGGATGATGAACAATGGCGCACCTAGAAGACCCAGATCAGACTACACGGATGCGGAGATTGGTCAGTGTGTAATTGATAAATGGTCAAACACAGTCATAACACAGTCATAATATAACAGACTGGAAAACAGTGAATACCCTGATCAGAGTTCACGGATGCGGAGGTTGTTAATTGTCGTAGACAAATAGAAGAAATGAGTAGAAATAAGTAACCGATGTTACGAAGCAGAACAGTTATAACAACATGTATATTACAGAAGATACCCCCAGGTAGGGCCGCCGCGCCAGATAAACATGTCCCGTTTTGATACTTATCATTTCGTATCCCGTCAATCTTGTGCCCATGCGGCATGTGCTGGTGGACTGCGGAATAGATGGCATCCTACCCAGTGACATTTTATTACTTAATGAAGTTGAATCCATATCCAGACACTTATGGGGTTTCACTGAAAAGCGACACGAAGCGTCTGGAAGCGACACAAAGCGCCAGTAAGCGACAAGAAGCGTCAGCAAGTGTCAAGAAGCATCAAGATTATTTTATGTATTTAATAACACATATTACAATAATACTAATTGCAATTCAAATGTTTTAGTAGATAGAAAAAGCGTCAGGAACATGATCCATACATGTATACATACTACTGAGAAAATTTCTCGCTAATTACTGCTGAGAAAAAGCTTCAAGAAGTGTAATGCTATGTAGTATACAGAAAAAGCGTCAAGAAGTTTATATATAGTTACATGTATATACATGTATCAATAAGAAAAATCGTCAGAAAGTGTATCGCTATATCTATATAGGAACGAGAAAAAGCGTCAGAAAGTTCCATGCTGCATAGGTACACAAAAAACGCATCACGAAGTTTATTGCTTCATGTATATAGAAAAGGCGTCAGGAAGTTTCATATGTTATATGTATACAGAAAAGGCGTCAGGAAGTTTCATGCTATATGTATACAAACTCCATATTATAGATATTCAGAGACTAACAATACTCAACCAAACAGGCAAAACAATTAAACATGATGACACCAATCCATGTAATGGCACCCCACCAGCTAGAAGCCTTAGAAGCCCTTGTATATATCTGCCTTTGACATTTATAACCACCAAGTAACCGTGACAACCATAACTACCGGCCGCAACAGCTGCTGGGTACGCATATGGATGACGGGGTAAATTGTACTAAACTACAAAAATGCGAACATATGCAGATAGGAGTCCGCGACAGAGGTGAAACAAATCACATTTAGAAATGGGACGCTCAGCACTGAATTAGAGAGCGTAAAACAGCAAAATGAGCTGGGGCTGCACATTTATAACAAACTGAAGTTTAGACAACATACAACAAAGGCGGTGTCAAAAAGTAACATGAAACTTGGTCTAATTGCTAGGACATTTACATGTTTGGATTTTGATAAAGAAATATTCCTCCAATTGTGCAAATCCCTTGTATTCCCACATCTGGAATATACAACACCAGTATTGTTTTCACTCCTGAAAAAGGATCGAATTGCCATATAAAATGTAGACGTGCAACTAGACTACTAAGTTGTTATGCAGACTAATCCTACCACGAACAGCTAAGAACATTGGGTATACCGTCACTAGAATACAGACGAAAACGTGCCGGCATACTACAAGTGTATACAATACTAACAGGCATAGGCAAACTCGACAAGGACAAAATATACAAGATGGCAATCGAAAACGGATCAGAGGACACTGTATTCATGAACATATTCAATCAAAGGCCGACAATAACCTTTTCTTGCTGGGACTACTATGTATTCTTTAGTTCATTGAGGAATAGTTGTTGTGGGACTTTGCTGTGTTTGTTTTACTTTTTATTATATTATATGGTTCATGCACTGAAACATTCTTTTTAGGACCGCACACCGCTGGCCGTGAATTATATGTTTGTGTCACATTGAATGCTCCTCGATACCGCTGCTCGCGTGTCATATGGTATTCATGATGTATTGTGTTAGTTTCTTCTTTATGTAGGTTCATGTGTCTTCTTCTGGTATCCTTATTCTCCATTTGTTAGAAGCATGACATGCGATTAAATGGCTGAATGTCGATCAGTGTAGACTGATAAGACTGTGCGAAGCTATCAAGGGTGACAAAAACACGACTGAGCTTGAGTTAACTTGCTGTTATTGGTAATCTTGCTGTATGTGGTTTTCTTGCCCGGTCATCCAAACGTGTATTGTGACCAGTGTTTCTCCTGATCCATTAGCACACTCTTATAGTCTTATAATAGACGAGCTATAGTGCTCGTTAGATGCATGACAGGTGTTTCATCGATTGAATGTCAAGGCATGTCTTCATTCATGTATCAGTTCCACAGTGACCACCCTGAAGAGCAATAGCAATGTTATAACTACGGTACTCCGATGTTTACTTCTTCGTTTTTTGAGAGCTCATCTATCGTTGACTCGGACCAATCAGTATCCTCTGACAGTTCATTAAATACCACCACACAGTCATGGGGGCCAACATAGACCTATGCACTGTAGTACTCCGACTCACAACACTGCAAATAATGTACCTCTATGTCAGAAAAGCGGACGTTAAACCCTATTCACTCACTACAAATAATGTACAGAGTAACAGTCAAAGACATACAAGGCCACATTGTGCTAGAATCCCAAATGTTCAACACATAAAAGTAATTACTGTAAACTGCCAATCAGTCAAAGCGAAAAATCTAGAATTCGTTACCATGCTAGAATCTGTTAAACCTGACATTGTATTAGGTAGGTACAGAATCATGGCTAAAGCCCAAGATTAAGAATGCAGAGGTTTTCCCACCGGAGTATAATATCTATCGGAATGATAGGAAAAGGAGGACAGGTGGGGGCGTATTTGTTCTCATCTTCAAACAGTTTACTAGTCATGCCCCAGTTGAATTAAAATCTGACTCTGAGTTGTTATTGGTCCAGGTCAAACAGAAAGGAAAAAAAACATCTATGTTTGTAGTTGTAACAGGCCTGGTCGTGATGTTGGTTGTATTGACGAACTTGACAGAACAGCCTCCCTCATTGATAATTCAAACAACACACTTTTGGTAGGTGGTGATCTTAACCTGGGCGACATTAACTGGAACACAAATACAGTCAGCCTGGGTGCATCCCATTCTGAAGAAAGCACAAAACTGTTAGACTTTGCTGACTCTTTCAGTCTATCCGAGTTTGTACACGAGCCTACCAGGACTACTGACACCTCCAGCAATTGTCTGGATCTCATGTTTGTAAATAACCCCTCATTAGTGGAAAACATAAAAGTGATACCAGGATTTAACGATCATTGTATTCCCTTCTTAGATATTACCTACTCGGCACGAATCAATTGAAAGAAAAGAGGAAAATATACTTATTTGATAAGGCCAACTGGAATGAAATAAAATCTGGCATTGCATCCTTTGGTGTAAACATGTTGACCAACCTGGATAGGATCGATGTCCAGGAGCTCTGGGACAGCTTCACCTCCAACCCTAATGAGCCCATTACTAATCATATTCCCATTAAACTAGTCAGCGGTAAGCAACACCTCCCATGGCTTAATAGAGAAATTAAACAATTGAACAATTATGCAAACATAAAAAAGACTAAGAATAATGCTATCTTCTCCACTCCAAAGTTAAAATAATCAAGGCACTAATCCAGAAGAAATCAAGGCAATCCTACTGGGATTATATGAATAATATTATTTGTGACCCGACTGAGTATAAGCACGGCACAACCAAGACATTCTGGGGGTTTGTTAAAAGCTTAAAGAATGACTCATGTGGAGTAGCCCCCATGAGGGAAGGTGGGATACTCAAGTGAGAAGCCAAGGATAAGGCTGAGATCCTAAACCGGCAATTATCATCTGTCTTCACAAGAAGAGATGACAATGATATTCTGAACCTTGGTCAAAGCCCGTACCCAGACATGTCTCCCATAACTGTAACAGAGAATGGGGTTAGGAAATTGTTGCTGAATTTAAATCCCCATAAGGCGGCAGGACCAGACTCGATAAAACCACGCGTCCTTAACGAATGTGCCAACGAAATTTCCCCAGTATTTACTGCATTATTTAATAAGTCTATAAATACTGTAATTGTCCCATCTGACTGGAATCAAGCAAACATCACACCCATCTTTAAGAAGGGGGAAAATTCAAAGCAAGCAACTACAGGCCCGTATATCTCACGTGTATTGCATGTAAGCTCATTGAGCACATTATCTGTAGCAATGTCCTTGACCACCCTGATAACCATCAAATCCTAGTTGACAACCAACATGGTTTCCGTGCTCGGCAATCGTGCGAGACACAATTGGTTTGCTTCATTTATGATCTTGTGCAATCCATGCAGGGAGGTCAGGTTGATGTTGCCATCATAGATTTCAGCAAGGCATTTGATGTTGTTGATCATGATAGACTCCTATGCAAGGCTTCACACTATTATATCAGGGGTTCCACCAATCTTTGGATCAAGGCATTTCTGAGCAACATATCCCAACAAGTGGTTGTGGATGGTGTTTCTTTCAGCAAAGCTTCAGTGGAATCGGGTGTCCCGCGTGGATCTGTTTTGGGACCTCTTCTGTTTCTTCTCTCTCGACATTAACGGCTTGCCAGCATCTTTTAGATGCAAGGTTATGCCCTTTGCAGACGACTGTGTATTATATAGAGAAGTAACTTCACTAACAGATGCTGCACACCTACAGGATGACCTAAATAGTCTATCGGAATGGGAGAAGAGATGGGGATGTCTTTTAACATTGAAAAGTACCATATCATGCACGTAACTCGGTCACGTAAGGTCCTGCAAACCAAATACACTCTTCACAACCAGCCTTTAACAACAGTGAGTCAAGCAACATATTTAGGGGTAGAAATATCGCATGACTTATCATGTTCCCCACACGTAAATAAGATAACGAGCAAATCTAGCCAGACTCTTGGATTCCTAAAAAGGAACATCCCGCTTGCTCGTCCAGAAACAAAACAGGCAGCATACACATCCCTTGTTAGACCGACACTGGAGCACAATTAAAGTGGGCATTCCTAGAGCAGAGGAGACAAGCTTGTCGTCTCACCCTCTTCTACAAAGTGGTAAACAACCATTTGATGTATCTCCCTCCCACTATTTGACGCCGCAAACAAGGCATACACGACACATTCATCACCTAGCTTTCCAAAAACCACTCACTACAGTTGATTACCAAAAGTTTTCGTTTTTCCCACGGACAGTTACCGTGTGGAATTCCTTCCCGTCACATGTAGTCAGTGCTGACACAATCCTTGGGTTTAAGTCAGCACTGGCTACATTGACACTCCCTTAGGCAAATTGAAGCTCTTTTCTTTTAATCGTACTAACATTCTTTTCATCACTATATCGTACACACTTGCATAGGTTTTAGTATGGATACGTTTTTAGGGCTGTACCAGTTTTCATTCAATATGCCTTGTCCACCTAGGTGGAAAGAGTAGCTTGGGAGATTTGGCATACTTTCACTTATCTAACACCCCACGCATGGCCAAATAATCAATGTGATTGCTTGCCATTATTGTAAAAGAAGAAGAAGAAGAATATTTAGACATGTATATATCTCACCCATGCGCAATTTCAATCCAGAACCCGATAATGGCCCAGGCATACACCCAGATAGGTCAATCCGGTCACAGAAGAGCTACACGCATGGGCTGTGTTCTATAAGTGGGAGTCGGATGCACCAAGTAGTCAACTGCCCTACCGGGAGGCCAGGCAGATCCACAAGGTGCCACAATCAACCACCAGAACACGGAGATATGAAAAATAAGAACAAAAAAACGTCGTAGCAACTAGACTAAAGTTAGCTCAATTCCAGCCGAAAAAAATCACCACAAGCCCACCCCAGCACCGACCTACCGCTTCGCAAATCCAGAAGTAACAATACAGTGAATACAAATAAACACAATGGAAATATAAGTCCAATCGTTAAAATCGCCGCCGCCGGTAACCTTGAGATAATTGCCGGCCGGTAAAAACACACGATCGACCTGCTCATTCCAAGGTCGCCGCTCAAGAATTTAGAATTTCAAGTGTGTGATGTGGGATATTTGTTATTTCATGTCAAAGTATTAAAACACTGTTATTATCGGCTATAATCACGAGTTGTTCTTTGTTGAAACCCCACTAAAATACACAGTGCTCTGGTCAATACAATATATAATTGGGCTGTGTCTACATATAGGTGTGACAAAAGTTCAAGGTATTTGATAAGATATATACAAACTATACACACACTAAAACAAATATATTGCATACATATTAATGTTCAATTTCATCAATGTTCTTAATACAAGATAGTTTATTATTGTTATTGTAGATGAATATTAAGAATATATATATATATAAAACAAAAACAATACAATATATATATATACACAATAGGGGGCCGTTTTAGTAGGGGCAGTTTTGACCAAATTCCCAACACTTTGGGACATTCATTCACCATTCACATATTTATTGGCATTATTATACATTTGAATACAGATGTAAATGACCGTTTTAACTGGGGGCCGTTTTGACCAGGGGCCGTTTTGACCTGCTCCCTTTATACCAATCCGCGTTCCTGGTATGCTCGGAATTCCCGCGGCGTCAATCAAAGCGACCATAAAGTTCAGACAGTTTTGGCAGATTTTGACAGTTTACGGAACATGACATCCTGGATGTAACGTGGCACAGTTTATGTAAGTTAAAACAATCGGATCTGGCGATATATTAATGTTAGTAGCGTAGTAGGTAAACGTTTGGTAAAACCTAGATAGTTTATGCATAACTTACTGCTGCTAAAAATATTTAGCCCTTCATTTTTGCCAGCTGATTGAACTGTGTTGGACTGTTGTCGTGTTGAATGAGTCACCGTGAGAAACATGACTAGATCTAGTCTACTGTCCATAAGTTACCATAAGTCGACTTCTGGAAGTAGGCTATCCTCAGCCTCTGACTCCAGCTCTTCGTTATTATTACTGTCGCGTCCGGTTGCGATTTGCTCATTATAATTTAGAATGAATAGTCGTACTTCCGCTCTCGCTAATAATAGCCGATTACCGCTACGCATATTGTAGCTAATTATAATTATACAAAATTTCTTGATTTTTCCAAAATTTGTCCAAACGTCTCTCAAAGGAGGGTACTGAATTTGCACTGATAACACTCACACTGTCTGTTCTACGTTTTTCTGTCGATTTACGGATGTTTCGGTAAATGACGAGTTCGGTAAATTGATATATTATAGCGAATGGTTTGGATGTTTCGGTAAAAAGGGTTTTTGTTGTAGAATGGTCATTATCGAAGGACAAACAATAGGCTAACATGACAAAGTGTGAACAAACAGTATAAGTATGGATTATTGACATATTGGCCTATTGTTAGGGCATTGTTAGTATTGCTATATTTACTTTGTATATCATTGTGTATTTTATAAGTTTGATAACATATGTTTTCTTACCTTTTCAGCTTTTCAAGCTTCAAAAATGCAGTACTTAGCGAATGATATGCCATTTAATGCCACTCATTTTATCATAAATCATTTTATGGAGGTAGACACGCAGCTATATAATGACATAAATATCCGGGGTTTGTATTGAATTTAAAATAAATGATTCAACATATTAATTCGAAATGTGATGGTCATAAACTTGCTTTTGTAGTCGAAAGTGCTTGTGTAGTATCAAATCATAAGTTTATCACTTGACTGCATAATAATGTATATCAGGCGACGGTAATGCGATCCTCAAGAAAGACACACGGCGACAATTATAAGGTATCACGCTACCAAATCTGCTCGGTATCGTGTTTTGTCACAAAGTTAATGTTATAAGTGGCCCACTGCCTACTTTAAAATATGTTGTCGCATACGAAATGTTAAATGATGTCGCTATTATTTCCCAAAATTATTTCAGACAGCAGCAAACAACAGGGAAACGCCTCACTCTGCCTTATTTGAAAATTATTCATACGAAATTACGTTACTTGGGCCGCAATCCAAAACATGACGTTCCATTAGCAACTGCAACACGAGCCATAAACATTATTTTCATACTTTGTCTTGGCCTAATGGGAGACACTTGGCCAGGCTACGAGATATCCAAATTTGGTTGACATGCGATAAAAGATGACAAATCTATAGGAATTGTCCGGATCAACACCCCTTGTATACGCCGTTGATAAAAACGTCATAATTTCGACGTCATTGATCTAAAACGTCATATAAGTTTTTACCCAGCGTCATAAAACTACTTCTAAAATGAAACATAATTGGGATACATTGATAATTTTGGCGGCATATGGCTTTTAAAAGATGTACAATTCAGAATACGCAAAAAGGAAAAACTGAAAATTATAGGAAAAGGGTCCGATTTACCCCCCCCCCCCCCCCCAACCCCCATTTTTAAAAAAAAAATACGATCTTCTCCAGCAAAGTATAAACAAATTGATTCCCTATTTACTTCGCTTCCTTTATTTATTTTGCTGGAGCGGGACCACAGTAATTGGTTCCCGGCTTACAGCTTCGCTGTTGCTATGGCTGAGAACCGGCTTGCTTATATCGGATGGTCTGTTCTGGCGTATGAACCGGTGATTCGGCCACACGTATGCATTCTAGAATTACCATAGACGCAATGCTGAAAATAGAAATGGCAGCCTCCCAGTCACTCCCGAGTCTCTATTCGCGATTTTACGAAATGGGTCGAGGGTTCCCGAGTGGTTTGACAGGTGGCCGCCATTGAACTATACAAGGGAATTCTTGATTCATGATGTCTGAGTAATGAATGATAGAATTCGGCAGTGTTATATACATTTGCAACACATGGCACCAATCACTGGCAGAATATATTATTCACTCACAAGCCGAGTCATACCACCAATTCATTAGTGTCACCGATTAATTAATGTTCACCTATCCTTAATTGCACAATGCGTGTTCACCTTTAATTACCTAATTCGCTTCGTCGGTAAATAAAGAGTTCGGTTAATGACCATCAATTAAATTATCTTGCATGGCACGTGCCGCTAAATTGTTTATTTACCATTAACTGTTATGCGCTAATAATTACTATATTATATCAATTTACCGAAACATCCAAACCATTCCCTCTATATTATCAATTTACCGAACTCGTCATTTACCGAAACATCCAGTATCCTTTCTGTCGACGAACTTTTGGCTATTAAACACATTAAATCTAAAAGATATTTAAATGTAAGTAGTTTTTCATCGATAACAAAAAAGTCGCCCTCCCCAAATATTTTTATTTGATGAAATTCCATCAAATATTGATTTTATTGCCAAAAAATTATTTTCCTATGGGAATTCTAATTTCAGGGCTGAATATATTTTTACTTGATATAAATATTCTGTTGTGATTCCCCCCCCTCCCCCCCCAATGCTGCAGGTTAAAATGGGATCAAACCCGTTTGCCCAGCCATACATGACCTTAGCTGTTGATAGGCTGTTAAACACCAATAAACAAACAAACATAATTTATCATTTTTGAATGGTTGTGGTGGTTTAATGTTTGTGGCATAAATAGAGAATCTTTCACAAGTGGTGATGTAGGGTGTCCGAGGTTCTGTCAACTCACCTGTTCGTCAACTGAGAGGTTTGTCAAACCAGCTTTGCCTATTCACAGATTTGTCAACTCGTTATATAATCACGCCTTAATAATAAGAATGATGAATTTAGCTTAGATAATCTCAGCTATATACGGATGACTTTTACTATTTCATCTGTCTTATATATTATCTGTATAGCTGATTGCGAGACGGAAATCGATTCTTCGCAAAAGCAAAATAAATATTTGCCGAACTCCCAGGATGACCAATTGTAGCCCATGAAGACGCGTTTGCTGCAACATATTTCATCATAATCCGTTGCATATTAAGGAAAATATCAAATAATACTTACTTTTGAGTGAGCAAGATTTCAAGACTTTCAGCCATTATTGTTGTTGTTGTAACACACGTGATCATACACCTTGTTTATATACATACTCGGAAGTATATGTCGCAATGACCATTTGAATCGAGATGGTTCAAATGAGTGGTCACAGCATATTCTTTTATTTAGAAATAACAAAAATCAAAATGAAAACTCAAATAAAAAAAATTGCATCTTTCATTTATTTCTTAGCTCTTCACTACCGGGTAATTGGTAGACAAGTGTTAAAGGCACATGCCCACGTGCCAGGTTATAATATAGGGAGGCATATTTTTTTCGTCATTAACCATTTCCCGACGATATAATTGGCATTATTATACTTCGTATATCAAACATGAATTTTCACACTTATATCAGGGGCGATAACCGTGTTTCCTTAAAATGTTAACTGACATTACTATTTATTCTCTGTATGTATTTTTTGATGTGTAATGCTCATACTTTATATTCTGTTGAAAATATTATTTTTTCAGGTGACGCATTTAATTAGAATAAATAATTAAAAAAGTATCATGCCTCATTTGCATATGAAAATAGCCTGATACCACCGCGCGTCACTATCAGTAAAGTAAATAGCGGGCACTCGTGATTTTTTAGATCTGGTGGAATAGGGACACAATTATACAAAGAACAGTTTGTGCTGAGTGGGCATGTACCTTTAAATGCTCTAGTTTCACAATTTACATGTACGTAATATATCTCATGAAAATTCTCATGTGCTGTCAAAACATGTTTTTGTTGAATAATATAGAAAATAAAAACCTGAATGGACGTTAAAATTTTCTTCAGCATTGTAAGTGATGAGTTGCATGGTTAAATGTCTTGTCATTTTAAACAGGGTTGGCAATTTCCCGGGAAATAAGAGTATTTCCCAGGATGGCGGGAAATACTGGGAAATACTGGGAAATATGAATCTTGGTGGTCTTTTTAATTCCAAAATGTCAAGATGAGTCTCTATATTCCCCTATATCTACTATGGTTTATATCTGTGTAGACTGATAAGCCTACAGGTAAAACATTCTGCAATAAAACAAGAAATAATAAGTTTATTTAGAGAAAAAAAACATCATTATTTTCTAGACAATTTTCTTCCTTATATATATGCAAGTCTATGTAGTATTTTCCAACTGTCTATTTTATTGTATATGAGAACACCTCTCATTACTATAGTAACCTGCCACTAATAAAAGCTGCTTTTGGAATTTTGAGAAAATCCCTGTTGATAACAGGGATAATCCATGTACAGTGTAATTGTTTTACAACTTGACATGACCACATACAGACCACATGGGTTCTTATTTTATAGTATGACACAAAAGATGTCAGAGAAGGCTGACAATTAACAGCCTGTTGTCATAGTCTGATGGTTTATTAAAGTATATTAAAGTCTCGTCAATGTACATGCAAATAAGTAGACATTAGTAGGCTTTTGGCTAATTTTAATGATTTTAGGTACTGTATCTCATACGTACCATCGTGGCCCATAGTCTTCACGTTAAATAAATGTCATAATAATAATGCAAATAAGTAATACAAATGCAAAGCATAAAACAACAGTACATTGTCAGTCATATACGACTTGTAAGAGACTATGTGTATGCACATCATGCATGCTAAGATCATTTATTGATACCGAATATTAGTGTGGGAGAAGGTTGACAATTAACAGCCTGTTGTCTAAACATAGTCTGATCATGATGACGTTATCCTTGTGAATTGTATCTAGCAGACACTCAGATGCTTCCTAAAAAATGAAGAAGTAATTTACAAAAAAATAATACAACCAAAATATAAATGTCATGGTTGCCAAATATTCCACCTGATGAGTACCCCTAGTTGGGAATGAAACAGATCTATACATTGTAACTAACCCCTGTATCTAATTATTAAGTTGTTGATTGTTTAATTAACTATTACTGAGCTTAAAACTTAATTTAAATAACTTTAATTATCAAATAATAACATCAAAATTTATATTTCCCGGTATTTCCCACTTTGGGGAGTATTTCCCAGGCCGGTATTTCCTGCCGGGAATTCCCGCCCCCGGTATTTCCCGGCCAACCCTGATTTTAAATGTGGTTGTGACTGGAGAAATGGGGCTAATTGGTAATACAGCATTAGCTTATTTGATAACTCATTTGTGGCGGTGACTGGAGAAATGCAGCTTATTGGATTTGTGACCAGGGTACATCAGGGATTCCGCTGGGGAAAATAAAAAAATCGCCACTTCAAAAAAAATAATAATAAAACAAATCCAAAAAAAGAAAAGGAATAACCAATAGGATAAAAATAAACAATTGGCCATAAAAAATTACAATTTTCTGAAGAAAAAAAAAGGGATTTTTTTTTTCTTCAAAAATTGTAATTTTTTATCGCCAATTGTTTATTTTTATCGCCAATTGCGAAAGTGGCGATCGCCAGCGGAATCCCTGGTACATGTAGCTCCTGGTCAAATTTCACACTCCTGTAGCCTCTATATTTCTTGTTAGAAGCGTGATGTGTATTTCATTGATGAAATGGCGAACAGTGTAGATCCTGATCAGACTGCGGATGCACAGGCTGATCTGGATCTACACTGGTCGTTAACCCATAAGACGCATTTCTCCAGTCACAGCCATACACAATGTAACTGAGTTAATGCTGTATTACCATTTTGCAGACACATTCTATATACAACATTCCACCGATATTCGAGCGAGAACGATGGCTGTTACACGATCGACAGCGAAGGAAAACGGGAACAGCGAAGAGGCACTGATCTCACTGAAGTCTACCGAGGGGAGCTCACTCACTCCAAGGGAGAAGAAGATTCTAGGCACAGTGTTTATCTCCCTTGTTATTGACTTGCTGGCATTTACTGTGATACTGCCGTTGCTACCTTCATTGTTGGATTTCTATGGCTCTAAAGAGGTATGCAGTGACCGCAGTGTTTTTGCCAGTTTTTTAGGCCAATATTTGGACCATTTTCCAATGCCACATACTTTTGTCCCCAATTAGGGATGGGTTGTGGCCTATGGGTTAGAACACCTGACTTCCAATCCGGAGCTTGTGGGTTCAAACCTTGCCTTAGGCTTGAACAATACTTTCACAGTACATGTATTTCCATCCCACTGGTCTGTCGCATGAGACTTTAAATTGTGGTCTCGTCTCCATATGACCTTGGCTGTTGCTGGGACGTTAAACACATTCACTTTTGTCCCTGATTCTCATGATTATATACCCAGCATACGATGTATGTCGAGGGGTACCGGTATATAGTTTCTGCCTTTCCGTCCGTCCGTCCGTCCGTTCGTCGGTCCATCCGTAACTTAAACTTTTCTGTTTCTCTTCATGGAATGCTTTCATATTTGGCTGATGTCTTATTATTATCATCCTGCATTACTCTGTGCAAAATTCCCCACCCTACATGTACCTTCACCCCAATGTCAAGGTCATTCACTAATGTTGTTGTTCTATTACGTCCATAACACATACATTTATCATTGTCTTGTAATTTCTGTTTCTGAATGCTTTCATATTTTGTTGATGTCGTAATAACATTATCCTGCACCATTTTGCAAAAACTGCTCCACCGCCAAGGTCTATGCCAAATGACTTAGA
The DNA here is from genome assembly GCA_029237695.1 of Conchocele bisecta. NCBI lineage: Eukaryota > Metazoa > Mollusca > Bivalvia > Lucinida > Thyasiridae > Conchocele > Conchocele bisecta. The sequence continues at coordinate 77,149,650 of CM055272.1, forward strand.
GAAAATATTTGGTGGTCGAACCTGGTGGTGGCCGGGGGTATCCATGAGCGCCTGGTCACTTGATCTAGTTGTTTTTAGCCAGGTTTTTTTAAAAAAAATCCAGGCTATTGGATTGGCGAAAGCCGGGCGGGCGGGCGGCGTCCACAATCAATGTTAAATTTTCGTGTTTGAGTCCATTTCTTTGTTACTGTACCACCTAGGACCACCAAACTTTCACAGCATGTTACTTTTTTTTTAACTTCACCCATTTTTTCCGCGTAGTCGACTTAGCCATTTTCGTGTTTAAGTCCATTTCTTTGGTACTGTACCACCTAGGACCACCAAACTTTCACAGCTTCATAACCAAGGTGTGTCTACCACATACAACTATCCAACATGTGACCATTTTTTTACCTTCACCTATTATTTCTACGTAATTGACTTAGCCATTTTCAACGTTAACTTTTTAACGTGCGTCTGGTTAAAGTTTTTTGGTTAAAACTTTTTTGTTATACTATATCTCTGCAACTGCTTCGCCCATTACCTTGAAACTTAACATGGGTGTTTATCATCATTGTCGCCCACGCTTGCGGAAAGCGCGATATCGTCGGCATTTTGGCATACGTCCGTCCTTCCATCCGTACGTCCGTGTCCGGTTAAAGCTTTTTCGTTAAAGTTTTTCCATCTACTATATCTATTTTTTTAGTGTCCATGCCTCGCCCCAAGGCGCGACATGCAGGCCACGGCCATCTAGTCTACAAAAAGTGGGTATAATTATGTTATCCAAGTGTCTATGCTTGGAAAAAACCTGGCCTTCGTGGCTTTGCCTCGTTTCTTGTTATAAATGTATATCGGCTCATGCCCCTATACATAATTGTTCTTACCATAATTTCACTAGGATGCACGTTTTGTGGTGATGGTGAATTTAAAAAGCTACTTTAACCCCTAAGTAACTGGAATTGATTTTGATATTTTGTAGCCAGTCCAATTGTCACAAATTTATTTTCAGACTAGTCCATTTATGAAAAGGGGGTGTTTTTCTAAAAAATATGATAATTTCTTGCAAAAAGTGCAGATTCCGATGAGACGGCATCGTCACGAGCCGGCTCATCTGGATCTACACTGTTTGCCAATACCACTATACAACCGGGTATGGAAGGTGTTCGAGCCAATTCCCACCCTTAAATATGAGCCGAACGAACCACTATACAGGTTTGTCGTGTTGATAGGGTTAAAGGTACATGCCCACTCAGTAGGCATAAAATGTTCTTTATATGAATTAAATAAGTGTATAATTGTGTCACTATTCCACCAGTTCTAAAAATTACGAGTGCCCGCTATACAGATATAATCAATTAGTGATGTTTATTTTACTGATAGTGTCGCGCGGTGGTATCAGGCTATTTTCATATGCAAACGAGGCATCAAATATGATCATTGCACATCAAACAATAAATACAGATAATAAATAGTTATGTCTGTTAACATTTTAAGGAAACACGGTTATCGCCCCTGATATCAGTGTGCAAATTTACGTCTGATATAAAATGTATAATAATGCCAATCAATACGTTGGGCAATGGTGAATAAATGTTTATTTTGCCATAAAATGTCTCAGATGATGTCTCTAATATAAAGAACAGTTTGTGTCTACTGAGTGGGCATGTACCTTTAATAGGCGGCACTTAATTATTTTCTTTGTACAACGTGCTTGGATAGCATTACATTACATTAACGACTAATAGCAGTGTAATGACCCAATGTGAACGAGCCTGTCTTCTTGTCAGTAAAAAAACACTTATGTAATTGCCTTGTCATGATGATAATAATAATGTTGCTGTTCCTGGAGAAATTGGGCTTATGACATTTGGGGCCAGTGTATCTCCTGGGGCCCGTTTCACTAAACTTGTTACGACTAAAATGTTCGTAAGTTCAAATTTAAGATCGTCTGTAATTGTCAATTTATGGATTTACATTTATTGAGCATAGGCTGCATATGCAGCCTATGCTCAATAAATGTAAATCCAATAATTATTTACAAGAAAACGTTGTTAATGTGAAATTTACAGACTATCATAATTTTGCACTTACAAACATTTTAGTCGTACAAAGTTTAGTGAAACGGGCCCCTGGTCTGTAGCTGGAGAAATAGGGCTTATGGCATTTGTGACCAGTGTATCCTGATCTGTAGCTGGAGAAATAGGTCTTATGGCATTTGTTGCCAGTGTATTTCCTGGTCTGTAGCTGGAGAAATAGATGGCCCTTTCCATGTTGTGGAGAAATATTTTTTATTTCAGAAGAACAAATTCTTTCATTTATGAATGAAAGTATATGTTGTGACCGCTCATTTGAATCATCTCATTGAGACAGTTCAAATGAGTGGTAACAACATATAAGAAATAAGAACAATTGTGATTTTTTTAGATATTTTACCGGCATAGGGGTATTCAGCATGTTATAGGTTAAATGGACACACATCCCCGATCAGTTAACCTTTTCCATGCTGTGGAGAATCGGTCGTTATTGGGTTTTTTTTCAGAAAAAAAGAATTGTTTAATTTTTGCATGGAAGTATATGTTGTGACCACTCATCTGAACCGTCTCATCAACAGCATGTTGTGGTTTATGAATTAATAATGTTTTTGTTATCAGGACTGGCTGTATTCGCGGTTGAGGGACTCCGTGCACGGTTTCAGGGAGATAGTTGGCGCCCCAGACACGCCTCGATGGAACTCCGTACTTTTTGGAGGTATTTATTATAGGAATGAATGGCCTTTTTGTGGAATTTATCGGGGTATAAACTTGGAAAAGTCGCGGGAATACTGGACGAAGCGATAAAAATTACAATTTTCGAAAAAAAAAAAAATATTTTTTTTTTTCGAAAATTGTAATTTTTTAAGGCCTCGTCCAGTATTCCCGCGACTTTTCCAAGTTTATATCCCCAATAAATTCCACAAAAAGGCCATTCATTCCTTATAATTCCAACATTTGAAATAAATTCATCAAGAAAATGTGTTTATTTTCCGTTTTCGTAAGAATTATTTTAACTGCGCCTCACGGTTACGGAAAGTAGTTCGGCGTGGGAGTTTACTGGGATATAAATTTTGGCCAGAGACTTGCTACGGGCCAATCAAATGTTAGGGAATTGTGCAAATATTTTTGTGCTGGAATTATAAATCTATCATATTCTCTATAGTAATGTTTGCGTAGATAACTATACTATGGATCTGCGGCTGTGCTGCTCGCACACATCATAATATTATAAGTTATTGTGATTCTACACAGGCTATATGGTGTAATATTGCCCGTCTGGAGGTATGTTCACCAGAGGCGATAGCGTATTTGTCATACCGCAGATCCTGTATTTGGCCATATAAACATATCTCTTCTTTTGATCTTTGCGTTTTTTCAGGAAGAAAAATAATCCGAGATTTGATTTTCTACCGTCAGTCTTCATATAAAGGTGTAAATGAACATTTTGTTTTTTTATTAAACGAAAAGAAACTAAATATGGAGTAAGAAATCCATCGAAAACGATTTTATGACAGTTTTTTTATATCGTGTAATTTAATTTATATTCCACTGCTCTATCGATCTGCTCTCCCTTTGGCGCCTCTAGAAGAATGCGACTGGTTCCCAAACATTCGCTGTCATTGCTACGCCGCGTTTCGTGTGTGGAACCCATAGTTTGTGACCTAAATATAGCCGTGTCACGAAGCCAAGAGTGTCGAGATTTGAAAAGCAATTTTTTCGTTATTTTGGCAAATTTTTCGCTCATATTTTGATGAATATTTATGGAAAAATAAACAATAAAGACTGGTTTTGAGTGTACAATTTGTTACTTTTATTGATCAATTCAGGGTTTTATTGTGTTTAGTGAGGAATACAATTCGCAATCGCTAGACGCTTTCAAAATGTGTCTTCATTGGACGCGAGGCGACGGAGGGGAATCGCAATTTCTCTATGTCCGACGGCCTTGGCAGGTCATATAATATATATGACCAGGCAAGCTAGCCAATCAAAAGCAGAGAAACTTTTCTGCGGTATGACAAGATGTATATATTGTCAGCCTGGGCCCGGTTGTTCAAAACATCAGTTAGCTTAACAGACTGTTAAATCCTTAACTGAATGGTTAAAATCTCTGTAAAAACACGTTCAAAACATCAGTTAGCTTAACGGACTGTTAAATCCTTAACTGAATGGTTAAAATCTCTGTTAAAACACGTTCAAAACATCAGTTAGCTTAACGGACTGTTAAATCCTTAACTGAATGGTTAAAATCTCTGTTAAAACACGTTCAAAACATCAGTTAGCTTAACGGACTGTTAAATCCTTAACTGAATGGTTAAAATCTCTGTTAAAACACGTTCAAAACATCAGTTAGCTTAACGGACTGTTAAATCCTTAACTGAATGGTTAAAATCTCTGTTAAAACACATTCAAAACATCAGTTAGCTTAACGGACTGTTAAATCCTTAACTGAATGGTTAAAATCTCTGTTAAAACACGTTCAAAACATCAGTTAGCTTAACGGACTGTTAAATCCTTAACTGAATGGTTAAAATCGACCATTCAGTTAAGGATTTAACAGTCCGTTAAGCTAACGGATGTTTTCAGCAACCGGGCCCAGCTATGCAAATGGATGTGTGCACATGGGTGATTTATTTTTTATGCACCATTTAATTGCATCTTTTACATGTATTTCCATTATTATCTCATGCAAAATGTGTAATTATTCACAATCATGCAGAGTTATTGGGCATCAACTTTATGACTCTGCAAATGTGTGAAAATCGTGGTACATCTAGACACACAGATGTTGGTAATTTTTTTTACACCTATATAAAAATACAATTTCAAACTCCAGGGTTCAAGCTAGTCCTGCAAAACAGGGAGACGTTTTTTCAATAATTTTGCTACGGTACTTGAACAGAAAATTTCTGTTTTATATAGTAAGAAAAAATGCAACTTCAACTCAAAATAAGAAGTGATTGCCCTGTATTTTGATCTCTTGAAAATCAATTTTTATTTACTCCCCATTAACATTGACTATAAAACTGGATAATTTTTGTTGGAATAGACTGTAACTCCACAAATAGCATTGCAGTGGTTGAATGTTGAACCCCACATACATGTACACAGCAGCCTCTGGGTCTACACTGGTTGCCATCTTGGTCTACGTAAGCCCTGGGGGCCATTTCACTAACTTTGTACGACTAAAATGTTCCTAAGTGCAAAATTAGGATCGTCTGGAAATTTCAATTAATGGATTTACATTTATTGAGCATAGCCTGCATATGCAGCCTATGCTCAATAAATGTAAATCCAATAATTGTTTACACGAAAACATTGTTAATTTACAGACAGACAATCACAATTTTGCGCTTACAAACATTTTAGTCGTACAAAGTTTAGTGAAACGGCCCCCAGTTTTGTCAAATGGTCTCGTATTTCAGGTCTGATCGGCTCCCTGTTCTCCCTCCTGCAGTTTATAGCGTCCCCGGTGATTGGAGCGGCATCTGATGTCTACGGCCGAAAACCCCTGATGCTTCTGTCTATGGTAATGTCTTTGTTCTAGAGCCCATCTATATGTCTGGCTTCACTGGCTTATCTGGGACTACACTGGTCGCAAATACTGTAATCCCCATTTCTTCTGTCACAGCCACATATGTCGGTGTTGTTGAATGGATGTAACAGGAACATTAAATCTTTCTTAATACAGATTTGATTTATTGTTTTCCATCTTGGAAACGGCCAGTATTCACTCCTCAATTTTTGGACATTGAGTAAAATTCTAATTTTAGTGAGATGCATGATTAACATGTTCACCCCTAAGTACCTTGTAACTGGAATGGATTTTGAGATGTTAATTTTGCAACCAATCAAATCATCACAAAATGATTTTAAGACTAGTCAATTTATAAGTTGGGGTTAATTTGTTCTCAGAAATATGAAAATTACTGCAAAAAGTGCAGATCCTGATGAGCCGGCTCGTCACGAGCCGGCTCATCTGGATCTACACTGTTTGCCAATACTATAGAGGCATGTGGTGTTGAAAGGATTAAACTTGTTTTTCCTCATATATGATCAAATAGTGTGGAACTTTGAACTGCTTAAAGGGGCATATCGGGATCTTTTGAAGAAAACAAATATTATAAAAAATAAAAATGTGTTTTCATCATATCCCTGTGTAAAGTGGTTTAATTGAAGATATATGACAATACTAGGACAGCTGAGTTGTTTCAATTTTCACCGATATCGGTACATAAGTATCCGATTTTCTATCTGGCATTCTTGGTAGCATTACTCATCAGTCATGTGACTGCATGTCACCTGACTTTTCTGTGTCTATTTATAGATCGGGGTTGCCGCCTCCTACGCATTATGGGCCGTATCGAGGAACTTCGGACTGTTCGTGATCTGTCGTATCATCGGGGGGATCAGCAAGGGGAACATCAGTCTGAGCACGGCGGTCATGGCCGACGTGCTGCCCCCACAGAGGCGCGGCAAGGGGATGGTGTGTACTGTATTGTTTATTATGTGACCCCTTAGGTATATTTTTGGTTTTCTTGTTACTTCATAGATGAATCTGGTTACACTCATTATAAAAGTAATAGGAATAGTACTAATCCTACTACTTTTAGGGAGTGGGGCTAAGTGACTATGGTGTGGAGAGGACCTGCCACTAGTAGCCGATTGCACCAAAATTGCTAAGCATACTTCTCTAGCTATAAAGTATACTTTGAGGGAGTAATCATTTATTTTTTCCGAAATGCATTATTTCATATAGAACTAACGGCTGCATATCTTTGATGATTAAAATTATGCAGAATTATTACACGGAATTTATTACAAATGTATCCTTAAATTGCAGATGCGCAGTCTGATCAGGGTCTACACTGCTTGAGAGAGGTTCCACTGTAATTAATCACTCTATGAACATGTTTGTCATTTTAACCCTTTCACCCCTAGGTAACTGGAATGGAATTTGATGTTAATTGTGTAACCAATCCAATGGTCAAAAAATTATTTTCAGACTGGTCCATTTATGAAAAGGGGTGTTTTTCTTCTCAAAAATATGAAAACTACTGAAAAAGTGCAGATCCTGATGTGACAACTCGTAATTAGCTGGCTCATCAGGATCTACACTGTTTGCCAATACCACTATACAGGCCTGTGGTGTTGAAAGGGTTAAATCATGACAGTAACGTAAATTACAGTGAATCCCATCTAAATTAAGCACAACGGGGTCCACAGGGCCAAAAACGATGATCAGGACATGACAAATACTATAACGAGATATTGTCTAATCCATACAGGCTGTAATTGGTGTGGCGTTTTCCATTGGCTTTGTCTTCGGGCCGCTGATTGGCGCGGGCTTCTCACTCTGGGCTCGTGAGCAGCAGGGCGAGTTCTATGTGATGCCCGCCATATTTGCCCTCGTACTGGCAGTCGCTGATGTGTTCTTTGTCGCGGCAATGTTCATTGAAACGCTACCAGAGTCAAAACGGGTAAGGTGCCTAGGGGATATTTATACCCGTCATACGAAGTATGTCGAGGGGTATATAGTTTTTGCATGTTGTCCGTCCGTAAGATTTGTGTTATATATTTTGGGTACCCATTATCTCTGCATCCATAAGTTTAATTGAGTTGAAACTACATATGCTTATTAGTCCTCATCCACATTTTCTTTTTGTGGCCCACTCACGCGTCCCTTGACCAAAGTTTGTGTCAAAGTTTTCGTTAAATTTTTCCGGTACCCACTACCTCTGTAACAAGTTGGATTGACTTGAAACTTCATTTGCTCAATTGTCATCATCTTCAGTTTCATTTTGTGGCTCACTCATGCGGCTCCTGTGCCGAAGGTCAAGGTCAAATGACTTCAGATGTAGAAATATGTATATTCTATTGAGATGGCTGAATTCTATTAATTCCAAATACTGAAAGGACTTAGTGGGCCAAAATGCATTATTTACATTGTAAACGTGTTGATATTTGTGACCATCAATTAACTAATTGGCATACAACTTCATAAGCTATGTTGTTATAACAACGCACATCTAATTATGCACTTCAGACGTATACGCATGACAACGGTTTTGAGCAGTGAAGAAATTCTATATCTGAGAAAATATTCAATTTTTGTCTTAACCCTTAACTGAAATGAACTGGTATGCTAATTTTCCGACCAATGCAATCGTCACAAAGTGATTTTCAAATTATGAAGAGGGGGGGTGTATTAGTTCTGAAAAATATGAAAATTACTTGGCAAAAAATGCAGATCCTGATGAGCCGGCTCGTCACGAGCCGGCTCATCTGGATCTGCACTGTTTGCAAACCCGCTATAGCAGGCTTTCGGGTTCAAGGGGTTAATACTGTATTTGCACAAATATTACACACACATGTATACACAGGTGGGGCACATATACATTGCAGGCCAAGACAATATCTAGCGGCTGGCAGAAGGCATCGTACCTCATCAACCCTGTATCACTGTTCCGATTCTCATCCGTGACTAAAGTATCAAATAAAGGTGAGTTCAACAGTATCGTCCAGTGAATATGCTCCTCTAACTGAACAACTGTACACTACCGGCAGTGCTAATCTTGCCAATATTTGTCAATTTCTTTCTTTCAAAATATTTGAATACTACAGCTCAGGCTCAGACAATCAAACTGCTTGTTGCGAGTTGTCTTTGCCATTAGATGTTCAGAACTGTCGATAATCTAGGCAAGATTAATGCAGGCCATTAATGACACAACGTTAACAAGGCAAGCCAAGAATTCCTAGCGTTGCCTAATGAACTAAACCACTAACTTGGTATTCTCGATGTACACTATACTAGAGGCTGATTGAGGTTTGACAACTGTTTATCAGGTAACAAGTCTTGTATTAGCTGACTACACATTGACTGATAACAAATTGCCGTATCCTGAATTGACTAGATACGCGCACATTTCTTTAAATAGATTAGGAATAAAATCTGCACTGTTCACAATTCCATCAATGAAACACCATGCTGCAGGCATGAACATTTTCTTCTTTTAGGCTGATTTCAGACTTCATTCACAAATTGAAATTTCAAAATGTTTTACATTTTGTCTGATCTGCTCAAATAGTATACATTTGCAAGAGGGTAGGGGGCATCGGCCTTTTTTTTTCAGATGATTTCAATTATTTTTTTCCTGAAGGTGGCTCTCATCCCTGATGCTTCTAACAACCACTGTATCAAGGTATATGATCACGTGGTACTAACAACAACAACAAGTATCGATTCAAAGTACGTATTCTTTTATATAGTGTCCTTATTACGTAACGGATTGTGATGTAATATGGCGCATCAAACGCGTCTTGTTAAGCTGCATTTGGTGGTCTCGTTATTTTCGCCCAAACTTCTGTCGTTTTTGCGAAGAATCGATTTCCGTGTCTCTGACACGGTAATCGATTCTTCGCAAAAACGACATACGTCTGTGTCAATCTCCCTAGACCACCAAATGCAGCTCATGAAGACGCGTTTGCTGCGCCATATTTCATCAAAATCCGTTACATAATAAGGACACTATAAAAGAATATGTACTTTGAACGAAAATATCAAATAATACTTACTTTGACGTGGGCGACGTTGTTGTTGTAACCACGTGATCATGCACCTTGTGTATATCATCATCTGGCTGCAATGGTGTACTATTTATGATGGAGCTACACTGGTCACAAATCCAATAAGCCCCAATTATATATTGCAGACCTGGGCGAGGTACAGAGGGTTGGGCTGGCCTATTTCCTCTACCTGTTCCTGTACTCCGGCCTTGAGTTCACCTTGACCTTCCTCACACACAACCGCCTCCAGTATGACAGGTGAGGAGGGGTGATATGCCATTTTGTTTGTGGAAAAAAACTAAATGTTTTCTTCATATGCGCTCGGAAGTATATGTTGTAACCACCATTTGAACCGTCTCATTGAGATGTTTCAAATGAGTGGTCACAACATATTTGAGAAATAACAATAAACATATGGGCCGCGTCATGCGAAAACCGGGCTTAATGACAAAACAATCATTTTTCACTTTTTTGCATATTCTGAAAACCGCATCTTTTATAAGTCATATACCACAAAAACTATCACTGTATCTCAATTATTTTTCATGTTACATGTATTTTTGTAACACGTGGTAGAATCGCAAACGACATTTTAGCTCAATGACGTCGCAATTACGACGTTAACACTAACGGGCGACTTCAACGTCAATAAGAACGTTTAAGCGTAATGGAGTAGTAAACGAATAGGCCTGCCATGTAGGTTGATTTTAAGTAGTGTATGTATAATTTTATACTATTAGTGAATAATTGACAAACGACACGTAACCTTGGACAAAGTCAACATTATCTTGTGTGTACTTTTTGCACAACTACGAACGCCAAAAATATATGAGCCGCGCCGTGCGAAACTCGCGCTTAATGACAACATTTTCAGTTTTTACTTTTTCGCGTATTCTGAATTGTACATCTTTTAAAAGCCATATTCCGCCAAAATTATCAATGTATCCCAATTATGTTTCATTTTAGAAGTAGTTTTATGACGTGTGGTAAAAACTTATATGACGTTTTAGATCAATGACGTCGAAATTACGACGTTTTTATCAACGGCGTATACATGGGGTGTTGGTCCGGACAAGTCCTATATATTTGTCATCTTTGATCGCATGTCAACCAAATTTGGATATCTCGTAGCCTGGACAAAGTATGAAAATAATGTTTATGGCTCGTGTTGCAGTTGCTAATGTAACGTTATGTTTTGGATTGCGGCCCAAGTAACGTAATTTCGTATGAATAAGTTTCAAATAAGGCAGAGTGAGGCGTTTCCCTGTTGTTTGCTGCTGTCTGAAACAATTTTGGGGAATAATAGCGACATCATTTAACATTTTGTATGCGACGACATATTTTAAAGTAGACAGTAGGCAGCTTATAACATTAACTTTGTGATAAAACACGATACCGGGCAGATTTGGTAGCGTGCTACCTTATAATTGTCGCCGTGTGTCTTTCTTGAGGATCTCATTACCACCGCCTGGTCTACATTAGTATGCAGTCAAGTGATAAACTGATGATTTGATACTACACAAGCACTTTCGACTACAAAAGCAAGTTTATGACCATCACATTTCCAATTAATATGTTGATGCATTTATTTTAAATTCAATACAACCCCGGATATTTATGTCATAATATAGCTGCCTGTCTACCTCCATTTATGATAAAATGAGTGGCATTAAATGGCATATCATTCGCTAAGTACTGGATATAATTCTTCAAAAGTCTCAATTTACCAAGATAATAGATGGTAATATCGTTGGCATACACTAGGTTGTTCATATTTAAGATTATTTAGGATTCAAGGTGCAGTGTAAGCGAAGACTTCGCTGATATGTAGCCAGTTAAATTATGAGTTCACCATTTTGAATTCATAAGGACAACCGACGAAAAAGAGTAAAAATGTCAAAGAACGACAGTTAGGCGACAATGTACAGCGCCTGAAGTATTTCTAAGTCATTGATGCTGTGAGGAACTCGTGCAAGTATCCTTGCTATAATATTTTGTCACGATACCATGGCCATAACGTCAAACATGTATTCACGTCCAATGACGTCACAAGTACGTGACGTCAATTCATGACGTCATAATATGTGTACCGAGGTACAAGGTATCGCGTCTCATATTAGTGAAAGTTTCAGTAAGTTATCATGTTCCGTTTTCTGTTCACACTTAATGTTAACTAACACCAGTAAACGTAAATGGGAGGGCAAACTGTGAACTTTTACGGCGACGCTAGACAATTTGAAACGTCGTTTTTCCGACGTGGTTTACCGCTTTTCATGACGTTGTCATTAAGCCCGGTTTTCGTATGGCGCGGCCCATATATGTATTAATTGTGATCCTGTACTCTGACCTTGAGTTCACCTTGACCTTCCTCACACACAATTGCCTCCATTATGACAGGTGAGGAGGTGTTTCTGGAAGAAGAAAAAAATGTCTTTATATGTACTCAGAAGTATATGTCGCGACCACAATTTGAACCGTCTCGTTGAGACATTTCAAATGAGTGGTCGCAACATATACTTTCATTAAGAAATAACAATAATAATATATGTAATTGTTCCTGTACTCCGACCTTAAGTTCAACTTGACCTTCCTGACGCACAAGCACCTCCAGTATGACAGGTGAGGGGCGGTGAGGTGCCATTTTGTTGTGGAAAAACCTAAATAGTTTCTTTATATGTGCTCAGAAGTATATGTCACGACCACCATTTGAACTGTCTCGTCATGTATTTGTTCCTGTACTCCGATCTTGAGTTCACCGTCACCTTCCTGACACACAACCACCTCCAGCATGACAGGTGGGTGGTGTGATATATTCACATATTTCATGCTGAGGATATGTCATATTGTTTGGGGAAATTTCTGAACGTTTTCTTTATATGTCCTCTGATATCCTCTATTACGCCTTACTTAACGGATCATAACCAAATTCGGTACATATGTCTATATGTTTGAGAATATCAGTATGAACGATATCGTGCAATATTCAAACACGCTATTGAACACTGAACAACTCATTACTGTAGAACGTGTATTGATACATAACTGCCGTTGTTCGACACCGCTCACAGCTGTGTTCAAGCGTACAACACATGCTGTTTGACCATGGCTGTAGACAATGCTCATTCCGGGGCCAAGCAAACACCTGTGTACCGGAATATGCATGTGTAAATCAGCTGTTTTGAATGGATCAGAATATCAAAGTACCGAAAGTACTGCATACATGCTCAAATTGCATGATATTTCCAACGGAAATGTAACAATAACGTTCGACCATGTCCAGCTGTGGGTAAAAGTTTGCTGTGACAGTCGGGAACTGTTTGAACCTGCGGCCTACGGCCTTGGGGTTCAAACAGTTCCCTCGTGCCACGGCAAACGTTTACCCACGGCTGGACATGGTCGAACCTGAGCCGCGTCGCGAGAAAATATGTCTTCGGGAAATGTTTGGTCAAATTGACATTTTGTTACAATGACAATGGTATTTGTCTGATGAATTGAATGCTTTTTATTTGATCATGATATCTAATATTCATTAAGATATTACATTTTATACAACACCACTATTCAGGTCGTTTGAGCAAATGAGTCGTCAACGTAAAAGCGACGTCAAACGACGTCAAAACGACGTTGCAGTAACTACGTATCTACCATCTACCGGTACACATAGAGTATACGCCAACATTTACAACAGTTTGCAAGTTGACAAACTAGAAGCATGTTTGGCATTGAATAATGAATGTATAGACAGATGAGCTTGAGTCCTTTAGTAATACATGTACATGAAAATGAAAAGCGACAAAGACAAACCAGCAAGTTCATGTACCAGCAGGTATAAACGTGCGCGGGTACGGCGGATTCGGTATATGCTGATTTCTTCTTTTTGACGTCCTGTTTACTGAGCGTTTTAATAGTTTATAATTGTAGAAAACCACAGAAGTATATGAAACAGACAGTAATATTTACTGTCCAGGTATGTTATTTCTGTATTGATTAACTGGTTGGTTCATTGGGGCTATACGACAGTTCAGCAAACACAGATGGGAATACACCTGTAAATGGGGAGGACAATACGTTCAACATTAAAGGTACATGTCCACTCAGTAGGCACACACTGTTCTTTATAGATAGATTTGTATAATCTGTAGATATGACAATTTCAGGCAAAATAAACATTCATTCACCATAAAACCCCACGTATTGATTGGCATTACTATACAGTTCATATCGGACGTAAATTTCCACACTGATATCAGGGGCGATAAGTGTTTCCTTAAAATGTTAACGGACATTACTATTTATTCTCTGTATTTAATTGTTGATGTGTAATGATCATACTTTATAATCTGTTGAAATATTATTTTTTCAAGTGACGCATTTTATTAGTATAAATAATTTACATTTGCATATGAAAATAGCCTCATACCACCGCGAGTCACTATGAGTAAAATAAATATTACTATAGTCTGTTTCACGAAAGCTTCCCAAATTTTAAGGCTATATAGACAATTCAAAAACAATATTATTTTCGATAATATTTAATTAAAGGAAAATTTAAGAATAAGCCTTCTTTTTATTTTGTGAAATTCGGTCAAATATTGATTTTATTACGAAAAATTGATTTGTCTATGGGAATTTAACATGGGGAAAAAAGTGGTAAGGAAGTGTGGGAGGAGTCAAAAAACTAAAAAAATTGGAAATTGATTCCAAAACCTGACTGGCTATGATCTAACTAAGAAAACAAAAGTTAAATTTTAAAAATCGGTCCAGTATTTCTAAAATTCAAAAACATTTCCCCATGTTAAATCCCCAAAGACATCTTCACTCCGTGAAGATGTCTATGGGGATTTAACATGGGGAAATTGTTTTTTCGCAATGAAATCAATATTTGACCAAATTTCACGAAATAAAAAGAAGGCTCATTCTTAATTTTTCCTTTAATTTAATATTATCAAAAGAAATCTTGTTTTTGAATTGTTTATATAGCCGTAAAATTTGGGCAGCTTTCGTGAAACAGACAGTAAATGATTATAACGGGCACTCCTATTTTTTTTAGAACTGATGGAATGGCGACACAATTATACACTTAGTTAATTCCTATAAAGAATAGTTTGCGTCTACTGAGTGGGCATGTACCTTTACATTACATTAAAACTAGTGCACAGTCGATGGCGCGCCATCGCAATTTACACACTTTTCCCAAATGCTAAGTCGAAAAAGGTGATATACTCCATAACAGGGAGGTCGAATCAAAAATCGAAATTCACTTTGCGCGCATCTACACACATAAGCACACACCAAGTTTCAAGTCCCTACCTTATTACTGTGAAAAAGTTTTGCTTCTTACAAGAAACGTGACAGAAAGACGTACGTACGTACATACGGACGGACGGACACCCGTGACAAAAACGATATGCCCATTTTTTTTCTTTAAAAAAATGGGTATAAAAATGTGTAGCACTGAAAGGCAGTGTCCATGTCTGATGAGAGGCACCCTTACTTCCAAGTGTTACTCACTATGTACAATACAGTTCACAGTCACTCTACTAGCGTGAGAGCAAAAGCCTACATCGTTTACATGTAATTTGTAATCCATCTCACTATCTCACTCGCCTAGTGGGAGACAACCTTCAAGGGTAGCGCTTGGAGCGGGGTCGGGTGTTTTCGGCCGTCTAAGACGGAAACATACACGCTGTACAAACCCAGTTCCGATTTTGGCATTTTCCGGTATTTCTTTATAGATTAGACTGCATTACGCGTTTTGTTGAGTCATTTGCATATTCTGCCCGTATGTTTGGCAACCATTTAACGTTATCGGGCTTGGGTAGAGTCGTGTCAATTCGGCCGTTTTAGACTGTGCTCGGCCGTTTTGTCGGGTTATCTCTGCCACCTCGGCGTATTTAACAATTAATGAAACATTGTTTGTGTGAACAAAATTTACATACATTAGATCGTATGATCTGTGTTAATATACTAATCTTATAAAATTGTTATGTATTTGTTGTCAGTGAAGACCCAGAATGGCCAGATCTGCCAGAAGTCTGACCAGTATTCGTATGCATCCGATCGGCAAAACTACTAGCACCACTACAAGGAACGATATGGAGTATTCCGCATGAATGTACAGTACAGTCTGAGTAGATTTTCTCCAATCGAGAATTATTTAAAAGATAGGAACGAACTCGCTGGATTCATATTAAATCAATAAATCATATCGTAATAACACGAACGCGGTAGATAACGTCCCGAAAAAAAAAAGATCAATGCCATTATTATTCATGTTTTGTAACTGGCTTCAAATCGCCTGTAAGTCGCCATCTTAGATAGCCGTGACATCACAGTGCGGGGCCGTGTACAAGCATGTCGCCTAATCGGTAAAATGGGAGCTGGTAAAAACGGCCCTGGGTCAAAACAGGTATAAACGGCACCTATTTGACCCTAACCCTCAAGTTTTAATTAATATATAATCAGATTAATAAACTAACAAAATCGACCTCGTAATACGAATGTTGATACAATCAAACTGTTCCATTTCTGTATATCTTGTGCACAAGTCAACACTTGTTGTTCACACCTTTATCCAGACGCGTGTGACATGTTTTGTCAAGTATGTTTTGTCAGATTGTAGTCCATTTGATTCACCGGAGGTGCATGAGTAAAGCACGGTCAGGGCTGGGTAATATATACGTCAAAGGCACCTGCCAATTAAGCCCACTTTTTATTACATTTTCCCTAACTATCTCATCAACTACTACAGTGTATAGTAATTTCGAATCGCTGAAGTGCAGATACCGAGGGAAACTGCTATGTTTCCCTTTCCACTATTTAAAGTGGATGAGACACAAAATGCATACACATACGGACGGACGAGACGGACGGACAGACAAAATAAAACTATATTCCTCCACATAGAATGTACAGAGCATGTAATTGTCATTATTGAATGTAATCTGTCTTAAGACGAATTGGCAAATTTTTTTTTTCTACGGAAAACCGTTGATCTGACATCACGCTTATTCAAATTAAAAGAAAATATGGGTTGGGTTTGTCGGCCGAATACAGCCGACTAGGTATTTTTCATGTCGGCTGTACTCGACTACCTGTATGTTTGCTGTCTATGTCACGCTAACCTTCATTTGAATGTGACAAGCCTTAACTTACAAACAATATCGGTATTCCAATATGTAGGCACACTCTGCATAAATCTGCATTCATGTATGTATACAACAATGTGTTTCGTACATTCATGTATACATGTATACAGCAATGTGCTACATACATTCATGTATACAACAATGTGTTACATCATATTTATGCAAGTCTTGGTTTGCAGATGTTTTAATTCGTATTGGCAATACTATATTGTATATACTGTTTGTCGCAAATTTAAAACTCACGGGGAAATGAACTTTCGACACATGCTCAATATAAGATATCAACTTAGGTGTTTACTGATGGGGGGCTGGTTAGTGCCGACGACCGGTGAGACTCGACCCCGCTCTATCATTTTTGCAGACATTTGTTACCGCAATATCAGCTTGGTACACCGCCTTGTGTTTGTTTTGGGAGTGTTACGGTAACATTTTGCCTTGCAGTGAGCGAGTATCGTAGCCTATTGTTCTGAAACAAGCAACTGAACTTCAAAGTCAGAGTGCAACATGTAAATCTCAGCGGAAATTACGTCAGCTAAGTTCATGACGTTATATCTTGTGATGTCGTCAGACTCCCGAAGACAGGTTTTCTCGTGATGCGGCTCATATTATAAGCATGTATGGAAGTATTGAATATTGAATGCTAACTATGCATCATGAGCCTCGGTAAGCTGGCTGTTATCATGTGTTGTAATTTATTGTATTGATTATGTGTATTTATAACAGGTTGCACTTATAATATATGACATATATATATAACCTTTGCAAGAGAAAGAACCCTATTGCTTTTTAGTAGTTATCTCCCCTTGTTTACTGGCCATGCCCTGACGGGTGTCAGAGCGCACTTATTTTAGCAGAATACATATTGATTATCAAAAGTGTGAGTACAAAATACTCACAGCAATGTGAAAATATGCATTGATGTTCAAATTGAGTAGTGAAAATACGGTAATAAATTTGTAGATTTACTTAGTTAAGCTACAAAAAGCAAACCGTGATACTCTGCACTCTTGTGAGTAAATCCCAATCAATCTATCTACAAGTACTGGTGTGTCGGATGAGACTTTAAACAGTGGGTCCGGTCTATATGACACCGTAGCTGTTGCTGGGACGTTAAACCCATTCACTTTCTACAAGGACACTCGCACAGTCTGTAGCCTATTTCACAAAAATTGCAAACTTATCTAGCAAAGTATACTTCGAGAGAGTAATCATTTATTTTTCCCTGAATGCATTATTTCATATAGAACTAACGACTGCATATATTTGATGATTAACAGTATGCAGAATTATTATACTGAGTTTATTACATTATCACAGCTGTGATAATGTAATAAATTCAGTATAATCTAAATTTATAAATTTATGCTTAAATTGAAAATTTCTCTCTCAAAGTATACTTAGCAAGAAAAGTATACTTTGAATTTTGATGAAATCGGCTACTGATATTGATCTAATGTTTTTTTTAGGGCAGCTGTGTGGGCCTGATAAGTCACTCAAATGAATATGTTTGTGTTTTACAGTATGCAGCAAGGGAAGATGTTCTTTTTCATTGGGTTTGTCATGACGGTGGTACAGGGAGGATACGTACGTCGGGCGTCCGCCGGCAAGGAGAGAAAAATCGCGACCCAGGTAGGTTAAATAGTTATTATGGATATATATAAAATATTAACGTTATCGTCGATATGCAATAGAGTTATAGCGTTAGTCTATGTTCATGCGTACATTCGTATGTACCTACGATAATAAAACCTTCCATTTATTAAATGTTTCAACACCACTTGCCTGTATAGAGGTATTGGCAAAACGTGTAGATCCAGATGAGCCGGCTCATCAGGATCTGCACTTTTTGCCACGTCATTTTCATAATTTTGAGACCAAAAACACCCCCTTGTCATAAATGGACTACCAGGTAGTCTGAAAATCATTTTGTGACCATTGGATTGGTTGCAAAATTAACATATTAAAATCCATTCCAGTTACTTAGGTGTGACAGGATTGCTAACTTATGATTCCCACACACTTAAACACTATGAACATGATGAATGTATGTGTACATGCCTCTAACTTGTATACCTTGTGTTTCAGGGCATCCTAATCCTGATCCCGGCTTTCCTACTCATGTCCTTCGCTTCATCCGCCATGACTATATATCTCGCCTTGACCCTCTTCTCATTTGGTACGTACCTCTACATAGTCGTAACTTGTTTTTACTTGTTATTACCTGTAGCCTATTTCACCAACCTTGCAAAGTATACTTTTCTAGCAAAGTATACTTTGAGGGAGTAATCATTTATTTTTCCTGAAATGCATTATGTCATATAGAAGTAACAACTGCATATATTTGATGATTAAAAGTATGCAGAATTATTATACTGAATTTATTACATTATCACAGCCAAATGGCTGTGATAATGTAATAAATTCAGTATAATAAAAAATAATAAATTGATCCTTAAATTGAAAATTTCTCCCTCAAAGTATACTTTGCTAGATAAGTATACTTTGCAATGTTGGTGAAATAGGCTACTGATCCGAGGGGCAGTCAAATATCTCAAACTGCAGAGCTGTTACTGATCACAGAATAGTTCAAACACACCCTTGTACCACTCTTAGAGCCGTAGCATAATTGTCAGAGGAACGTTATGAAGATATGTTCAGCTGTAACAGTGGTATAGTGCTGGACTTGAAGCTAGAAGTCACAGGTTTGAATCCTGCAGAGACCATTATTTTTCACTGGCAATTATTAATTAATAAATAAATTGGTATCACGATAACAGGCCAGAACCTTCAAGTTATCGGTTTAATAGACAGACTGGACTGTATCAGTGGGATTATTTTCGGCCCACAGCCATGAACAGAACAAGTCTTATTTATTTTTTCCAACAATCCAACATGATGCCAATTTAACCCATGTTATACAAGATGTGTTTGAGATGCTTTGAAAATGTTGTCTCCATAACCCCGTAAATTCGGATCGCCCAGCATCTGTGCAAATAGCTACAAATAGCCGATGAGGAAATTACTGTCACACCGGACACAGTCGAATTCGCTTTCGAAACGCGAAAGTAGAATGTTTTTTCTCCGATTTTCAAGGGCATGGATGTCTATCAAAGTCATTATGGTATTGTTTGTTTGCAGCGTCGGCGACGGTGGTGCCGTGTTTGACGACGATGGTGTCCATGTACGGAGGGGACGACCAGAAGGGCACCATCATGGGTGTGTTCCGGTCCCTCGGGGCTCTGGCTCGGGCCCTCGGTCCGTTCGTCGCTTCCACAGGTAGGGCATCGTTGATTATATGCTCTGGGAATTGTTAGGCCATAAAAAGTACTTTGGTTCTCAGATATCGCCGCGTCTGCATAATCCCTGTGCGTCGAGCATGTTATCGTCTTGGAGAAATAAAATTATACTATAAATTCACCACATGATCAATAAAAAACACTACCGTGCAAAAATATGTTAAATCCAATAATTTTTGCTGAAAATCTTGTGATTTTTCATGTCTAAAGAGGTTATAGTTACTTCATAGAACATATTTTTTTGTTTAAGATGTTATTCTCAGATTTTTTTCAAGTTGCCAGATGCATATATGCATCTGGCAACTTGAAAAAAAATCAGAGACGAACATCACAAGCAAACAAATATAAATATATTAAAAAAATCCGTCCTCCCACTTCACATTCCACAAACCTCGTCTCTGAGGACCAAAGTACATATTTTTATGGCCTTATACATGT
Source organism: Conchocele bisecta (assembly GCA_029237695.1). Classification (NCBI taxonomy): domain Eukaryota; kingdom Metazoa; phylum Mollusca; class Bivalvia; order Lucinida; family Thyasiridae; genus Conchocele; species Conchocele bisecta. The sequence goes on from CM055272.1 coordinate 77,170,107, forward strand.
AGCACATTTACGAGGGTTGTTCCAGAAATGGGATGGGTTGTGGCCGAGAGGCTAGAGCACTGGACTTCAATACCAGAGGTTGTGGGTTCAAAACTCACCTTAGGCATCAAAAATATATACTTCTCGCAGGAGAATAATTCACATATTAGTGTAAAAGCTTGTTTTCTAATCCTGTTCTCAATTGTATGTATGTATATCTCACTTGCCATGGCTTTAAATAAATATTGTTTAAACTAAAAAACGGGTGTCCTGTCCCTAAAGAACTTTACTGTCTGTTCCACGTTTTGCTGCCGACGAACATTTGGCTATTAAACACATTAAATCTAAAAAATATTTAAAAGTAAGTACTTTTTCATCAATAACAAAAAAGTCACCCTCCCCAAAATCATTTATTTGATGAAATTCCATCAAATATTGATTTTATTGCAAAAACGATTTTCCTATGGGAATTTAACATGAGGAGTCAATTTCCAAAAGTTTTCGTTTTTTGATCCTGAAGGAAATTGACTCTTAAACCTGGCGAGATAGCTTGAAAATGATGTACCTAAGAAAACAAGTTAGAATTTGAAAATCTGTCAACAAATAAAAAAAATATTTAAAAAAAATCTATTTTTAGCCCCCATGTTAAAATCGTTTTTTCGCAATAAAATCAATATTTGACGGACTTTCATCAAATAATTTTTTAAGGGTGACTTTTTTGTTATTGATAAGAGTACTTACTTTTAAATATTTTTTAGATTTAATGTGTTTAATAGCCAAAAGTTCGTTGGCAGCAAAACATGGAACAGACAGTACCTGTTGTTGGGACATTAAACCCATCCACCTTTTTTTTTTATTCCAGATCATATATATGTACCTATGCTATAATTATAATAGTGATGGTATATGTTTTGTGATGAAATGTTCATAAAGTATCAGTCATTTGTAAAGAAAGGTGTGAATATTAGCTAATATTTTAGTGTGGACAAATTAGTAACATATTTTTGACACAGCAACCAACATTGTCGATAGCGAAGTAGTCCAGATTTGGCTTAATTTTAATGCTGATCAGACAGCAGTATTCCGCTCTCCAGTCAGAGAAACATTCCTGCATGCTGCATCTATCCGATCCATATCGGACTGCCAACCCCATTGAAGTCGATGGATTACTATGCTTTTTTGTCGAGCCCGCTTGCGGAAAGCGAGACATAGTGATCACAATGATGTCCGGATGTCCGTCCGTCCGTCCGTCCGTCCGTCCGTCCGTCCGTCCGAGCAACCAAGGGTGTAGAAGGGGCCATGGGACGGAGCCTATTTAAACACCAAATAATCCTTTGATTTATTCCGTGTGGCCCCTTATTCTATTCATTACAAGGGGCCATCTCTTTGATCTAGAACAATGGAAATGGCCCCTTCTTCACTATTGGTGGGCCGGGCAAACGAGAAGGCACATGTTGGGGTACAAAAGTACCCAACAAATGCTCTCTTGTTTGCTGGGCAAGCTTTTTAGGGGTCTTATTGGGTAAGGTTAGGGTTAGTGTTGGGTATTTTTGGGTATTTTTTATACAGTAAAAACCCAACAAGTATCATACCGTAGGAATGTCCGTCCGTGCGTCCGTCCGAAATCTGCGTTAAAGTTTTTAAAAAATACCATCAAATGCCTCGGCAGCTCGACTTGCAGGCCGCGGCCATCTGGTATTGTTTATTTCTCCATAAAAGTATATGTTGTTACCACTCATTTGAACCGTCTTATCAAAACGATTCATATGAGTGGTAACAACATATACTTTCGGACAGAAATAGAGAAAATAGCGGAAAGAAATATTCAAATTTTTATGCTGCTGTTTTAAAGTATATACTGGGATAAGAGCTACACTGATAACTCACTTTTTGTCATGGTGAGACTCTTAATATTCTTGCGTTGATGGGTTGGTTTTGTTCGACAAAGACTTGCTATTGTGCCTTCCATCTGTTTCAGTATACTGGAGTTTTGGTGCGGAAGTTTGCTACATCTTGGGAGGAGTGCTTCTAATTGTGCCGTTCATCTATTTACGTAGAGCCGACCGAACAAAACAGAACGCCTTGTGAGATTGGTGATTGTTTAAATCATCAAAATATTGTTTGTTTTAGGTTACTCAATTCTATTATTATCATATGCATATCATATTATTATGTGTAATGTTAAAAATTCAAATTTTTGTCATTCCGCAATTATTTGTGATACCGGTAAGTTGTGTATTTCTGTTTTTTGTTTTTGTCGAGCCCGCTTGCGGAAAGCGAGATATAGTTATCACAATGACATATTGGTGTCCGTCCGAGCTTACAAATGGATACATATGTGGCTAGGAGAACAATAGGTTATGTAATATTCTATTGTTCTTTGATTTTATGTGGCTAAAAATGGGTTTATGTGGCTACAGAACAATAGGGATGAGCAAAGGAAAAGGTTAGATTAGTCACATAAGTATCCATTTGTAGGAACGTCCGTCCGTCCGTCCATCCGTCCGAGCAACCAAGGGTGTAGAAGGGGCCATGGGGCGGTTCCGTCCGTCCGTGCGTCCCGTCCGTCCGTCCATCCAGGAACGTCCATCCGGGCACACATTAGGGTACTTATGTGGCTAGCCCCACAGGGTTATGGACTTAGTAAAGGATAGGGTTGGTTACAATTAGCCACCTAAAAAATCCTTTTATGTGGCTAATATTTAACATGTGATAAGCCACATAAGTATAGTACTGTAAGAACGTCCGTCCATCCGTCCGTCCGTCCATCTGTGCCCCCCTCTGTTAAAAATTAGTATGCAAAATCATGCTGAATCCACATATTGATGTCGGACGCCCCTGTGCCCCAAGATCAAGGTCAAATGACTTAGAAGTTTGCGTTAAAGTTTTTGTCCAAATTTGCGTTCCAAGTTTTCAGATACCTACTATCTCTGTAACCGTAAGTCAGTATTGCTTGCAACTTCATATGCTTATTGGTCATCATCTATATATTCATTCTGTGTCCCACTCATGTGGCCCCTGTGCACAAGATCAAGGGTAAAGGACATTACAGTTTTTGTCAAAATTTGCATTAAATTTTTCACGTAAATATTTTCTCTGTAACCGCAAGTCGGATTGGAGTGAAACTTCATATGCTTATTAGTCATCATCCATGTATTCATTCTCTGTCCCATGCATGCAGCCACTGTGGCCAAGGTCAAGGTCAACTGAGAAGTTTATATTAAAGTTTTTGTCAACATTTGCGGTAAACTTTTTTGTATTATCAAGGCTGCCAGCGAGGGGATTAGCTTTGTTTAACGATGCCAGTTCTTGTTTTTCGATGTATCTGTTGCTACATTATATATATCTTATCCTGAGATCACCAGATGCCTCGGCGGGCTCGACATGCAGGCTACTGCCATCTGGTTTATGTAATCCTGTTTTTTTTACTACCGTAATTACCCTAAATATTTGGACACCAAAACCAATTGTTATAAGTGTCATAAACATTTATCAAGTTGATTATGTTGTCCAATGAGGCCTCCGAAGCATTCTGTGAAAATGGCAAATAGTGCAGACCCTGATCAGACTGCTCCTTCAGGAGCAGGCTGGTCTGGGTCTACACTGTTTGCTCACATATTGGTGTCCGAATATTTAGGATAATTACGGTAATCTGTTTCATCATCTTCTTTGCGACCCAGTGCCTTTATTGGTAACTATTGGTCAGTAGCATGTCATGACAAATACATGTGCAATTTATTCTTTGTAGGCAGAAAGGATGCAATTTATGTTTTTTTTATTTTTCGTCTTTCTGTTTTCTTCATCATCACATACATACTTGTTTTCACTCTACTTGACACTCGAGAGGTTACCATTGTTTCCACGTGTATGATTACTGCTGTGGCAGGCATTTGTTTTACATTGATGATATTTTTTCGAGGTTATTGCATATAGTTTATGGTTTAGTTCCTAGAGGTTGTATTTGGTGTTTAATTCGCTGTTGAAGGGGTCAGTGGAAGGAGGGGGCTAACTCCCTGTGGAGTTAGCCCCCTTCTTCCACGGACTCCTTCAAGTTTCTTCTACAGTTTGCAGATTGTTCCTCCCTTGTCGTATATTTGTATATGAAACCAATCAATCAGTAAATCAATCAGTCAATCAATCAATGAAGCAATCAATCAATCAGTCATCAATCAATACATCAATCAATCAGTGGGTCACAATCAATCAAGTAACCATAACATATCTGAATTAATACTGCCCTTCTAGAGATGATTAACCCAAGCTGCTATATGTGCTCTTGAATCTTGAACATCTACCTCAATGTCATTCACATACATGCACACAATGTCTCAAAACATATTCCACTTACTCCCATACAATTTTTATAGAACACCATTAAAACATGAAAGCTGTAACAATAAGCGATTAAATAAACAACCGTAAAGTATATAAATAGTAAACAAAAATGTATCACTGGATTTTCCATTTCATTCTAAATTGACAATGGACAAGGGAAATAACTCTGTGAAAAGGTAGGCTCAAATATATTGATGCTCAAACTATTTTGATTACATTCAGATCAAACGTATACAACATAATTTAACTCATTGTCAGAGCTCCAGGTAAGGTGTGTAATTTGGAGGTAAATTTCTTATTTCTAAAGGACTCCCACCTTGTCATTTTTTATGAAGAAATAGCAAAATGACACCCCACGTTGGTCAAATTACGCACCTTAACTGGAGCTCTAATTGTTCAGTGAAACCTCTCTAAACCGGACACCCTGGGGATCTCCTGGGGATCTCCCAGGGTGTCCGGTTTAGAGAGGTTTCACTGTAAATCACACCTTTGATCATTCTGAGCCATGGTTGTGTGCTATGCGATCATGAACAGACCTTATCACCTGTCGGAGATAAATGACCAAGAAACTCATACAAAATAAGATCACATGTGTTTTAGTGGTGCCTGGTTTAGAGAAGTTCCACTGTATATCTGGCAAGTTCTAGATAGGTTTACTGAACAAATTAATATTTAATAGTATATTTCTGGTTATACCCCTTATGTGAGTATTACAATTATTCGTAATCCTATTTCAGGGGAAGGGGCCAAGTGACTTTGGTGTGGTATGGACCTGGCACTAGGTCATGTTATTCTAATTTCAGGGCTGAATATATTTGTTCTCGATGTAAATATATCGAACCCGTTTGCCCGACCTTAGCTGTTGATAAACACCAATAAACAAACAAACAAACAAATTAATAGTATAATATTATTTGGTGACAACCCCATTTCAATTTTATTTCCTGATAGTTGATATTCCAGAGCTGTTTATTAATGTTATTTATGACATGTGACTTCATGTGACAATCTTCATCAGCTCGCATCAAGTGTAAATCATTACATTGTTATTTTGTGTTGGCAATACAAATATTTCCTGTTATATACTTATATATTTTCTGTATATTTTTATCTGCTGGCAGAGATAAACGTTATTTGGATGTTTTACATGTATTCATGTATACTATATTATGCAATATATTGTGTAACATATGTTAATCAGATACGGAATATATTAACCAGATATTTTTCTATTCTTTCTATATTATAATGGATGATTTTGTGTATGTGTCTGTGACTAGAGAAATGGGGCTTATGCGTTTTACGATCGGTGTAGATTGAGATCAACCTGTGCATCTGCACAGTGTGATCAGGATCTGCACTGTTTGTCATTGTGACCAGTGTTGATCCAGATGAGCCTGTGCATCCACACAGTCTGATCAGGATCTGCACTCTTCACCATTCCACCAATGAACCACCCACCATGATTCTAAGAAGCAATATTAATATAGGTTGTTATCATGCTACAGGGCTGTGCTCTTTGATCAGGAACTACATTGGTCACTAATCCCTGAAGCCCCATTTCTCCAGTCACGGCCACATATTATGTATAACTCGCCATGAGAACACAAAGTGCTTATTGAGTTTACGACCAGCGTAGCCCCAGATCAGACTGTGCATCCGCACAGTCTGATCTGGGGCTACACTGTTCGCTCTTGAATTGGACAAATGTTCCAGAAAACTCGAGATCTGTATCCATCTCTTGTGTACACGATGATTAGGAGCTACAATGGTAAATCAATAAGCCCAATTTGTAATAGCACATGTTGAAAAGACAAATGTTTACATTTTCCCATTGTGCAGGCGTTTTGTGATGTGCCTTGTTTCAGTGTTCATTCCAGAATGAAAACACTGTTGCCCCTCATATCCCAAAACAAAACTGTGTCAGTGAAACAGGGTATTACCTGTTATGTCTTCTGTGATAGCAAGGAGGCATATTGGTTTGTTGCTGAGGTGCTATTTTTCTGCCCCACCACAATAGTGGATGGGCCATTTAGTGTTGCCCTTCCATCTCGTCTGTCTGTCTGAGTGGGTGGCAGGTGGGAGTATGCAATGGGTAATTTAGCAATCGGGGTTCATCCTTACCGGAATTCCGACTGGAGACCTGGTTTGGCTCTCACATACGTCTTTGGCATTTTGTATGTGACAGTTGAATCTGGTTATACCCCTTATGTGAGTATTACGATTATTCATAATCCTATTTTAGGGGAAGGGGCTAAGTGACTGGTGTGGCATGGACCTGGCACCAGGTCAGGTTATTCTAATTTCAGGGCTGAATATATTTTATCTCGATGTAAATATTCCGTTCTGATTTTAGGATTTTCTCCCCAATGCAGCAGGTTAAAATGGGATTGAACCCGTTTGCCCGGCCTTACATGACCTTTAATAGCTGTTTATAGGCCGTTAAACACCAATAAACAAACAAACTGTCTGTCTGACATATGGTTAAAGAGCCAGTGATGTGCACTGCAACCCACTAAATCAAATGTAACAGATTGATGTACCAGGTATTGACGCATTGATACAATGTATCATGGTCAATCTGAATTCAAAACTATTTTCTCTGATGTTCCATCGTCAATGACATCACCGAATGACGAATCAGTGTAAGCCCGCATTCTTTATAGTCATAACCACTATATGTTTACTCATATCGTAGCATATACAGAGCTCCAGTTAAGGTGCGTAATTTTGAGGTAAATTTCTTATTTTTCCATCAAAAATGGGAAATTGGGAATGCTTTAGAATCGTGTCAATGAGACGATTCTAAAGAACTCCCAACTTGCCATTTTTAGTGAAGAAATAAGAAAATTTCAACACAAATTGAACAAATTACGCACCTTAACTGGAGCTCTGATATAAAGTTAGCTCATAAATAGAATGAATACCAGTCTACTGTATGTTTCACGAAACCTGCCCAAATTTTACCGCCATATAAACAATGCAAAAAGTTTTATTTTTTTTATAATACAGCTGCTTCTCTTTATCTCGATATCGCTTATCTCGATATCGCTGCTTATCTCGATATGCGTCCGAGTCCAGATCATGTATTTTACTCCTGATAAATCAATATCGGAAATGTCGATATTTCGGTTTTGTCGAGGTGGAAATAGAGTCCCAATAGCATGTTTCCTTCATATTTTTATTCTGATAACTCGATGTGAAAAATAAGCGACTGGCACCGCCAAGTCTGATTCAGAGAGATTATCTCAGGTAAGTTTTCACACCTCTATAGAATTAAAAAACACCACCACTAAATGTGTTAAATTAATTCACTTAAACAATAATTAACCAATTAATCAATGTGATATCGGATCACTTTAACATGAAGATGAAATAAACGGCGTGGCAATCAAGTCAATTGAACTTGACATTTCTTAAAGCCGATTTGATTCAACTTGGGCCAAATTTGTTTGTGGCCGACGAGTCTAGGTACGTGGTGGTTTGGGGACGAAATTATGGAAGAAAATACTGTTTTTGCATTGTTTATATGGCCGTACAATTTGGGCAGGTTTCGTGAAACAGACAGTAGTTTCTTTTGATATCAAGTTTATCAGAAGTAGCTCAGAAACGATATGAATTTCCCGGCAAGCCTCAGAATTCCTACATGTTTCCTAGCCTTGCCTTTATTCACTTGATATCAGTAGCCTATCTCACCAACACTGCAAAGTATACTTTTCTAGCAAAGTACACATTTGAGGGAGAAATTTTCAATTTTAGGATAAATTTATTAATTTTTATTATACTGAATTTATTACATTATCACAGCCATTATGGCTGTGATAATGTAATAAATTCAGTATAATAATTCTGCATACTTTTAATCATCAAATATATGCAGTCGTTAGTTCTATATGAAATATTGCATTTCGGGAAAAATGAATGATTACTCCCTCAAAGTATACTTTGCTAGAAAAGTATACTTCCCAATGTTGGTGAAATCGGGTACAGATGTGCATGCTGATCTGGCACATTCCTGGTGGCCTGGTCGCGAATATCTTCAGGTCCCATTTGTTGCAATCAAAATCCTTATGGTGCTTATACATGTACTAATTGGGCATATTCCCTCATGCTTTTTACCAATACATGTCCAATTTTATACTAACTTCTACTTGTTGATGTTTTGCCATCTTTTTCTGTGAAAATATTTCAAACTCAAGCTTGTTAAATGATTTTAAACAATTGAGAAATTTGTCTTTATAGGACTATATACACGCTATACAACCTGATATATTCATGTTTCTAGTATACGGTTGCCTGGGGTCAATGATCAAAACAAGGTGGCCATTTCAAACTACGCAACTGTGTTTTATTTTATATCTTATATTTTATCGCAAAGAGCTTTGAGAATGTGTGACTTTATTATTAATGCTGAATAATTCCAGCACAAAAATATTTACACAATTCCTTAGCATTTGATTGGCCCGTAGCAAGTCTCTGTCCAAAATTTATATCCCAGTAAACTCCCACGCCGAACTACTTTCGGTAACCGTGAGGCGCAGTTAAAATAATTCTTAAGAAAACGGAAAATAAACACATTGAATTTATTTCAAATGCTGCAATTATAAGGAATGAATGGCCTTTTTGTGGAATTTATCGGGGTATAAACTTGGAAAAGTCGCGGGAATACTGGATGAGGCCTTCCGGCCTTCGTCCAGTATTCCCGCGACTTTTCCAAGTTTATACCCCGATAAATTCCACAAAAAGGTCATTCATTCCTATAATAGTTTGGTATATTTACATTTGTTTGTGTAAACGTTTTGAAAGTATTGCATATTAAAGGTCGATACAATACACAAGATCACACTTATCCAGGATGTTTGCATAAATTACACATCATTCAGTAGGCTGTATCCCATAAAATGTAACGTTTAATATAAAATGATTTTCATTGTCGCCAATTTTGGTTGTGTGATTCCCCATGTTGTAATTGTTTAATCATTTCTCGCTGTGAATGGAGAAATGGGGTTTATTGAACCACAGGGGCGTAGGAAAAGGTCTGGCGACTGCTGGAACAATAATGTTGACTTGACATACTGGTATTTGGAATTCATAAACTGAAAAAACTTTCGTAAAAAAACTGGAATGTAAATATTTTTCTGCAATTTTTCTCATTTCTCGTTAAAAAGTGTATGTTGTTACCACTCAGTTGAACCGTCTCGGCGATACGGTTCAACTGAGTGGTAACACCATACACTTTGGGTGGGTAGTGGGGGCACCCACCAGATTCCCGGACCATTCTTATGACATTTCCGTCGCCCCTGAACCAGTGTATCCCCTGATCAAACATCACACTATTGTAGCCTGATAATGATCTACCGGTATATAATATTGCTTGTTAGAATCATCACGGGTGTTTCATTGATGGAACAGCAAACCGTGCAAATTCTGATCAGACTGCAGATGCACAGTCTCCTCTGAATCTACACTGACCATTTCTCCAGTCACGGCCACAAACCAGCAGTTCAATGACAAAACCACTGTTCTTTCTCCTAATATATTTCTACACATTGTTTTAAAGTCACTCTTTTTATTAAATTTTCGATCACATGTGGTTGAAAATTTAATAAAAAGAGTGACTTTAAAACAATGTGTATTAAATGTGCTTCCCTTCGGAGGTTATTGGAAATTACTAATATTTTTCTAGTATTGTATTTTTCATATGTGTACAGATGATGACTGGACAATTTTGTACCAATGTTTCTAGATAAGAAACATTTATATACAGTCGAACTTCGATGGGTCGAACAGCCTGCGGGGTTAAGTTTTAGTTCGACCCATCCGTTGTTCGACCCATCAGGATTTTCTACTGTAACCATTTCAGATATACGAGTTGGTCAGTGTACTAAGTGAAACAAGTCGTCATTACGACACTTTGTTTCATATAAATGCGCTTACATTTGCATTTACGGTTGATTGTCACAGTCGTTTATTAACAGAAACAGGCTTTAATAAAATAAAGAAAGCGGCAAACTCATGTGTGTTTTTATTTACATACCCATTATACAGCAATAGAACATGAGAACAACAGAAAATGATTACGAAATACAATTGGCGGACTTTATTGCCCCGTACGATACGATCATGTGAAAGCATCTCTGATTTTGTACCTATTGGTATACCTATTGACCTATTTCCGATGACTTATCTCCCCTTGGCGGCCATTTTTATTGTACGCACTCTGTATCCTTGTCCACGCAATAACTAAAGTTCTACTTCACCGATCGTAACCAAATTTGGTAACATGTTTATCACAGCAAGATGAAGAAGCCTATTTCTTTTCAAACATTTACAATTACTTCTCTCCCCTTGGCGGCCATTTTTATTTTTCGCACTCTGTATCCTTGTCCACGCAATAACTCAAGTTCTACTTCACCGATCGTAACCAAATTTGGTATACATGTTTATCACGGCAAGACGAAGAAGCCTATTGATTATGAAAAAGTTCCCATGACTTTTCTCCCCTTGGCGGTCATTTTTATTTTCGCACTCTGTATTCTTGTCCACGCAATAATTCAAGTTCTACTTCACTGATCGTAAACAAATTTGGTATACATGTTTATCACTGCAAGACGAGGAAGCCTATTTATTTTGACAGATTGTGACCAAATTCAATATACATGTTTCTCACGACAAGTGGGTGGTAGGTGGGAGCATGCGATGGGTAATTTAACGATCGGGGTTCATCCTTACCGGAATCCCGACTGGAGACCTGGTTTGGCCCAAAAAAATGCCTATTAAAAAAAATCCCATTACCCCACCCACTTGGTCTCGTACAGTACTATACGTTAATTCAAGGTGACTATAAAGAATTCTGGTCGTTTCGTCTAACTGCCAGTTCGTCTACCTTATTTTATATAGTAGGTGATAAGTCATTTCTCAACATGTATTTATATAGTAACCGAATATCGATTTTTACCTGTAGTATATTTGTGTATTACGTCTGGATAATTTGATAGTTGTTAAGAGGAGAACATGTTGTGCTAATTAAAAATGTTGAGTAGTTGACTAGATGATCAGTTCATTCGATAAATTAATTGATTAGCTGTTCAGTTCAGCTAACAATAAATGAGTGATTAGCTGATCAGTAGTCAGCTTGTGCTCATATTAATTGATTAGTGCCATGTCTCTATTAGTTATTGTGCTCATATTAATTGATTAGTGCCATGTCTCTGTGTATGTATGTCAGGCCACGTATGCATGCCGTGTCTTGCGACACATGTAACCAATGGCAGCACCGAAAATGCGACACAGGTAAGACAATATATCAGTAGAAATAATAATGTAAATGCAAAATATGCGTCTATTTAATATGTAATTATATAAAGCACATTATCATTTGTTTATCTATGTATATTTATGTGTATTTTTTATTTATTTGCGTATAGTACTGTACAAGACCAAGTGGGTGGGGTAATGGGATTTTTTTTAATAGGCATTTTTTTGGTGTCATAGGTCCGAGTCTTCCACCTGTGGTTTGGCCCTCACATACGTCTTTGGCATTTTGTATGTGACAGTTGAATCCGGTTATACCCCTTATAAGAATAATCCTACCGGTATTACTTTTAAATAGGGGAAGGGGCCAAGTGACTTTGGTGCGGTATGGACCTGGCACCAGGTCAGGTTATTCTAATTTCAGGGCTGAATATGTTGTATCTCGATGTAAATATTCCGTTCTGATTTTGGGATTTTCCCCCCAATGCAGCAGGTTAAAATGGGATCGAACCTGTTTGCCCGGCCTTACATGACCTTAGCTGTTGATAGGCCGTTAAACACCAATAAACAAACAAACAAACTCACGGCAAGAAACCTATTAATTGTCAGTGACTTATCTCCCCTTGTTAACTGGCCTTGCCTCGACGGGCGTATATTGTGACCTTCGGCACTCTTGTTTATTTTCCATTTTTCTCAACAAAACCTTGGTTTGGCAGCACATGGAAAATGATTCTCAAGTGCTACCAAACCATGTTTTTCTTGAGAGAAAAAACGACAAAATATGAAAGAACAGCAGATGACAATTTTTGTTTCCCGCATTCAAACAGAGATATTAACAAGTTTCATTTTCAATCTAAACCAATATGGTTTTGTGAGATTTGTGTACATGTATTTAAAATTACATCAACACGGAAGTGTTAGTATGTATGTATAATTTATAGTTCACATATTGAATTTTTAATAAATTAATTTTGTAGCAAGCGCTAGCGAGCAAGAAATTTATTTATGAAAAATTCAACATGTGAACTATAACGTACTTATTGTTTACCAGCCCAGTCGCGAAGCTCCGCCACTAAGCGTGATTTCAAATTGCTATACTAGCATGTGATTGGCGGTGTGACGCGTAGTGAGCGTTTGTGTGGGCGGTAATATGCTTTGTCATGTGTACTGATGGCAGCAATGTGTACAATCAGCTCTAAATATAGCGGCTGAACATTTAATGATTTCATTGGTCGAGAAACTAGGGTAAACAATAAAATGTGTTATGGTTTATTTTTATATCCCTACATTTTGATGAGTATATTGGATTTTACCAGCATCTATAGTCATATAGAATATGCACATGGTATTCTGATGGTTTAGTCATCTGCTGTTGATTATTTTAATAAATACTTAGGGGGTGTCCTGGGTCCGCGCCGTTAGCCTGTGGCTAGGATTTAATCCTTTTGCTGATGTCAATAAGGATGCTTCTTTGAGTGAACAGTGCTGTCCCTGATCAGACTGCGGTGCTATTCGATAGCTATTTTCATTTTTCTCATCATAAAAAACAAAACCTGATTTGACAGCACTTGAGAATAATTTCCAATGGAAATTTTGAAGTGCTGTCAAATCATGTTTTATTGAGAAATAAGACAAAATTTAAAAATTTTGTTTCAAATTAAGCTTCGGATACTGTTTACAGAAGATGTGACAAATTATCAAAATCAATATCGGTGACCATTATGCGATAAGGGAGATAATTACTGAGTCCAGCCCATATTTTATATTTAAAGAATGTTTGGCTTATTGTCTCTCATTGCTTTATTATTGGAAATAAACAATATTTATTATTACATTCAATTATATATTGTTTGTTGTTATAATGTCAGACCAACATGGATGGGCAAAATGTGCAGACAGACCCATTTTCGGCAGATGTTCACCCCCACAATGCACTCTACACATGCACATCATGCGTGTCACCAAATAAATAATATTTTCCCTTGCGCACAAGTTTCTTTATCAGATTTGCAAACATCGAGTAAAATTAATAACATGTTTCAAAATTATAGCTAAATAAAGTATCTATTACACACAATGAATACAAATGAAATTGTAACTTAGGCCTTTATTTTTATGCCCCACCACAATAGTGGAGGGGGCATTTAGTGTTACCCTTGTCCGTCCCGTCCGTCCGTCCGTCCGTCCGTCCATCACGAAACTTTAACGCTCTGGTAAATTTGGCCTCATTTATTATCAAAGCGATATGTGGGGCATCCGTGTTCTATGAACACATTTTCTAGTTTATTATTAAACCCCGCCCGAAAATAGAGAGTTTTTGGAAAAAGATAAATTAAAAAAAACTTTTCAGTACATTATGTACACTGTATAGCACTTGAAGATAATAGTATCTAATTATACTACACAAGTTACATACAAAATACTACACAAGTTACATACAAAATACTACACAAGTTACATACAAAATACTACACAAGTTACATACAAAATGTATTAGAAAGTAGTGTTGAGAAGAGCTTAAAGTTATGGGAGATAATTCTGAGCAAAAGAAGGAAATAAATATTTCCATTTGTGTTCCTATCAAACTGACCTGTTTAGCTGAATATTAAACCGCTTGATAATGTGTTTATTCTCGTTTATCCTCCAAGTTTTTATGTGGCTATTTCCTTTTCTATCTGATTTCTGTTCTTCAAGTAATTTATGAATGATTCGAACATTATATTGCATTTTTCATATTTACATTTTAATATGAAATATTTATCTAGAGTAACGATGAAGTTAAGTTGTTGTGCCAAAAGTGCATTATCATTTATTCCTATAGAAATGTTTTGAAAGTTCATTCATTATGCATGTTATAACCTTATCATTTAGGTAAGTTCTTGGCCGAGACCAAAAATGTTGCACATGGGTACATTACCAGAATAAGTGTTATACTTTCAACATACATGTATAATTCCAGCACAACACTATTTACACAATTCCCTAACATTTGATTGGCCCGTAGCAAGTCTCTGTCCAAAATTTATATCCCAGTAAACTCCCACACCGAACTACTTTCCGTAACCGTGAGGCGCAGTTAAAATAATTCTTAAGAAAACGGAAAATAAACACATTTTCTTGATGAATTTATTTCAAATGCTGCAATTATAAGGAATGAATGGCCTTTTTGTTGAATTTATCGGGGATATAAACTTGGAAAAGTCGCGGGAATACTGGACGAGGCCTTCCGGCCTTCGTCCAGTATTCCCGCGACTTTTCCAAGTTTATACCCCGATAAATTCCACAAAAAGGCCATTCATTCCTATAATGTTGTATTATATTTAAAATAACATGAGACTACATATAATCAATGGAAAGATATAGATGTACAAACAAATTATTTTTCTAATTAATAAAATGACTTTATTGTTCTCCGTACAGTTTATAAATCCTGACGAAAAAATAAAATTGGATTTTTTTTTTTTTTATTCTTTTTGTTCCATCCTCCAACGGCACTTTTGGTCGTTCGTAAAACAAAGAATTAAAAAATAAATGCCTTAGGGACACTGTAACGTTCGGACGGTGAAAACATTGATAGGTGCGCGAGATAGCTTTAACCCTTCCTACGCTGTTGATGGAAATTGCCGTCTGCTGTTTTTCATTTTTGCTTTAATTCTTAAAAAAAACCTGGTTTTGACAGCACATGAGAATCGTCTCCACTGGAGACGATTCTCAAGTGCTGTGAAAACCAGGTTTTTGTCGAGAAATATTGAAAATAAAACATTTCCAGCAGACGACAACATTTAATTCAGCGTAGTAAAGGTTAATGATCATCCCAAACTGGTCACTCGGTATATACGTCATAACAACATAAACATTTCCCTGACCTTAGTAAACTTTCTTATCACCATTGGTCGTGTGCAACAGACAACCAAAGCTTATTACCAGACAACCAAAGCTTATTACCGGTACATGATCAAAACATGTTGACATTTGTGGCATGTTGAAAATGGGTCTTATTACGTTTGTATCATAATCCGGAGTAGGTTCCCATTAACCCTTAGACTGCTACTCACAACAATTGTTGTCTGCTGTTGCTTTTATATATTGCCGTATTTCTCAATAAAAACATGGTTTGACAGCACTTCAGAATCATTTCCAATGGAAATGATTCTGAAGTGCGGTCAAAGCATATTGTAAATTATTCTAAAGTGCTGTCAAAGCATGTTTTTGATGATAAAAATGGAAAATAGACCGCAGACGACAAACTACTATGCTGCTAACACTGATTATTAAAGTACACGCCAAATTGTGGTACTCGTCTATCGTGGCATGTAGCATAGAATTAGAACATAAACCAGTTTTGTACTTAAATCACCTTTAACTATTGGTGAACCTGGACCCATCAATGTATTTTAAAATTATAAAACTTTCTGAGCTCTGTCTCAAAATTAGGCAGTTTAATTGGCACAGTGTCTCGGCAACCGATCAGACTTCCTGATTTTGAGCTTGTGTGGTTGGTTGGGAGCGAATGGTACATTTAACGATTCATCCTTAACCCTTACTACGCTGAATTAAATTTTGTCGTCTGCTAGAAATGTTTAATTTTCAATATTTCTCGTCAAAAACCTGTTTTGACAGTGCATACGAATCATCTCCACTGGAGACGATTCACATGTGCTGTCAAAACAGGTTTTTGTTAAGAATTAAGGCACAAATGAAAAACAGCAGACAACAATTTCCGTCTCCCGCATAGTGAGGGTTAACGGAATACCAATATTCCTGGTTTGACCCTCAGGTACATTTTTGGTTTTCTGGTATGTGAGAGTTGAATCAGGTTATAACAATTATAAAAGTAATAAGATTAGTACTAATTATATTACTGTTAGTAAGTGGGGCTAAGTGACTCCGGTGTGGTGGCACCAGGTTGGATTATTCTAATTTCAGGGCTGAATATATATTTTTATGCCCCACCACGATAGTGGAGGAGGCATTTAGTGTTACCCTTGTCCGTCCATCCCATCCATCACGTCTGTCCGTCCGTCCATCTGTCACCAACCTTGTAACTCGTAAATTTTTAAACCGTACTAGCTACAAACCTGAAACTTGATATGTAGCTTCCTTATAATGAGTAGATGCGCAAAGTTTATAAACATATTTCAATTTTTTATTTCACCCGCGGGACTTGAATTATCTACCCCTTTTCGTCTTAGAATTTTTCAATTTTGTCTTGTAACTCATAAAACTTTTAAACCCTAATAGCTACACACCTACAACTTGGTATGTAGCTTCCTTAGGATGAGTAGATGCACAATATTTATTTCGAATTTCGATTTGAGCACCCCCCCCCCCCCCCCCCGTGTCATGGATTAATTCCGTGTCATTAATTCCCCCTTTTTTACTTAGAATTTCCAATTAGTTTGCCTTTTAACTCTTAAAACTTTTAAATTGTACTAGCTACTGTTATTGTTAAAAACTTGAGTTCTTCATTTGTATTTAATGGATTTTACCGATATCTGGTGATATAATTCTCTGGTCCATTAAATACCTCACATGCAGCATGGCTGACACTAAATACCCTTTAATTGCCAAAAGGTGAAGCATTTCACAGACATACCTATGGACGTGTAAGTATATATCTATCTGTGACTGACTGGAGAAATGGGGCTTGTGTGATTTGCGACCAGTGTAGCTCCTGATCAAATAGCACACTACTGTAGCCTGATAGCCATCAATATTGATTGCTAGAAGCATAACAGGTGTTTCATTGATGGAATTATGAACAGTGCTGATCCTGCACAGCCTAATCTGGATCTACACTGGTCGCAAAACCCATAAGCTCCATTTCTCCAGTCACAGCCAGATATGTGCGCAATAAAGGCATGTCTGTTCATATAACATATGCCGCTGTCACAGAGATAATTTAAATAACAGACAGTGCTATCCTTGTGCAGTGAAACCTCTCTAAACCGGACACCCTGGGAGATCCCCAGGGTGTCCGGCTTAGAGAGGTTTCACTGTGAATCAGGCATGTGATCATTCTGAGCCATAGTTGTGTGTTATGCGATCATGTACAGACAGTATCACTTGAGATAAATGACCAAGAAACTCATAAAAAATAAGATCACAGATACTTTCTTGGTGTCTGGTTTGGAGAGGTTCCACTGTATTTGCTTTGCCCTGTTTGATGCCACGAATGTCCCAAGTTATGAAGCAAGATAACCTATGTATATTTCTCTTATCTCGTATTTAATACGTCTGTCCACCACAAACTACGGCATTAATGTGATGTTCTATATCGAAGCTAGACGAACAAAATGGAGTTATCTATCACTTTCTTGTTATGTTTAATATTTTCCCATGCATGTTTGGCAAATGTACTTGATCAACATATATACAATGATATTGACACACGTAAGTATAAATTATTAGTATATTTTATGCAGTGAAACCTGTCAAAACTGGACACCCAGGAATGTCCCCAGTGTTCAGTTTTGAGAAGTTTCTCTGCAAATCTTGGTGTATAAGCATTGCAAGACACAATTTTGTGTATAGCTATTAGGAAAACATATTGTTGCAGATAAATTGTATTGAAATGTATCAGAATTAGACAAATTTATTTGTTGGGAGACATAGCATTTTGTTCCCATGAGATAGGATTATGTTCCCACGAGCTATGATTACGTTCCCATTAGATAGGATCTTGTTACTATGAGTTGGCTATCTCGTTCACACGATATAGCATCAGCCATTTCAAAAGGTAGCATAATTGTCAAGATGGTGGAATAATATATAATAATGTATTGGTTGATGATATTGTTTGACTCGTGGGAACGAGATAGCTAACTCGTCGTAATGAGATCCTATCTCGTGGGAACGACATGATATGTCATGGGAACGAGATAGCTATATCATGGTAGTGAGATGCTATCTCGTCGTAACGAGATACTATCTCGTGGGAACGAAATGTTATGTTATGGGAACAAGAGCTAACTGCCAGCCCGCCCGCCTAGTATATCCTTCTGTCCAATTTGCATTAACCCTTACTACGCTGAATTAAATGTCATCTGCTGGAAATGTTTTATTTTCAATATTTCTCGACAAAAACCTGGTTTTGACAGCACATGAGAATCAAAACCAGTTTTTTGTTAAGAATTAAAGCAAAAATGAAAAACAGCAGACGGCAATTTCCGTCAACAGCGTAGGAAGGGTTAAAGTTTTTGGGTACCTATTATATCCGCAACCCTACGTCCGATTGATAGAAACTTCATATATATTTGTCTATCTTGATCTATAATTTCATTCCATAGCCCACCCATTCGGCCAACATGCCCAAGGTCAAATTACAATGTACTTGAAGTTTGTGTTAAATTTGGCAAATTTTGCATTAAAGTTTTTGACTACCTACTATTTCTGCAACCCTAAGAGTGAGTGAGTGAGTGAATAGGGTTTAACGTCCGCTTTTCTGACATAGAGGTACAAGCCTCAGGGAGTCTACACGCAGACGGGTCAACGGGGTCGTGTCCCGTATCCACCTGTCCGAGGGGGGTAAATCCCAACTTCAGAACTCGATATTTACAATCAAAATATATATTCAGTCCTGAAATTAGAACAACCTGATCTGGTGCCAGGCCCTCGCCACACCAGCATCATTTATCCCATCCCCTAAAAGTAATAGGATTAGCGCTAATCTTATTTGTATATATGGGGCATAGCCTGACTCAACTCTCACATACAAGAAAGGCAAAAATGTACATGAGGGCCAAATCCGGTATAGTGGGTTCTGGAAAGTATGAACCCAATCGTTAAGCCAGTTTAGTCGCCTTTTACGACAAGCAATGGCTACTGCAGCACTATTCTCAGGATCAGTTGATCCCGCCCCGGTGCCTGCACGGGGCGCGCAACCCTAAGAACGATTGACTTGAAACTTCATATTCCTGTTTGTCACCACCTATATTTTCATTCCATAGCTCACCCATGCGTCCCGTGTGCCCCGGGCCAAGGTACTAATGACTAAGAAATTTGTGATAGAGTTTTGGGTTATCTATTATATCTCTGCAACCCTTAGTCACTTGACTTGAAACTTGATATACTTATTTGTCAGCATCCCTATTTTCACTAAATAGTCCACCTATGCAGCCCCTATTTTCAAGGTCGAGGTCAAATAACTTAGCAAAAAACTTTTAACGCAAATTTCTATCTGTTATATATCTACAACCCTAAGTTGGATTGGCTTAAATCTTCATATACTTATTTGTCATCATCCATAGTTTCATGCTATAGCCCACCCATGCAGCCCCTGTATTCAGGGTCAAGGTCATTTATGTTTTTGCCTACCTATTATCTCTGCAAGTCTCAGTCTAATTGTCTTGAAATTTCATATACTTATTTGTCACCATCAATATTTTCATTCTATAGCCCAACCCTGTGTTCAGGGTCAAGTTCAAATGGCTTTCTTTTTTTTTTTTTTTATTAATTTAAGTTTTCGGTTTTGGGGGGTACGTTATATCCTAGAGTGTTACTGATTTTTTTTTCAATATAGTTATCCCCCCTTGTATACTGGCTATACCTCAACAGCATATATAGAGAATAGTAGGTTAGTGCCGTGAATGGGAAAAAATATATGGCAAGTTTCCGTACCGCGCCAGATATTTTTCCCATTCACGGCACTAACCTACTATTCTATTTATCCCGTCAACACCTACAAATGGCTGTAAAATGCAAAAATTGTATTGACTGGATATCAAAAATGTTTCACGGCACATACGCACTGTGTTGACGGGATAAATTGTGACTTTTGGCACTCTTGTTAGGTGTACATGTTAGACGTAGAATAATGGGTGGTGGTCGGGCGAACGAGACAGCGTAAATTAACGGTAGGGGTTCCTCCTTATAGGAATCACGATTTGCCTGGTTTGGCCCTCAGGTACGTTTTTATCTTTGGCTCGTTTGTTACCTGGGAGTTGAATTGGGTTATTGCCCATTATAAAAGTTATAAGATTATTACTGATCCTACTGCTTTTGGGAGGGGCCAAGTGATTCTGGTGTGGCGAGGACCTGGCATCAGATGAGGATTATTCTGATTTCAGTGCTGAATATATAGTTTTGTTATTGTAAATACTCAGTTCTGATTTTGGGATTTTGCCCCCATTTGTACATGTACTTGAACATGTACATGTACTTGTACAGGTGATATATGGGATTTAGTACTAAACACATTGACCCGGCCTTAAATGACCTTAGCTGTTGATAGGCCGTTAAACCCCAACAAACAAACACATAGACGTAGAATAGCTAGCAGAACTCGTATCTGTGCATGTATGATTAAGTTTTCTTATTTCAATCTTCGGCAGACCTGCACTTTAGCTTATCTTGTGTGACCGGTTGGTCATATTATGGAATTTTCTCATTGCACAATTGATAGCGAAACACATGCTGTTGCTAAATGATTATGGCATTTGTATGTATTTTGTACATGAATTTGAAATATTTGCATCATATTAACACTTAATTTTTTTTGGCATTTAACTCCTTTGCATGCTGGGAAACTTGTGGGCTATAAATAGTTCAAAACTAGCGGACACAAATTCATCATATTTTCTAACAAATTAGGACTATATGTTTTATTTCTCCTTGTAAATATCATGAATATATCTTGGAATTTCATTAGAATTGAGTCCTGAGGACTGATTTCTAATGAAATTCCAAGACATATTTACAGAGAGAAATAAAACATTAGTCCTAATTTGTTTGGCGGATATTTTCGCCGCTAGCATGCAAAGAGTTAACTCATGCCATATGAGTTACTGATTGACAGGTTTCAATGTTTACCAAGAGTTTCATCTATATACATATGTGAAATACAGGAAATGACCGTTGTTGACAGGCCGGTCAACTTATATTCTCAATGAAAATGTATGTTGTTTCCACTCATGTTAACATTCAAAGGAAACACGGTTATCATCCCTGATATCAAAAGTGACAATTTGTGTTTGATATATAAAGTATAATACTGCCAATTACAAGTAATACATCCGGTAATGGTAACCAGGTAAAATAATGTTTATTTTGCCCAAAAAATGTCATATCTAAAAAATTGACAAAGCATTTCTCTATAAAATTATTACAACCAGTAACCGATTTCACCAAAATTATACCCCCCCCCCCCCCCCCCCCCCCCCCCCCCCCCCCCCCCCCGTATAAGCGTTCAATTTAATAGTTTTACTCATTTTTCTTGGAAATCTTCGCACCTGACAACTGGAAATGACCACCTTAATGAAAAAATATTGTTTGAAGATGCAGAATTAAGCATTTAGGAGGGTGCCATGGAAAATGGGTCGCCTACCAGTACCATCTGAGACACAGTCGCTTTAAAAATTAACGTCAAACTTGATGTCATTGAAAGTAGAGTTAGTAGAATCATGACCTGCACGTGGGTGCGTCATTTGAGATTACCACATGTGTGCGTTCGCACTTGGTGCAGACAACCTTGTGCCCTGTTATCAGATAAGCACGGAGATTGGAAGGCGCAGTTGGAATGCTAAATGTCAGTTATAAATGGTAAACATGAATTAACTATCAGCCTGCCATAGCTTTGAATAATTAAACTTCACTTCAAATATTTCAACCAAGTTTATTATTAGGTTAAATACGGGATCTAACCCGTTGGCCCGGCCTTAAATGAACTTGATAGGCAGTTGATAGGCCGTTAAACCCCAATAAAAAAATAATATTTGATTTAAAAAAAAGCTCAACTGCATTCCATTCCACCTTTAACCCTTTCAATCGTTCTGAACATAAAGCCAATATGTGCAAACGCTGCAGATCCAGATGAGCCGGCTCTTAGTGATCCGTCCCGTCAGGACCTGCAGCCTTTGCTAGTATTGTTCAATGCTGAAACATACTCCTTATTTTCTCATTAACCCAGTTCATGCAGAGGATACACCATTTTGTTTGCGGAAAATCCTAAATAACTTCTTTATATGAGCTGAGAAATATATATTGTGACCACCATTTGAACCGTCTTGTTGAGACGGTTCAAATGAGTGGTCACAACATATACTTTCTTTGACAAATAACAAAAATAAAAATAAAATATTAAAAAATATTCATACCCGTAAAGATGAATTCCGCACTTAATGGGTTACTGGAATAGTCCAAACATCAACATCAAAAACCCAATGTTGGAAATTAGAGGGGAATGGGTTAACCCTTACACCGCTATCTTAATTAATTACACCGCTATGGTGGGTGGTGGTCGGGCGAATGAGACGGCGTAAATTAACGGTATGGGTTCCTCCTTATAGGAATCACGATTTGCCTGGTATGGCCCTCAGGTACGTTTTTATCTTTGGCTCTTCAGTTACCTGGGAGTTGAATTGGGTTATTGCCCATTATAAAAGTAGTAAGATTATTACTGATCCTACTGCTTTTGGGAGGGGCCAAGTGATTCTGGTGTGGTGAGGACCTGGCATCAGATCAGGATTATTCTGATTTCAGGGCTGAATATATTGTTTTGTTTCAGGTCTGATTTTGTACTTGTACAGGTAATATATGGGATTTAGTACTAAACCCATTGACCCGGCCTTAAATGACCTTAGCTGTTGATAGGCCGTTAAACCCCGTTAAACCCCGTTAAACCCCAACAAACAAACAAACAAACTTACACCGCTATCTTAATTTTTTGTCGTCTCCTGTTTATTTTCTATTTTCCATTTTTTATCATCAAAAACATGCTTTGACACCACTTTAGAATAATTTACAACATGCTTTGACAGCACTTCAGAATCATTTCCATTGGAAATGATTCTGAAGTGCTGTCAAAACATGTTTTTATTGAGAAATAAGGCAAGATATAAAAGCAACAGCAGACAACAATTCTTGTGAGTAGTGGTCTAAGGGTTAATAGTAAAGTGATTGACCTATATCAATGTCTTGCATTTTCAGGACAAGCGGCATCGTCCGTGCTAGATGCGGACATGTTGTGTCAACACGCCTATGGCAATGGTTCCTATCTCTGTCGGGTGGGTATGCTGGCTGATATGATACTTGTTACTTACTCAGGGGAGGATCCAGCATTTTGGGAACTGGGGGTTGTCCTATTTTCGAACTCCACTGAGTGAAGCGAGTATGCTAGGGGGGGTCCGGGACAAATTTTTAAATCTTTTACGGCATTTAACTGGTGGTAAACTGTGATCTATGTAGACTCCGTGGCTGAACAGGGGGGGGGGGGGTTTAGAACACCCCCCCTCCAGATCCGACCCTGCTACTTACCCACCTAACCCGTTTAGTGGGTGGCAGGTGGTGGGAGAATGCGATGGGTAGTTTAACGATCGGGATTCATCCTTACCGGAATTCCGACTGGAGACCTGGTTTGGCCCTCACATATGTCTTTGGCATTTTGTATGTGACAGTTGAATCTGGTTATACCCCTTATGTGGTATTACGATTATTCGTAATCTTATTTTAGGGGAAGGGGTCCAGTGACTTTGGTGTGTTATGGACCTGGCACCAGGTCCGGTTATTCTAATTTCAGGGCTTAATATATTTTTTCTATATGTAAATATTCCGTTCTGATTTTTGGATCCCCGAGATTTTGGGATTACGAGATGAAAAAAGTGTTATGCAATAGCTCTATGCTGAGTGGCATCTCGTCAGAAAACTGTATGTTCTGAGCACTCATTTGAACCGTCTCGATGAGATGGTTCAAATGAGTGGTAATAACATACACTTCCATGCATAATTAAGAGACTATCATGTCTGATGTCGGTGCTGGCAAAAGGGACCACACTCATCATTTTAATTCCACTCCAACTGAATATGTAAAATATGATTTACACATGTGATAATTCCAGCACAAAAATATTTACACAATTCCTTAAAATTTGATTGGCTCGTAGCAAGTCTTTGTCCAAAATTTATATCCCAGTAAACTCCCACGCCGAACTACTTTCCGTAACCGTGAGGCGCAGTTAAAATAATTCTTAAGAAAACGGAAAATAAACACATTTTCTTGATGAATTTATTTCAAATGCTGGAATTATAAGGAATTAATGGCCTTTTTGTGGAATTTATCGGGGATATTAACCTGGAAAAGTCGCCTTCGTCCAGTATTCCCGCGACTTTTCCAAGTTTATAACCCGATAGATTCCACAAAAAGGCCATTCATTCCTATGATATGCATAAAGATCGGGATATTGATTTACCGCTAAGGTACCTTCTGTCATCGAGTTTGTCGTATTCCATGTTCTGAATGTTGCTTGTTACATAGCGTCCCGTATCTTGTTCTGGGAGGTGTCTGTTGCCCTTGTTGTTTCCGGCCTTCGTCCAGTATTCCCACGACTTTTCCAAGTTTATACCCTGATAAATTCCACAAAAAGGCCATTCATTCCTATAATGTAGTTTTACTGTTCGTCAACTGTAGATGACACTTGTACATGTAACGTTGAATTCAGCGTTGCCATCAGTAGTATATAGGGAGTCAAAATGATACCACCTCCCATTTGTGGATACAGATTGCACACACACATCCCTTTTTGAGCCACGATACCATCACGATACCACCACCCAATTGTGGATACGAATTGCACACACATCCCTTTTTGGGAGAGTCGAAGAAAAAATTTGTCTCCCCAAGAGGCAAACAGACTACAATGTTCCACCACCCAATTGTGGATACGAATTGCACACACACATCCCTTTTTGGGAAAGTGTAGGAGAAACAGAAATGGCAGACGACAATGTTCCACCACCCAATTGTGGATACAAATCCCTTTTTGGGAAAGTAGAAGAAAAATTTGTCTCCCAAGAGGCAAACAGAAATGGCAGACGACACCCAATTGTGGATACGAATTGCACACACATCCCTTTTTGGGAAAGTTGTATCCACATTCGGGACGAAACATCCACAACCGTACTACCACCCCAAAGTATGGCATCCGCAATTGGGACACAACTAGAACCCCCATCCACTGGTGCCGTAGGAGAAATGGGACGCAACTGGACTGGTAGTACAAAAGACGACGTTTTGGCACAATAGTGGATGCGGGTTCTGCACTATTTTCTCCGTCCACGAAAACATCCACAATCGTACTACCATCCCAAAATATGGCATCCGCAATTGGGACACAACTGGGACACAATATCCACAATTGCACTGGCGCCGTAGGAGAAATTCGTCTCCCAAACAGAAATGGCAGACGACAATATTCCACCACCCAATTGTGGATTTCTCGAACAAAGACCAACTTGGAAAACCTCTCTAGAATTGGGTCGAGAAACCCACAATTGGGACACGAGTATCCACAACTGGACTGGTAGTACGAAGACGACGTTTGGTCCAATAGTGGATGGGGGTTCTAGTCCATTCCGCACGGAGAGTCTTGGAGGTCTCGCCTCGCCACATCCACAATCGAACGCCCAATTGAAGATATGTTTCCCATTGGAATAAACAGACACAATGCCATACAAGGAATGCGAAACATGCGGCAAGGGTTTCGACAAACCCGCAAATCTTCGAAGACACATGGGTCGCAAGAACCCATGCAGACCTCCCACGAGAGAGTGTCCCGGATGTGGAGGGAAGTTTGCCATCTACAAGACTCTGGCAACATCGCTCGAACAGGTGTCCCGAGGGGCCAGAAGATAGAACGACGGAGGGTAGCAAGAAAAAGGCTGCGACCAGGAAGAGGATCCTGGTACTGGAGAGGAGGGTGGTAGAGTTGGAGGAGGAGGTGGCTAGACTGCGGGATGGAAAACCTCGCGAGAACATCGACAGCGACGACGACGAGACCGATTGGACAGATCTGTAGAGAGAGGGGGATTCCCCCCCACTGGCCCCCATCTCGACTCCCAACGGCAAACAAAACCTCTCCCCAAACTAGGTAGAACCCCCACCCAATTGTCCACTTTTGGGAAAGTCGAACAAAAACCGTCTCCCAAGAGCAAAACAAAATGTAGACCACATCGAAAAACAGAAAACCGCTACCAAAGGAGGTCTCGGTACAGAACAGGAAAGACAATTCGAAAAAGACAAAGAACTTTTGTCCAAAACGAGCAGCGACAAAGAACTTTTTTCAAAATGGCTACTCCATGTAGAACGGGTCGCTACTACTAGAGTGCTGGTGTACGGAGTCGCTAGTTTCGTTTTTCCCATTCGGCGTACCGGACTGTTTTGCGGGGTGCACGAACTGGGCGTCGGGATCTCCATTCTTCCGGAGTCTACAGGCCTCTAGAGCCACGAATGGGAACAGTGGTCTGCATACCGCGTACGCCGCCACAGAGAACCCAACCACCACTTCGCATTCTCTACGGTTCTCCAGATGTCGTGTACCTCCCGCTCGTCTTTCTTCGGGCACTCGGAATCGCTGGAAACCGAGTCCAACAGTCTGCGTTCCAGGGCGCCCAAACGTATCTCCATGTCCAACAGTTTGCGGTCCAAACGTCTCTCCAGACGTCTCTCCATGTTGAACCCTGCGTTCCAGGGCGCCCAAACGTATCTCCATGTCCAACAGTTTGCGGTCCAAACGTCTCTCCAGACGTCTCTCCATGTTGAACAGGCGCGTCGAACGAACGAGCTGACATCTTCTAGTAGAGCCGTGGGGAACTCGGTGGGAGGTGGGTTCCCAATCTCGATTGGATGTTCTTCTAGGGGTCCTTCGGGCTTTGTACTACGCTCTACATCGGCATCATCCCAGATTTTTCGAAGTCTAGCACTACCGATCCCGTACTTCTTCTTTGTTTCGTCGGCTGTAGTCTTCCCGCGGGTGGAAATAATTTCTCGAATATTTTTCGGAGACAAGTGGGTTTTTGGCATGTTTACAAACGTTTCTATCTAGAGGGGGACATTTGTCCAACATGGAATTCCCAAATCGTTCGAAATGGTCGAAATACTTGTTCGCGGTGCTCGGATTGCTCGGTTTGCTCGCCAAATTGATCGGATTGCTCGCCAGATTGCTCGGATTGCTCGCCAGGAAATCCAGTCTGCTCGAAATGGTCAAAATGCCTGCTCGCGATTCCCAGGGGGCTCGGGTTCTCCAGGGTGCACAGTTTGCTTCCCAGGATTTCTATTTTTACTATCCTTGTTGGCTAGAAATGGAGAACCCGAGCCCCCTGGGAATCGCGAGCAGGCATTTCGACCATTTCGAGCAGACTGGATTTCCTTCCACATCCGGGACACTCTCTCGTGGGAGGTCTGCA
This sequence comes from Conchocele bisecta, assembly GCA_029237695.1. Lineage (NCBI taxonomy): Eukaryota > Metazoa > Mollusca > Bivalvia > Lucinida > Thyasiridae > Conchocele > Conchocele bisecta. The sequence continues at coordinate 77,197,851 of CM055272.1, forward strand.
CGGGTTCTTGCGACCCATGTGTCTTCGAAGATTTGTGGGCTTGTCGAAGCCCTTGCCGCATGTCTCGCATTCCTTGTATGGCATGGCGTCTATTCCAATGGGGTCCCATATCTTAAAATGGGCGTTCGATTGTGGATGTGGCGAGGCGAGACCTCCAAAAAATTGTGGCTCCGTGCAGAATGGACTAGAACCCCCATCCACTATTGTACCAAAACGTCGTCTTTTGTACTACCAGTCCAGTTGTGGACACTCGTGTCCCATTGGAACATTGTCGTCTGCCATTTCTGTTTGCCTCTTGGGAGACAAATTTCTCCTACGGCACCAGTGCAATTGTTGATGGGGGTTCTAATTGTGTATACTCGCATCCCAATTGTGGATTTCTCGACCATGCCATATTTTGGGGTGTGGGTAGGTGGTAGTACGATTGTGGATGTTTTCGTCCCAAATGTGGATACGACTTTCCCAAAAAGGGATGTGTGTGTGCAATTCGTATCCACAATTGGGTGGTGGAACATTGTCGTCTGCCATTTCTGTTTGCCTCTTGGGAGACGAATTTCTCCTACACTTTCCCAAAAAGGGATGTGTGTGCAATTCGTATCCACAATTGGGTGGTGGAACATTGTCGTCTGCCATTTCTGTTGGAGACGAATTTCTCCTACACTTTCCCACAAAGGGATGTGTGTGCAATTCGTATCCACAATTTGGTGGTGGAACATTGTCGTCTGCCATTTCTGTTTGCCTCTTGGGAGACAAATTTTTCTTCGACTTTCCCAAAAAGGGATGTGTGTGCAATTCCTATCCACAATTGGGAGGTGGTATAATGGCTCAAAAGGGGTGTCTGTGTGCAATCTGTATCCACAATTGGGAGGTGGTATCATTTTGACTCCCTATATACTACTCCATCTACTGTTTATTTTTATTCTTCTTTGTGTGTTTCGACAGCTTACAGAATCGATTCCAATGGAGACTATATATATGTGCTACCGAACATGTTTTTTATTAAGAAATTAGTAATGTGTTAAAATGCAGGAAACAAACATATCGTCCGTTTTTTCATTTGTATACGACCGTTTTTAAAAAACGGTACGTACAATGTATTATGTTTTACCGCTGGGCGGGCGGCTGACAGAAAAAGTGCATAGTTCGTGTACACAACTCCTCTGAAACCGTTCAGTCGATCGATCTGAAACTATACACACGTCTTCTACACATATTGAAGATGTGCACCTTGGTGTTTTTATGCCGAAAAATTATTTTTTAACAAAAATATCACCTTTTTAACTTAGCCATTTATTTTTTCTACATTTTTCTATACAATTCTATATATGGTACAGAGTTTGTGTACACAACTCCTCCGAAACTGTTCAGTCGATCGTTCTGAAACTATACACACGTCTTCTACACATATTGAAGATGTGCACCTTGGTGTTTTTATGCCGAAATTTTTTTTTTAACAAAAATATTTTTAACTTAGCCATTTTTTCTTCATTTTTCTATACAATTCTATATACGGTACAGAGTTTGTGTACACAACTCCTCAGAAACGTTCAGTCGATCATTCTGAAACTATACACACGTCTTCTACACATATTGAAGATGAAGATGTTTTTATGCCAAAAAAATAATTTTTAACAAAAATATCGCCTTTTGAACTTAGCCATCTTTTCTACATTATTGTATCCAATTCCCTATCATTTCTACTTTACACTACTTTTCTATCTCTGCCTAAATTATTATACATGTTTAGCACAACGAGATGAAGAAATAATGCTATAGACTTTCATATTCTCATTAATTCTCATTAATGTTTCCTGCCTTGGTGACAGCTTCACATTTCTGCATCTTCGCTGTCTGGCCCATATTCGACGGGCGTATTTTGTGACTTGCGGCACTCTTGTTAACTTATTTCTCATTAAAAAAAACGTGTTGTGACAACACATGAGAAGATGATTGCTCGGAATGTTAACCCTTAGACCGCTACTCACAACAATTGTCGTCTGCTGTTGCTTTTATATCTTGCCTTATTTCTCAATAAAAACATGGTTTGACAGCACGTCAGAATCATTTCCAATGGAAATGATACTGAAGTGCTGTCAAAGCATGTTGTAACGTAAATTATTCTAAGTGCTGTCAAAGCATGTTTTTGATGATAAAAATGGTAAATAGAAAATAAACAGCAGAAGGCCAAAAAATTAAGATAGCGGTCTAAGGATTAAGGCATTTCATTTAAACTTTTCCCGCTTCAGGAGAACTACAACAGCGGGGGCTATGACTACGTTTGTTCGTCGATGTTTTGTTACAACCCGGCCATACAGAAGTGCGCGTTCGGCCAGCAGCCCATGGACCACATGCCTTGTGGCAATGGGAAGGTATTGTGTCAACTATTATTTACCATGTACAGGGGGCCGTTTCACTAAACTTCGTACGACTAAAATGTTCGTAAGTGTAAAATAATGATAGTCTGTAAATTTTACATTAACACTGTTTTCTTGTCAACAATTATTGCATTTACTTTTATTGAGCATAGGCTGCATGCATTTTGACAATATAAAAGGGCCCGAAAGTTCAGAACGGTGAATGTGTAGACAATTGGCGATTTCTGTCGTCAGGGCCATAACCAGAGGTAAAAGCCAGACGAGGCGAAAGTCCCGAAATGGGGGTCAGGGAGCATTGATCTTGTCTGCCTCATCCTGGTTACGGTACAGTAGCCGATTTCATCAACATTGCAAAGTATACTTTACTAGCAAAGTATATTTTGAGGGAGTAATCGTTTATTTATCCTGAAATGCATTATTTCATATAGAACTAACAAATGCATATATTTCATGATTAAAGGTATGCAGAATTATTATACTGAATTTATTACATTATCACAGCCAAATTGGCTGTGATAATGTAATAAATTCAGTATAATAAAAATTAATAAATTTATCATAAAATTGAAAATTTCTCCCTCAAAGTATACTTTGCTACTAAAGTATACTTTGCAATGTTGATGAAATAGGCTACTGGTTGTGTGTAATGTTTGTGCATTAGTAGTTGCACAAAACTATGTAAATCACCCAAAACCAATGAAATCCACCCAAATCTATCCACATCCACCAAAATACCCATATGACACCAAAATAATGACAATCCATGTCTGAATATTATATAGCTGAGATAATCTCAGCTCTACGGAACGCTTTTACTATTTCATCCGTCTTTTATGTTTTGTGTGTCCTTCAAATCTCACTATTTCATCGAGCTGAGATTATCAAAGCTGAATGTTATACATTGTATGTGGAGTGTGAGTCGGCTCCATCTGTCTATCTGCACCTCCATCTGTCCATACATCACAAATGTAGTGGGTATTACCCACCATAAGGAAGGCACACACCAAGTTTCAAGTCCCTACCTATTACAGTTAAAACGTTTTACTTCTTACAAGAAACGCGACAGACGGACACCCGTGACGAAAACAAAACCCTAATTTTTTCTTCAAAAAGTGGGTATAATTACCCGGTAATTATACCCACTTTTTGAAGAAAAAAATGGGTATTGTTTTCGTAATTATACCCACTTTTTGAAGAAAAAAATGGGTACTGTTTTCGTCATGGATGTCCGTCCGTCGCGTTACTTGTAAGAAGTAAAACGTTTTAACCGTAATTGGTAGGGACTTGAAACTTGGTGTGTGCCTTCCTTATGGTGTTTAGATGCGCAAAGTGAATTTCGATTTTTGATTCGACCCCCGGTCATGGATTATCTACCCCTTTTCGACTTAGCATTTTGGGAAAAGTGCGTATATTGAGATGACGCGCCATCGACTGTGCTCTAGTTTTATTATTAATTCTTATATCTTCTGTTTCTCTTCACAAAACTTCTGAGCACATAGAAGGAAAATATTTAGGATTTTCCACAAACATAATGGCGTATCCTCAGCATGAAAATGGTTAAATGAGACGAGCCATGTAGTTTTGTACCTGATAATATGTGTGATTTTTTATAAAAAATATTTACAAAATAATAAATAAATAAGTATTGAACTATATGCTATGAAAATTTCAACTTTCGATGTCATTAACCGAACAGAAAATATCACAGTTTCTGTAAATATGTTTCATGTAAAATCTCACATCTTTGTAGGCCCAAAATTACATGTCTTGTCTCAAATGGAAAATATTTGTTGTCGGCTGTTTTCTCATTTAAGTCATGAAACTGCCCACTGTTGCATTTATTGTGGTGTATATACTTGTATTACAGTGGTGCATGTCCCACACATGTAGAGCAGACAGTAGCGCAACAGTGACATCAGGTAACACTATTGTATAAATCTTAATAGTAACTTTATACAACATTATAGCCCTTTAACCATTTCGCCTTATAGTGCCAACATGTGCAAACACTGTAGATCCAGATGAGCCGGCTCGTAACGAGCCGGCTCATCTGGATCTACAGTGCTTGCAAATGTTGACCGTCTCATCAGGACCTACAGCTTTTTCGCAGTATTGATCTGTCCAAAACAAAATCTGCATTGTTCTGCATCGGTTGTGCCAAGGCATATATTGTTTGAACTGTGTGTCCGTGTGTCCGTCCGGCACATTAAGAAGTTCTCCAGAGTTGCTCAACTCTGTTGTAACTTCTATATCCCTTGAAGGATTACTTAAATATTTCAACACAGCATACTTGTGGACAAATGCCACACATCCATGCTGTTTTTAATATAATGACCTTTTGACCTTCACAACTTTGAACTTTTTCACACATTTGACCTTAAAACTTTGAACTTTTTCACACATTAAGATCTTTGCCGGAGTTTCTCAATTCTGTCCTAACTTCTATATCCGTTGAAGGATTACTGTAATATTTCAATGCATCATACTTGTGGACAAATGCCACAAATCCATGCTACCCTTAATATGGCCTTGACCTTCTGACCTGCACAACTTTTGAACTTTGTCACTCATTAAGACTTTTTCTGGAGTTTACATAAGACTCGTGCACACATGTCGTACATCCATGCTGCCCTTAATAAAACCTTGGTCTTTTGACCTTCATAACTGTGCTTATAAATAGTTGTCACTTTCGATTAATTAACTTTGCCACAGTTTCTCCAATCTGCCACCAGGGACATCCGTGTGCCGACAGGCCACAATTTCTTGTTCCTTCATGGAATAGGGTCCAACAATTAGGATGAAAAAGTTTTTATGGGTGAACGTTAAAGATGCTCTTAACCCATAAACCCATAGACCGCTACACACAACAATTGTCGTCTGCTGTTGCTTGTATATCTTGCCTTATTTCTCAATAAAAACATGTTTTGACAGCACTTCAGAATCATTTCCAATGGAAATGATTCTGAAGTGTTGTCAAAGCATGTTGTAAATTATTCTAAAGTGCTGTCAAAGCATTTTTTTGTTGATAAAAATGGAAAATAGAAATAAACAGCAGACGACAAAAACTTAAGATAATGATGTAAGGGTTAATGTCATTTTGTACCCTATAAGTAATGCACTCTGAATTGGACTCTCTGAAAAATGTGTCTGCTTTGGACAGGTTTCACTGTAGTGTATCTCTAATTATAATCACTCTTCTTAATGGCAAAATACTACAATGTACTCACATATATTAGATTTACTGTCACACCTCTAAGTGGGACACCATAGGCAGCTCCCAGAGTGTCCAGTTCAGAGTGGTTCTACTGTATATTATGTACAATTCCATTTATGATTTGATACATGTACTGTAGAGCAACAAATTTAATAAAAGTGTATTGTTAATAAAACTTATATATTCCCACCATATTTACCTGAGATCAGGGCCTACGCTATTCGCAAACTTAATCGTTTTAGCCCAACAGCCCTCTATCCTAATTTATTGTTTACCCTAGTTTCTCGAATAATGAAAGTGAAGCATTTCTTCTCAATTAATTGCATATTGCGACACTTTCGCCAATATCTATTAAATTAATCATTAAATGTTCAGTCGCTATATTTAGAACGGATTTTATACCTTGATGTCATCAGTAGCCGATTTCATCAAAATTGCAAAGTATACTTTTCTAGCAAAGTATACTTTGAGGGAGTAATCATTTATTTTTCCTGAAATGCATTATTTCATATAGAACTAACAACTGCATATATTTGATCATTAAAAGTATGCAGAATTATTATACTGAATTTATTACATTATCACAGCCAAAATGGCTGTGATAATGTAATAAATTCAGTATAATAAAAATTAATAAATTTATCCTAAAATTTAAAATTTCTCCCTCAAAGTATACTTTGCTAGAAAAGTATACTTTGCAATGTTGGTGAAATAGGCTACTGTTCACGAGATGCAAAGCATATTACCGCCCACACACGCGCTCACTTCGTGACAAAACCGCCAATCACATGCTAGTATAGCAATTCAAAATCACTGTTAGGGGCAGAGCTTTGCGAGTGGGCTTGTAAACAATAAGTACATTATAGATCACATATTGAATTTTTAATAAATTCATTTCTCGCTCGCTTGCGCTCGCTACGAAATTAATTTTTTTAAAATTCAATATATGAACTATAACTTCCGTATGCAAACAGTGTAGATCCAGGTGAATATCTCATCAGGATCTGCACCGTTTGTGTATACATGTAGTTTCTGAATACATATACATATATATATCTATATACAAAAATGCCCCGTTTTTAGCCAGGCTTTTTGAAAAAAAATCCAGGCTATTGGATTGGCGAAAGCCGGGTGCGGGCGGGCGGGGGGCGCGGGCGGGCGGCGTCCACAATCAATGTTAAGTTTTCGTGTTTGAGTCCATTTCTTTGTTACTGTACCACATTAACTTGACCCATTTTTTCCGCGCAATCGACTTAGCCATTTTCAATGTTAAGTTTTCGCGTTTTCAATGTTAAGTTTTCGTGTTTAAGTCCATTTCTTTGGTACTGTACCACCTAGGACCACCAAACTTTCACAGCTTCATAATCAAGGGGTGCCCACCACATATCATTATCCAACATGTTACTTTTGTTTTAACTTGACCCATTTTTTCCGCGCAGTCGTACTTAGCCATTTTCAATGTAACTTTTCCGTTCCGAGTTTTTCAATGTTAAGTTTTCATGTTTAAGTCCATTTCTTTGGTACTGTACCACCTAGGACCACCAAACTTTCACAGCTTCATAACCAAGGGGTGCCTACCACATACAACTATCCAATATGTGACCATTTTTTTACCTTCACCTATTATTTCTACGTAATTGACTTAGCCATTTTCAACGTTAACTTTTTAACGTACGTCTGGTTAAAACTTTTTTGTTATACTATATCTCTGCAACTGCTTCGCCCATTACCTTGAAACTTCACATGGGTGTTTATCATCGTCCATATTTTCACTCTAACCCCCAACCGTGCGGCCCCTGTGCGCAATGTCAAGGTCAAATTACTTTGAATTTATTTGTTAATGTTTTTTCGTGTACTATATCTCTGCAACTGCTTCACCCATTATTACCTTGATACTTCACATGGGTGTTTATCATCATTGTCGCACCCGCTTGCGGAAAGCGCGATATCGTCGGCATTTTGGCATACGTCCATCCGTCCGTACGTCCGTGTGTCCGGTTAAAGTTTTTTCGTTAAAGTTTTTCCATCTAGTATATCTATTTTTTTAGTGTCCATGCCTCGCCCCACGGCGCGACATGCAGGCCACGGCCATCTAGTCTACAAAAAGTGGGTATAATTATGTTATCCAAGTGTCCATGCTTGGAAAAAACCTGGCCTTCGTGGCTTTGCCTCGTTTCTTGTCTATACATGGAATAGTTTACAAATTACCACAAGAAGAGTCCATGTCAGATATTGTACTTAACCCTTTCCCTGATTGAGACGACTTTTCACGCCTCTGCAGAAGATGTCTTTTGAAAACATTGTGGGAAAAGCAGAAATTGCTTGTAACAAGCAATTTCTCCTTTTCCTACAATGTTTTCTACTCTATCAGATAATTTAACCATCATTTGTCCCAGCATTTGATTCTTTTATTCAGATGTTTTGGATTTGAATGAGTCGAAATATCGCAAAACAGGGAAAGGGTTAAGCACCATTTCTCCAGTCACAGCCACATATAATTATGTTATGTTATATAAACTTGGAAAAGTCGCGGGAATACTGGACGAGGCCTTCCGGCCTTCGTCCAGTATTCCCGCGACTTTTCCAAGTTTATTACAAAACTATTTTTAACCCGTTCACACTTACTGTCTGTTCCACATTTTTCTGCCAACAAACATTTGGCTATTAAACACATTAAATCTAAAAAATATTTAAATGTAAGTACTTTTTCACCAATAACACAAAAGTCACCCTCCCCAAAAAATTTTGTTTCATGAAAGTCCATCAAATATTGATTTTATAGCGAAAAACGATATTCCTTGGAATTTAATATGAGGGGGAAAAGGTGGAAGAGGTGGAGGACGAGTCAAAAAAAGAAAGACTTTGGAAATTGACTCCGAAACCTGGATAGATAGCTTGCAAATGATGTAAATAAGAAAAAGAAAGTTAGATTTTGAAAATCGGTCCACAAATAAAAAAATATTAAAAAAAAAAAAGGATTTCAGCCCCTATGTTAAATTCCCATAGGGAAATCTTTTTTTGTTCACAATAAAATCAATATTTGATGGAATTTCTTCAAATTTGTTTTTTGGGGAGGGTGACTTTTTTGTGTTTTATGTTTAATGGCCAAAAGTTTGTAGACTTCAATATACATGCATAATACGTAGATGACTGCCCGATGGGAGATTCCACCAAGCCGAATGTCCTGCTGGACCTGAGCTGTGAGGACATCGCACAGGTCTACCCGAACATGTGCTACAACCGCGCGGTCCGCAACATTTGGTGTTGTGACACGTGTGCCAACAATACTATCACGGACCCGGTACTGTTTCCCGGCCCACCGGTGCAGGTGAACAACTACTGCCAGTCGCTGTTCGGGAACCAGTCCTATTTCTGCATGGTATGTCTTTGGATAATTCTGCAAAAGCCAGGGGCCCGTTTCACTAAACTTCATAAGGCTAAAATGTTCATAAGTGCAAATTTAGAAACGTCGGTAAAATGAAACATTTATTGAGCCTATTCTCTATAAATGTAAATCCAATAATTGTTTACAAGAAAACATTGTTATGTGCAATTTACAGACTATCATAATTTTGCACTTCCGGACATTTTTGTCGTACGAAGTTTAGTGAAACGGGCCCCAGAAACCCACTTTTCCAACATTTCGGCAAGGCATTTATGAAGGAATTAGTTTCTACTAGACGCTAAGTGGCATCCATTTTAGATTTCACCTTGGTACATGAAACTAATTCCTTGATAAAGTCCTTGATTATGATAGTCTGTCAATTTCACATTAACAATGTTTTCTTGTAAACAATTATTGGATTTACTTTTATTGAGCATAGGCCTATGCTCAATAAATGTAAATCCATCAATTAAAATTTCCAGTCGATCCTAAATGTGCATTTACAAACATTTTAGTGAAACGGCCCCTGATGTAGAATACATATTTTTATATCCACTTTATCAGGCTCGGCAAGCCTCGGCATTCCTACACGTTTCACAGACTTGTCTGATAAACTAGATACCAAAAATCTTCACAATCTAAAATGGATGCCACCTAGCGGATTTTTTGGTTTTTGCAGAATTGTTCAAAAATAGCGTATTATTACGGAAATCTTAGTAAATTTGGAGTTTTTGTTGAGCCCAGTGAACTGACTGGTATTGACCACAGACATTCGGCGTGTTTCGGCTTTCATCGGTATAACTATATATATATGAACAAGCCTTCTAACTTTGGTCGAACACGACCTCGTAACATAACAAAATAGCCTGTTTAAGCTTGTAATTTTCTCTGCATTCTTTGTATTTCTGCAGGATATCGATAATTCTCAAATGATTATATGAACTTGCCACTACAATATTGACGTTAGAGCCTTAAACACATTTCATCTGTTATGATACAAGGTTGTTGCCGACCCAGGAAAAGGAGCTGTAATTCAATATTATTTGCATAAATATGTTCTAACTATGTTAATTTAGCAAGATAACAATAATTATCAAATGAACATGTGCACTTTCCGCCAAAGTATTCACATTAATAGCGTTAATAAAATTGAGGAATGTTGTATGATACGAGGTCGTGTCCGACCAAAGTTGTTCATATTTTGTTATACCGATGAAAGCTGAAACACGCCGAATGCCTGTGAGGTGGGGAGCAATAACTGAGCACCCTGTGAGTGTGAGACTTGTCCATCTGTGATCATCTTTCCAATGACCGCATTCCACTGGGGGCCGTTTCACTAAACTTCGTATGACTAAAATGTTCGTAAGTGCAGATCTAGAATAGTCTGTAAATTTCAATTGATGATTTACGTTTATTGAGCATACGCAGCCTATGCTCAATAAATGTAAATCCAATAATTGTTTACAAGAACACATTGTTAATGTGAAATTTACAGACTATCATAATTTTGCACTTACAAACATTTTAGTCGTACAACGTTTAGTGAAACGGCCCCCTGGTCCTGCAACTTCAGTCCAGTTTAACCCTTTCACCCCTAAGTAACTGGAATTGATTTTGATATGTTAATTTTGCAACCAATCCAATCGTCACAAAATGATTTTCAGACGAGTCCATTTATGAAAAGGGTGTATTTTTGCTCTCAAAAATATGAAAATTACTTACAAAATGTGCAGATCCTGATGAGACGGCTTGTCACGAGCCGGCTCATCTGGATCTACGCAGTTAGCCAATACCACTATATACAGGCCTGTGGTGTTGAAAGGGTTAAGTTTATGTATGACTGTGTTTATTGGTGTAAGCAGTGTTTGATTGAAATATTTATCATAAACTCTATTACCGGTACTGACAGTAGTGACATGATATAGATCGAAAAGTAATAAAGTAAGTCACTGGACCACTATTATGTACTGAGCCCTGCAGGGGACATGGATTCTTTTTTATTAATTCGTCCCCACGAAATAACAATTTGTTCCCTCAATTTCGCAATTCGTTCGCTCGAATTAACAATTCGTTCCCACGATATAACAATTTGTTCCCTCGAATTAACAATTCATTCCCACGAAATGACAATTCATTCCCTCAAATTAACACCTTTCCCCCGATATAACAATTCGTTCCCACACATTAATAATTAGTTCCCGTGGGAACGAATTGTTATTTCGTGGGAACAAATTGTTAAATTGAGGGAATGAATTGTTAATTCGTGGAAACGAATTGTTAAATTGAGGGAACAAATTGTTATTTCGTGGGAAACAAATTAATAAAATAATAATTCTACGTCCTCTGTGGGGCTTTTTAATTATGAGCCTTCAGGACGATGACTTCAGTCTGACTGGCGATTCGAACTGCTAAGCTAATCAAAGTCCAGTTATCTTGAAAGCTACTTTCGCCTTGGTTTGCTCAGAATGCTGGTTGTGGCAACTTCATTTGTCCATGTGTGTGTACACCTTGTGCTCTTAGCAAAAGTGAGTCCTTTCTGTGGGTCTGTATGCCAAGAGCTATATTCCTGTTTTTACAAACATAATTTATCCCGTCAACACAGTGCGTATGTGCCGTAAAACACGGCGCCGTGAAACATTTTTGATATCCAGTCAATACTATTTTTGCATTTTACAGCCATTTGTAGGTGTTGACGGATAAATAGAATAGTAGGTTAGTGCCGTGAAGGGGAAAAAATATCTGGCGCGGCACGGAAACGGGATGTGCTCGGCAGTGCCTCGCCCATCCCGTTTCCTGAGCCTTGCCAGATATTTTTTCCCATTCACGGCACTAACCTACTATTCTCTATAGCCACTGCCTGATGGAAGCTACCCAAATTTTACGGCTATATAAATAATCTAAAAACAATATTTTTTTTGATAATGTTAAAGTTGATCAAAATTAAAAAAATTAGCCTTCTTTTTATTTTGTGAAATTTGGGTCCAATATTGATTTTATTACGAAAAACAATTTCCCCATGTAGTGAAGATGTCTATGGGGATTTAACATGGGGAATATTTTTTAATTTCAGAAATAGTGGACGATTTTCAAAATTTAACTTTTGTAGCCAGGTTTCGGAGTCAATTTCAAAACTTTTACATTTTTTTACTCCTCCCACAGCTCGTCTACCTTCTTTTCTCCCCATGGTAAGTTAAAATTTCGTAATAAAATCAATATTTGACCAAATTTCACAAAACAAAAAGGAGGCTCATTCTTAAATGTTGATCAATTTAAAGGTACATGCCCATTCAATAGGCAGAAACTGTTCTTTATAGGATTTAAATTATGAGTGCCCGCTATACAGATATAATCATTTAGTAATATATATATTTGACTGATAGTGACTCGAGGTGGTATCAGGCTAGTTTCATATGCACATGAGGCATGATATTTTTATTTATTTATACTAGATGTAATTAAATGCGTCATCTGAAAAAAATAATATTTTCCACAGATTATATTATGATCATTGCCCATCAAAAAATAAATACAGAGAATAAATAGGAATGTCCGTTAACATTTTAAGGATACACGGTTATCGGAATGAATGTTTATTATGCCAGAAAATGTCTCAGATGATGTCTCTGATATATAGAACATTTTGTGCCTACTGAGTGGGCATGTCTTTAATATTATAAAAAAAAAGTATTTTTGCATTGTTTATATGGCCGTAAAATTTGGGAAGGTTTCATGAAACAGACAGTCGTTACTCTATTTTAACATTTAAGCTGGCTGCCTATACATATGCATATTCTAGTACTTTTAAAAGATTCCGATCATCATTATATTTTGAGAATTAACAATATACACTGTCACCCGCACTTGCAGGGGCGTCGGAACAGGTCTGGCATTTCTGGCAACTGTCGGATCAATAATTTTGACATACCAGTATTTGGAATTCACATACATAAAAAAACCGGAATGTATATATTTTTTTCTGCTATTTTTCTCTTTTCTCATCGGAAATGTATGTTGTTACCACTCAGTTGAACCGTCTCGGCGAGACGGTTCAACTGAGTGGTAACAACATACACTTTGGGTGGGTAGCGGGGACACCCAGTAGATTCGCCGGACCAATCTTGTGATGTTTCCGGCGCCTCTGCCAAACGCTTATTTTTGTATATTTCATACTTTCGAACATACCGGTAATCTTGTTGTCATGTGGGTAAAACAGATGAAACACTTTTACTTCAAACTTGTATTTGCAGAGCGACGTTCATTATGGCGGTTCCTATAGCGATATATGCCTAAATACGTATTGTTACGACACGGTTGACTACGCATGCAAACCTATACCAGCAGATGACGGAGTACCATGTGGAAATGGACAGGTATATACATATTCCTTTTTAGGGTGCCCTTTTGGCTTCGCCCTGTCTGTCTGTCTGTCCATCTGTATTTCCGTCTGTTTATTTTTTGGAAGCTTTTGTAAGAGTATTCTACAGTAAAACCTCACTTAACCCTTAGAATGCTGGAAATGAAAATTGTCGTCTGCTGTTATTTGATGTTTTGTCGTATTTCTGAATTAAAACATTGATTGACAGCACTTTAGAATCATTTCCTTTGGAAATGATTCTAAAGTGTTGTCAAAGTATGTTTTTGGCGAGAAAAAATTGAAAATATAAAATAGCTAGAGATTATGTCACTATTCCACCAGTTCTAAAAAATACAAATTTTAAGGAAACACGGTTATCACCCCTGATATCAGTGTGGAAATTTACGTCTGATATAAAATGTATGATAATGCCAATCAATATGTGGGGTAATGGTGAATGAATGTTTATTTTGCCAGAAAATGTCTCAGATGATGTCTCTGATATAAAGAAAATTTTGTGCCTACTGAGTGGGCATGTACCTTTAACCATTCCTACGCTGGAGACGGAAATTGTCGTTTTTCATTTTTGCTTTAATTCTTAACAAAAAACTGGTTTTGACAGCACATGAGAATCGTCTCCACTAGAGACGATTCTCATGCGCTGTCAAAACCAGGATTTTGTCGAGAAATATTGAAAATAAAACATTTCCAGCAGACGACAGCGTAGTAAGGGTTAATGGAGGCGTGAGTGTGTGAAAAATGTTCAGGTGATTCAAGTGTCCAAGTATCGAAGCAATCCTTCATGTAATATTGAAGATACTAGTATTACATGTAGGAGACACTCTTACAAACGTTTTGACATAAATGTACACAGACGGACGGATGGGCGGAACCTCAAGGGCAGCACAATATGCCCCCTTGCTATCGTATAGGGCCCCTAATTCAATTTTCTTGTCTCCTGTTTATGCCCCCTTGCTATCGTATAGGGCCCCTAATTCAATTTTCTTGTCTCCTGTTTATGCCCCCTTGCTATCGTATAGGGCCCCTAATTCAATTTTCTTATCTCCTGTCTATGCCCCCTATGATAGGGGGCATGAACAGCAAACGAGAAAATTCAATTCAACGTCTTAACCCTTTCCCTGTTTTGCGATATTTCGACTCTTCCAAATCGAAAATATCTGAATAAAAGAATCAAATGCTGGGTCAAATGATGGTTAAATTATCTGATAGAGTAGAAAACATTGTGGGAAAAGGAGAAATTGCTTGTTACAAGCAATTTCTCCTTTTCCCACAATGTTTTCTAAATACATCTTCTGCAGAGGTTTCTATCAGGGAAAGGGTTAAGGGTTAATCGCAAGGCACACAATAAGGCCATGGCAAGTTCTTTCTCTGTTGAGCGTCTGTGTGCGGGTAGGTTCTGAAAGTGGTTCTGTGAAAAAACAAACACAATGTGTATGCTATTTTACACTATTTACTGGTGAAGTAATATGAAAACTGATTAGGGGACTTGTCCAAATATTAAATCCGTTCATGAGTGTCCACTTAATAAGTTTAATAAGAGTAAAAAAGTGTACTGGCTGAACTTTAAATTTAGGCTCAACACACATAAACACATTTTTAATATACATTTACCTTTGTTTTTTCAAGGCCTTGTTGTTTTTACCGGATACGTGGGTAGGTTTTGGTCAACTGGGTGGATGCTTAACATAGAAAAGATATGGCATGGCCTAATAATATTCCTGTTAGCCAGGTTTCAATGTACATCTACAATTCTCCATGAATAACAATCATAGACTATGTATAACGGGTAGAAAATTGCTGGAGACTTGACATTTGGTATGTGACTTCCTTATGTTGTGTAGTTGTTCAAAGTGAATTTTGATATTTTTTATTTGACCCTCATGTCATGGATTATCTCCCCTTTTCGGACTTAGAAATGTTGAAAAAGTGGATACAGTGGAACGAACCTCTCTAAACCGGACACCAAGACAACTTTTGTTATCTTATTTTTATGGGTTTCTTGATTATTTATATGGCAGGTGATAATGCCTGTTCATGATCGCACAGCACACATGTATGGCTCGGATTGGTCATATACCTGATTTACAGTGAAACCTCTCTAAACCGGACACCCTGTCTTTTTCTTTTTTCGAGGAGGGTGACTTTTTTGTTATTGATGAAAAATTACTTACATTTAAATATTTTTATGATTTAATGTGTTTAATGGCCAAAAGTTCGTCGGCAGCAAAACGTGGAACAGACAGTATAGTTATACTCATATGACACGGATGTCCGTTCGTCTGTCTGTCCATCTGTCTGTTCGTCACATTTCTTGTAAGAAGTAAAACTGTAATAGCTGGAAACTTGATATTTGGTATGTCACTTTCGTATGGTGTGCAAATGCGCACAGTGAATTTCAATTTTTTATTTGACGCCTGGATCATGGATTATCTCCTCCTTTCGAACTTATATATATTAACATGACAATTCCATAGAAAAAGTAAATTCTGTTAACGCTTAGACGGCTACTCACAACAATTGTCGTCTGCTGTTGCTTTTATATCTTGCCTTATTTCTCAATAAAAACATGTTTTGACAGCACTTCAGAATCATTTCCAATGGAAATGATTCTGAAGTGCTGTCACAGCATATTGTTAATTATTCTAAAGTGCTGTCAACGCATGTTTTTGATAATAACAATGGAAAATAGAAAATAAACAGCAGACGACAACAAAATTAAGATAGCGGTCTAAGGGTTGATAAATATTTCTTTTTCACAGAAGTAATATCTGAAATAAACCTGCGTATAATTACAGTGGTGTGTTGGTGGCAAATGTGTGACGTCATTGCTGGCACCAGCCGATCCAAATACAGGTAATATGGCACGCCTCAGTTTCAGAAAACCAGAATTTGTGACCAGCTGACTCCCCTTATGCAACCTGTATGTTCTGTAGCCTATTTCACCAACATTGAAATGTATACTTATCTAGCAAAGTATACTTTGACGGAGAAATTTTCGATTTAAGGATAAATTTATTAATTTTTATTATACTGAATTTATTACATTATCACAGCCATTTTGGCTGTGATAATGTAATAAATTCAGTATAATAATTCTGCATACTTTTAATCATCAAATATATACAGTCGTTAGTTCTATATGAAATAATTAATTTTGGGAAAAATAAATGATTGCACTTTACTACATCAGTATACTTTGCAATGTTGATGAAATCGGCGACTGGATCTACACTGTTTGCAAGCATTACGATAGGGGTCTGTAGTGGTGAAATGGTTCTTATTGTTTGCCCTAGTTTCTAGACCAATAATAGCACAGCATTTCATCTCCATTAATCGCATATTGCCACGCTTTCGCCAGTATCTATTAAATTAAACATTAACTGTTGCAATATGTACAGCGCTATATTTTGAACTGCTGTTATGCCTTGTTGTCGTCACTTCACTTGCTGTAAACCATGTTACCACCCATACACGTGCTCAATCATATAATAGTATAGCTATTAGAAATCAAGTTTAGGGGCGGAGCTATGCGACAGGACGGGCCCAACAAAAAGTTACTAGTTCTATTTTGTGTACCTATTGAACTACTTTTTCACTCGCTGGCACTCACCCGAAATTAATTATTAATGTGAACTACCGTGAAGGTCCCTAGGGTGTCCGGCTTAGAGAGGTTTCACTGTGAATCAGGCATTTGATCATTCTGAGCCATAGGTGTGTACTATGCGATTCTGAACAGACATTATCACCTGAGATTAAAGACCAAGAAACTCATCAAAAATAAGTGTTTTCTTGGTGTCCGGTTTAGAAAGGTTCCACTGTATAACACTTACTTGTGTGTTTTCAGCGTGCCTGTACGGGAGTCCATTCCAGGCATTCTGCGTGAACAATATCAAGTACCCGGATATTGCCCGCTATTGTAGCCAGTCAGGATATGAGGCAGGATGTTGTGCTGAGTGTCAGCAGCACAAAAACACCTCACAGCCAGGTAACGTAGTATGTCACCCGGACATTGCCCGCTATTGTACGCGGGATGTTGTGTCGAGTGTCCTCAGCACAAAAACACCTCACAGCCAGGTAACGTAGTATGTCACCCGGACCTTGCCCGCTATTATAGCCAATAACACTCATGTAATTTGTTGTGCGACCATGCAAATTCATCACCCACTGAACAAAAACAACAAAACACAACAGAGTTCCAGCCTTACTTTCATTAAATAGAGTTTATTCAATTGCCATTGTTAAATACCGGATTTATATCCCAAGACATCTTCTTTGTCGGATTTACAGATGTCAAGGAAAATAAATCTGGTATTTCAAAATTGTAGTGGAATAAATTGTATATTACTGGTACATGCTCTTCTAAAAATGTGAAATTTCCTCTTAGACCAGCCTATAATGTTGTCAAAACTGGACGTCAATTATGTCTCGCAAACGTCTAGGAGGAAATATTTCCTTCAAGGAAATAAATCCTACCAGAATCATGGTAAATCACTGGGTAGCATGTAATATTTTGCATTATCTCCCATTCCAGCCGGCTGTGAGTATGGGGATCTGAAGCCGGATGCATGCCTACAACAAGTGACAGCGGGCACTATCCGGTCCTTCTGTCTGAACACGAGGGATTGCTGCGAAACATGCGCCAATTTGCAGGACCATACCAACGCAAGTCAGTACAGAATGTTGTTTTTGTGCCGTTTATTGTATAATTAATGTCCGTGGTTGGGGTGAATATTGTGGACTATCGCCTCGGGAGATATTGTAGTAAATGTGGCTATGACTGGATAAATGGGGCCTATAGATTTTTCGATCAGTGTAGATCCAGATCAGCCTGTGCATTCAATTTGATTAATGAAGCATCACCCAGTCTTCTAGCAAGCAATATATATAGATTGTTAGCAGGCTACAGGAGTGGGCCATTTTATCAGAAGCTACACTGGTCACAAATCCCATAAGCCCCATTTCTCCTGTCACAGCCACACATAGTGTCTCTGGTTGAGACGAATATTGTTGACTATCGCCTCTGGAGATATTGCTTCGATGATATTCCCCTAACTTGTAGTTATAAGAAACTACCGTTTAGTGTTCACTAATTTAATATTGTTTGTGATAATGAAGTATAAGCTAAAATGAAAAACACAAATGCTCTCTGTGGGGCTTGAACCCATGACCATGATGTCGGCACAAATGAGTTATGCTACCACTGCAACAGCGTGTTCGTTGACACTTCAAGAATGTTCCGCCTCAGGAGGGAGGGTATTATTGTAAATGTTTTCTCTAATGTTGCCAGTTGCACGGTGAACTGGAAAAGAGCAAGAGTTTGCATGGAGCAGACCATGTCATCTATTTTGTGATAAAATATTTAAAACTTTGTGAGGTATTGTTTAATCAATTTTCACTTTCATTACAGACTGTCCATTTGGTGATGCAAATGCAGCTCACTGCAAGGCCCTAATGGCAAATGACATTGGGCCGGGTAACTGCTACAGCCCCACCAACCAACGTCAGTGCTGTGACACGTGTCCCAACTACTACAACGCCAGCCATACAGGTTAACGCTATAGACCGTAATCTCACTGTGACATACTTACTACAGCCCCACCAACCAACACTGGTGCTGTGACATGTGTCCCCACTACTACAGCGCCAGCCAGACAGGTTAACACTATAGACCATAATCTCACTGTGACATAACTACTACAGCCCCACCAACCAACATCAGTGCTGTGACACGTGTCCCAACTACTACAACGCCAGCCATACAGGTTAACACTATAGACCATAATCTCACTGTGACATAACTACTACAGCCCCACAAACCAACACCAGTGCTGTGACACGTGTCCCAACTACTACAACGCCAGCCATACAGGTTAACACTATAGACCATAATCTCACTGTCACATAACTACTACAGCCCCACCAACCAACACCAGTGCTGTGACACATGTCTCCACTGCTACAATGCCAGCCAGACTAGTTAACACTATATAGACCATAATCTCACTGTGACATAAATACTACAGTCCCACCAGCCAACACCAGTGCTGTGACATGTGTCCCAACTACTACAACACCAGCCAGACAGGTTAACACTATATACCATAATCTCACTGTGACATAACTACTACAGCCCCACCAACCACCGACACTAGTGCTGTGACACGTGCCCCAACTATTACAACGCCAGCCAGACAGGTTAACACCATAGACCATAATCTCACTGTGACATAACTACTACAGCCCCACCAACCAACACCAGTGCTGTGATACGTGCCCCAACTATTACAACGCCAGCCAGACAGGTTAACACCATAGACCATAACCTCACTGTGACATAACTACTACAGCCCCACCAACCAACACCAGTGCTGTAACACGTGTCCCCACTACTACAACACCAGCCAGACAGGTTAACACCATAGACCATAATCTCACTGTGACATAACTATTACAGACCCACCAACCAACACCAGTACTGTGACACATTTCCCCACTACTACAACGCCAGCCAGACAGGTTAACACTACAGACCATAATCTCAATGTGACATAACTATTACAGTCCCACCAATCAACACCAGTGCTGTGACACGTGTCCCCACTACTACAACACCAGCCAGACACGTTAACACTATAGACCATAATCTCACTGTGACATAACTACTACAGTCCCAAATACCAACGCCAGTGCTGTGACACGTGTCCCAGCTACTACAACACCAGCCAGACAGGTTAACACTATAGACCCTTATCTCACTGTGACATAAAAACTACAGTCCCACCAACCAACATCAGTGCTGTGACACATGTCCCCACTACTACAACACCAGCCAGACAGGTTAACACTATAGACCATAATATCAATGTGACATAACTTTTACAGTCCCACCAATCAACACCAGTGCTGTGACACATGTCCCAACTACTACAACACCAGCCAGACAGGTTAACACTATAGACCATAATCTCACTGTGACATAACTAGTACAGTCCCACTAATCATCACCAGTGCTGTGACATGTGTCCCCAGTACTACAATGCTAGCCATACAGGTTAAAACTATAGACCATAATCTCAATGTGACATAACTATTACAGTCCCACCAATCAACACCAATGCTGTAACACGTGTACCCACTACCACAACACCAGCCAGACAAGTTAACACTATAGACCATAATCTCACTGTGACATAACTACTACAGCCCCACCAACCAACCAACCAACACCAGTGCTGTGACAGATGTCCCCAACTACTACATGCCAGCCAGACACAGACAGTACACTATTATAGGACCAAATCTCACTGTGACATAACTACTACAGCCCCACCAACCAACCAACCAACCCGTGCTGTGACATATGTCCCCAACTACTAACAATGCCAGCCCAGACACAACAATGGTTAACACTATAACCATAAATCTCACTGTGACAAATAACTAACAAGCCCCACCAACCAACACCAGTGCTGTGACACGTGTCCCCACTACTACAATGCCAGCCATACAGGTTAAAACGATAGACCATAATCTCAATGTGACATAACTACTACAGTCCCAAATACCAACCAACGGCAGTGCTGTCACATATGTCCCCACTACTACACCGCCAGCCATACAGGTTAACACCATAGACCATAATCTCACTGTGACATAACTACTACAGTCCCACCAACCAACATCAGTGCTGTGACACGTGTCCCAACTACTACAACACCAGCCATACAGGTTAACACTATAGACCATACTCTCACTGTGACATAACTACTACAGCCGCACCTCCAACACCAGTGATGTGACATGTGTCCCAACTACTACAACACCAGCCATACAGGTTAACACTATAGACCATAATCTCACTGTGACATAACTACTACAGCCCCACCAACCGACACTAGTGCTGTGACACGTGCCCCAACTACTACAACGCCAGCCAGACAGGTTAACACCATAGATCATAACCTCACTGTGACATAACTACTACAGCCCCACCAACCAACATCAGTGCTGTGACATGTGTCCCAACTACTACAACGCCAGCCATACAGGTTAGCACTATAGACCATAATCTCACTTTGACATAACTACTACAGCCCCACCAACCGACACTAGTGCTGTGACACGTGCCCCAACTACTACAACGCCAGCCAGACAGGTTAACACCATAGATCATAATCTCACTGTGACATAACTACTACAGCCCCACCAACCAACATCAGTGCTGTGACATGTGTCCCAACTACTACAACGCCAGCCATACAGGTTAGCACTATAGACCATTATCTCACTGTGACATAACTACTACAGCCCCACCAACCAACACCAGTGCTGTGACACGTATCCCAACTACTACAACACCAGCCATACAGGTTAACACTATAGACCATAATCTAACTGTGACATAACCACTACAGCCCCACCAACCAACATCAGTGCTGTGACACTTGTCCCCACTACTACAACACCAGCCAGACAGGTTAACACTATAGACCATAATCTCACTGTGACATAACTACTACAGCCCCACCAACCACCGACACTAGTGCTGTGACACGTGCCCCAACTACTACAACGCCAGCCAGACAGGTTAACACCATAGACCATAACCTGACTGTGACATAACTACTACAGCCCCACAAACCAACACCAGTGCTGTGACACTTGTCCCCACTACTACAACATCAGCCAGACAGGTTAACACTATATACCATAATCTCACTGTGACATAACTTAACTACAGCCCCACCAACACCGACACTAGGGTGCTGTGAACACGTGCCCCACTACTACAACGCCAGCCAGAGGTTAACACCATAGACCCATAAACCTGACTGTGGACATAACTACTACAGCCCACAAAACCAACACCAGTGCTGTGACATTGTCCCCATACTACTAAAACATCAGCCAGACAGGTTAACACTATATACCATAATGCTCACTGTGACATAATATGAACTACAGCCCCTTAAACAACACCGACACTCCAAGTGCTGTGACACGTGCCCCAACTACTACAATGCAGCCAGACAGGTTAAACCATAGACCTATAACCTGACTGTCGACATATATACAGCACACAACACCAGTGCTGTGACCACTAAACAGCACACAACACAGTGCTGACATTATACTATTACAGACAACACCAACACCAGTACTGTGACACATTTCCCCACTACTACAACGCCAGCCAGACAGGTTAACACTATAGACCATAATCTCAATGTGACATAACTATTACTGTCCCACCAATCAACACCAGTGCTGTGACACGTGTCCCCACTACTACAACATCAGCCAGACAGGTTAACACTATAGACCATAATCCCACTGTGACATAACTACTACAGTCCCAAATACCAACGCCAATGCTGTGACACGTGTCACAGCTACTACAACACCAGCTGGACAGGTTAACACTATAGACCATAATCTCACTGTGACATAAATTCTACAGTCCCACCAACCAACATCAGTGCTGTGACACGTGTCCCCACTACTACAACACCAGCCAGACAGGTTAACACTATAGACCATAATCTCAATGTGACATAACTATTACAGTCCCACTAATCAACACCAGTGCTGTGACACATGTCCCAACTATTACAACACCAGCCAGACAGGTTAACACTATAGACAATAATCTCAATGTGACATAACTAGTACAGTCCCACTAATCAACACCAGTGCTGTGACACATGTCCCCACTACTACAACACCAGCCAGACAAGTTAACACTATAGACCATAATCTCACTGTGACATAACTACTACAGTCCCACCAACCAATACCAGTCCTGTGACACGTGTCCCCACTACTACAATGCCAGCCATACAGGTTAACACTATAGACCATAATCTCACTGTGACATAACTACTACAGCCCCACCAACCAACCAACCAACACCAGTGCTGTGACATATGTCCCCACTACTACAATGCCAGCCAGACACAGACAGGTTAACACTATATACCATAATCTCACTGTGACATAACTACTACAGCCCCACCAACCAACACCAGTGCTGTGACATATGTCCCCACTACTACAACACCAGCCATACAGGTTAACACTATAGACCATAATCTGACTGTGACATAACTACTACAGTCCCACCAACCAACACCAGTCATGTGACACGTGTCCCCACTACTAAAATGCCTGCCATACAGGTTAACACTATAGACCATAATCTCAATGTGACATAACTTTTACAGTCCCACCAATCAACACCAGTGCTGTGACACATGTCCCCACTACTACAACGCCAGCCATACAGGTTAACACTAGACCATAATCTCAATGTGACATAACTATTACAGTCCCACCAATCAACACCAGTGTTGTGACACATGTCCCCACTACTATAATGCCAGCCATACAGGTTAACACTATAGACCATAATATCAATGTGACATAACTATTACAGTCCCACCAATCAACACCAGTGCTGTGACATGTGTCCCCACTACTACAATGCCAGCCATACAGATTAACACTATAGACCATAATATCAATGTGACATAACTATTACAGTCCCACCAATCAACACCAGTGCTGTGACACGTGTCCCAACTACTATAACACCAGCCAGACAGGTTAACACTACATGTATATACCATAATCTCACTGTGACATAACTACTACACTCCCCTCCTAACCAACGCCAGTGCTGTGACACATGTCCACACTACTACAATGCCAGCCCACAGGCGAAATACTCGCTCAGACACAACATATTTCAATTTTTCTACTGACTTATGTCTCTGGTAACCAATAAATATCTCAGGCACACAGGTATCAAACGGTACTAACATATTTTCCAGTTTTTGTTTTATTTCTGTGCAGAAGTAAATGTTGTGACCACTATTTTGAACCGTCTTATTGAGGGCCAAAACATATACTTCCATTCAAAAATATGAAAAATATTTGCAGCAGGTTTCCATAAGCGAAATGTTTATATTCAAATGTAATCTGTTGTAACCACAGGCTGCGAGTATGGGGACCACTGGAAGCAATACTGCGCCGACCATATACAGCCGCCAAACGTAGCCACGCAGTGCAGCGCCTACGAAATCAATTGTTGTGGCTCTTGTGGCAAATACAAGCAGGGCGGCTTCCCCGGTAACTATTATAGTGCTGGTCACTGGAGAAATGGGACATATGGCATTTGTGGCCAGTGTGGCTTCTGATCTGTAACTGGAGAAATACTTATGACATTTGTGGCCAGGCTAGCTTCTGATCTGTGACTGGAGAAATGGGGCTTATGACATTTGTGGCCAGGTTAGCTTCTGATGTATGACTGGAGAAATAGTTATTGCATTTGTGGCCATGCTCGCTTCTGATCTGTGACTGGATAAATAGTTATGACATTTGTGGCCAAGCTAGCTTCTGATCTGTGACTGGAGAAATGCTTATGGTATTTATGGCCAGGCTAGCTTCTGATCTGTGACTGGAGAAATAGTTATGACATTTGTGGCCAGGCTAGCTTCTGATCTGTGACTGGAGAAATACTTATGGCATTTGTGGCCAGGCAGCTTCTGATGTTATGGAAAATAGTTATGACATTTGTGGCCAGGCTAGCTTCTGATCTGTGACTGGAGAAATACTTATGACATTTGTGGCCAGGCTAGCTTCTGATCTGTGACTGGATAAATAGTTATGACACTTGTGGCCAGGCTAGTTTCTGATCTTACTGGCGAAAAATAGTTATGACATTGTGGCAGTAGCTTCTGATCTGTGACTGGAGATTGAGATTTTATGACAGAAAAGTAGCTTTGGATCTTCGTGACGGAGAAATAGTTATGACA
Organism: Conchocele bisecta; assembly: GCA_029237695.1. Classification (NCBI taxonomy): domain Eukaryota; kingdom Metazoa; phylum Mollusca; class Bivalvia; order Lucinida; family Thyasiridae; genus Conchocele; species Conchocele bisecta. The sequence continues at coordinate 77,223,016 of CM055272.1, forward strand.
ATTGTGGCCAGGACTAGCTTCTGATCTGTAGGGCTGAGTGACTTTGAGAAATAGTGATGACAATTGTGGCCAGGTAGCTTCTGATATGTAAATGTGACTGGATAAATACTGTATGACAATTGTGGCCGGGCAGGCGATCTTCTGATCTGTGACTGGAGAAATAGTTTTTGACAATTGTGGCCAGTAGCTTCTGATCTGTGACTGAGAAATCAGTATGACATTGGAAAATGGCCAGGCCTAGCTTCTGATCTGTGACTGAGAAATAGTTTTTATGACAATTGTGGCCTTGAGCTAGCTTCTGATCTGTGACTGTACAAATGAGAAATATTGACATTTGGTAAAGCCAGCCTAGCTTTTGATCTGTGACTGGAGAAATAGTTATGACATTGTGGCCAGGGTAGCTATGATCTGTGACTGGAATAAATAGTTTTATGACAATTGTGGCCAGGTTCTACTTCTGATCTGTGACTGTTAGACATAGGTTTTGACAATTGTGACCAGGGTGTTAGACTTCTGATCTGTGACTGAGAAATAGTTTATGACAATTTGTAGGCCAGCATAGGTCGATACTGACTGATATTAGTGACATGTGCCAGCCTAGTTTCGAATTGTACTGAGAAATATTGACAATTGTGGAGCCATGGGTAGCAATTCTAGATCTGTGACAATGGAGAAATAGTGACGACAATTGTGGCCAGCTAGGCTCTGATCTGTACTGGAGAAATAGTTTTTGACAATTGTGGCCATGGAGACTTCTGATCTGTGAATGGAGAAATAGTTTATGACATTGTGCCAGGTACTGATCTGTGACTGGATAAATAGTTTTGACAATGTGGCCAGGCTAGTTTCTGATATGTGACTGAGAAATAGTTTTGACAATAGTGGACCATTTGGTAGCATCTGAGCTGTGACTGAGTCATGTTTTGACAATTGTACCAGGTACTTCTGATCTGATAGATTTGTTATGACGATTTTGGCCAGGCTAGCTTCTGATCTGTGACTGGATTCATAGTTATGACAATTGTGGCCAGGCTAGCTTCTGATCTGTGACTGGAGAAATAGTTATGACATTTGTGGCCAGGCTAGCTTCTGATCTGTGACTGGAGTCATAGTTATGGCAATTGTGGCCAGGCTAGCTTCTGATCTATGACTGGAGAAATAGTTATGACATTTGTGGCCAGGCTAGCTTCTGATATGTGACTGGAGAAATAGTTATGACAATTGTGGCCGGGCTAGCTTCTGATATGTGACTGGAGAAATAGTTATGACATTTGTGGCCAGGCTAGCTTCTGGTCTGTGACTGGAGAAATAGTTTTGACAATTGTGGCCAGGGTAGCTTCTGATCTGTGAATGGAGAAATAGTTATAACATTTGTGGCCAGGCTAGCTTCTGGTCTGTGACTGGAGAAATAGTTATGACAATTGTGGCCAGGCTAGCTTCTGATATGTGACTGGAGAAATAGTTATGACATTTGTGGCCAGGCAAGCTTCTGGTCTGTGACTGGAGAAATAGTTATGACAATTGTGGCCAGGGTAGCTTCTGATCTGTGACTGGAGAAATAGTTATGATATTTGTGGCCAGCCTTATTTCTAATCTGTGGCTGTGACTGGAGAAATGGGATTTATGACATCTGTTACCAGTGTAGCTCCTGATATGTGGCTGTGCCTGGAGGAATGGGCCTTATGGCCAGTATAGTTTCTCATCTGTGACTGAGAAAGTGGGCCTTATTGCATTTGAGACACGCCATGTGACGTTGTACCTTCGGACATCTGTGAAATTGCATTAAATACATTTTGTAAATTTTTTACTTTATCTATGAAAAATGTACTCTGAAAATGTTGTCAACTTTTGATACCATTTACAGAAAATGTTGTAAATATTGTAAACATATTTCATGTCCGAGAGTACAAAATCACATGGCGTGTCTCATGTGTGGTCAGTCTAGCTCCCGATGTGTGAATGTTACAGTATTTGTGGACGATTTAACTCCTGGGGGCCGTTTCACTAAACTTCGTAAGACTAAAATGTTCGTAAGTGCCAAATTATGATAGTCTGTAAATTTCACATTAACACTGTTTTCTTGTAAACAATTATTGGATTTACGTTTATTGAGCATAGGCTGCTTATGTAGCCTATGCTCAATAAATGTAAATCCATCAATTGAAATTTACAGAAGATCCTAAATTTGCACTTACGAACATTTTAGTCGTACAAAGTTTAGTGAAACGGGACCCTGATCACTAGAGAAATGGGACTCATTACATTTGTGGCCACTCTAGTGCCCGATGTCTGAATGTGACTAGAGATATCTTTATTTCCTATTGTGTTAACCTAACCTCCCAATCAATCAATTAATCAATCAATCGACCAATCACAACCAACCAACCCAACCCAAACCAACCAGCAACCCACTCACCAACCATCCAACCCACCATCAAACCCACCATCAAACCCACCAAGCAAGCAACCAACCCACCAAGCAAGCAAGCAACCAACCAATAACCTGAATAAATATTTTCATCAACATATTATAAAGCATGATCATTGCACATAAAAAATTAAATAGAGAGAATAAATAGTTTCTGTTAGCCTTTTAAGGAAATACTGTTATCACCCCTGATATCAAGTTACAGTATGGCATTACGTTTCATATGAAAAGTATAATAATGCCAATTAACACGTCCGGTAATGGTAAATGAATGTTTAGTTTGCCCGAAAAATGTCATAACTAAAGAATGGTAAAAAAAACAACCAACCAACCACAGGGTGTGAGTATGGTGACCGGGACCCAGCGCGGTGTGCAGACATGATGAACACGACCCTGGGGACGGCGAGCTGCTACGACAGTGCGTACCAGACCCAGTGCTGTCACACATGTGGAAACATTGAGGACACATCCACACCGGGTAATTATTATCCCCTCGATGATAGGCAAGAGGGGATATAGCGTTAGTCCATGTATGTACATACGTACGTGCGCACATCAGTAACACCTTTCATTTTTGTCGCGCCCGCTTGCGGAAAGCGCGATATAGTCGGCACTTTGGCGTACGTAGTTTTTGGTTAAGTTGTTTGGTTAAGTTTTTTGGTTAAAGTTTTTTTTTGGTTAAGTTTTTTGGTTAAAGTTTTTGGTTAAGTTTTTTGGTTAAGTTTTTTGGTTAAAGTTTTTGGTTAAGTTTTTTGGTTAAAGTTTTTGGTTAAGTTTTTTGGTTAAAGTTTTTCGTTATACTATATCTCTGCAACTGCTTTGCCCATTACCTTGAAACTTCACATGGGTGTTTATCATCATCTATATTTTCATTTTACCCCCCTCCCGTGCGACCCCTGTGCCCAATGTCAAGGTCAAATTACTTTGGAGTTTTTGGTTAAGTTTTCATGGTTAAGTTTTTTTGTTAAAGTTTTTGGTTAAGTTTTTTGGTTAAAGTTTTTCGTTATACTATATCTCTGCAACTGCTTTGCCCATTACCTTGAAACTTCACATGGGTGTTTATCATCATCTATATTTTCATTCTACCCCCCTCCCGTGCGGCCCCTGTGCCCAATGTCAAGGTCAAATTACTTTGAAGTTTTTGGTTAAGATTTTTGGTTAAAGTTTTTGGTTAAGTTTTTTGGTTAACTTTTTGGTTAAAGTTTTTGGTTAAGTTTTTTGGTTAAGTTTTTTGGTTAAAGTTTTTGGTTAAGTTTTTTGGTTAAGTTTTTTGGTTAAAGTTTTTCGTTATACTATATCTCTGCAACTGCTTTGCCCATTACCTTGAAACTTCACATGGGTGTTTATCATCATCTATATTTTCATTCTACCCCCTCCCGTGCGGCCCCTGTGCCCAATGTCATGGTCAAATTACTTTGAAGTTTTTGGTTAAGTTTTTTGGTTAAAGTTTTTTGGCTAAAGTTTTTGGTTAAAGTTTTTTGGTTAAGTTTTTGTCGCGCCCGCTTGCGGAAAGCGCGATATAGTCGGCACTTTGGTGTACGTACGTACGTGTGTTCGGTTAAAGTTTTTGGTTAAGTTTTTTGGTTAAAGTTTTTTCGTTATACTATGTTTTTGCAACTGCTTTGCCCATTACCTTGAAATGGGTGTTTATCATCATCTATGTTATATTCTGCCCCCCCACCCGTGCGACCACTGTGCCCAATGTCAAGGTCAAATTACTTTGAAGTTTTTGGTTAAAGTTTTTGTCGCGCCCACATGTGGAAAGCGCGATATAGTCGGCACTTTGGCGTACGTACGTACGTGTGTCCGGTTAAAGTTTTTGGTTAAGTTTTTTGGTTAAGTTTTTTGGTTAAAGTTTTTCGTTATACTATATCTCTTTTTTTAGTGTCCATGCCTCGCCACAAGGCGCGAGATGCAGGCCGCGGCCATCTAGTTCAATAACTTGCTTCACTGATGTTGATAATATTTGGCCACAATGTGTGTCTTGGGATGATGCTTTGGTTTGCGTATTACCCACATCCGACCGGCCATGGTCAAGGTCACAGGGAACTTATGTTCACCCTGTTTGTTACTCTTACAATGAGATCCTCTATTTATTACACTGTGAAAGCCCATTTTATGCATTTAGCCCTTGGAATGTGGGAAATGTAAATTGTCGTCTGCTGTTTATTTTAAATTTTTTAATTTTCCGTTTTTCTCATTAAAACATGTTTTTACAGCACTTTAGAATCATTTCCATAGTACATGTATATGTTAACCCTACAATGTTGAATTAAATTTTTGTCGTCTGCTGTTTATTTTTCATTTTTCTCATTGAAAACATGTTTTGAGAACACTGTCTTGAGAATCATTTGGAAATGAGAAATAAGACACAATATAAAACTATAAAATTAATTCCGCAGTTTACGTTTCCTACATTCCAAAGGTTGCATAAAATGGAATTTCACAGTGTAATAATTCCAGCACAAAAATATTTACACAATTCCCTAACATTTGATTGGCCCGTAGCAAGTCTCTGTCCAAAATTTATATCCCAGTAAACTCCCACGCCGAACTACTTTCCGTAACCGTGAGACGCAGTTAAAATAATTCTTAAGAAAACGGAAAATAAACACATTTTCTTGATGAATTTATTTCAAATGCTGGAATTATAAGGAATGAATGGCATTTTTGTGGAATTTATCGGGGAAATAAACTTGGAAAAGTCGCGGGAATACTGGACGAGGCCTTCCGGCCTTCGTCCAGTATTCCCGCGACTTTTCCAAGTTTATACCCCGATAAATTCCACAAAAAGGTAATTCATTCCTATAATAACTATGTTTATTGCATAAAATGGGCTTTCAAAGATTAACAAGGCCATCATTATTACAAAGCTAATCCCCTCACTGGCAGCCTTGATAAAAAAAAAGAAAACTTTAAACACATTTGCCTTACAAACAAGGTGAATATAAGTCCTATGTGACCTTGACCTTGGGCGGTCGGATGTGGGTCATATACAAAACAAAGTACCAACCCTAGACACACATTGTGGCCAAATATTATCAAAATCGGTGAAGTGGTTCATGAGTCAGGAAAAATGAAAGATGTTACTATAAACGTACGAACACGTACAAATGTACGCACGTACATACACTAATGCTATATCCCCTCTTTCCTATTGGTGAGAGGATAATAAGTTGACACAGTGTATTAAAAATCATAATACACTAGTATAATAAATATGAAACTGTTACTGATGCAGAAAACATGTTAGGTAATCATGACTGCTTCCCATTATGATGTTGTGCTTATGCAATTAATAGAACTTAACATTATATTCTTCACGTTCAGTAGAACCTAACATTATATTCTACACGTCCAGTAGAACCTAACATTATATTCTACACGTCCAGTAGAACCTATCTAAACACCAGACAACCTCTAGGTACTGGATATGACAGAAACACGAGGCATGCTAAAGCTCTAGTGTGTGTGAAATGTTCATGGTTTTCTATTAATCCTTGAAGATACTGTCTCTATGTGATTGTAAAGAACGCAGACCTGCATTGAAATGCTTATATACTCAAGGTGCATGATCACGTGGTTACAACAACAACAACGTCGCCCACTCCAAAGTAAGTATTATACCACACGCCTGTATAATAGTGGTATTGGCAAAAAGTGTAGATCCAGATGAGCCGGCTCGTGACGAGCCGTCTCATCAGGATCTGCACTTTTTGCAAGTAATTTTCATAACTTTGAGAACAAAAACACCCCATGTTCATAAATGGACTGGTCTGAATATCATTTTGTGATGATTGGATTGGTTGTAAAATTAACATATCAATATCCATTCCAGTTACTTAGGGGTGAAAGGGCTAATATGCTGAGGTGATCCGTGGATGTGCAAACACATGTTTGGCCCTTCGTGCCGTCGATACCTCACCCCTCTAAATTAATTCCTGCTTACGGACATGTACCGCTTGACTTTGATGTATAGATTCCAAGTTAGATGGATAGATAGTGAATTGCTAAATATCCCCATAATGAAATGTATGGCCAAAGCATGTAATGGGTGAATAAATAACATGTAACATGGCTGAATTACTGTGGCATCTCTCTAAACCAGACACCCTGGGCACCTCACAGGGTGTCTGGTTTAGAGAGGTTCCAATCAGGGCCTCCCAGGGTGTTCGGTTTAGAGCGGTGCCACTGTATAATGCTAAAAATACTTTACTGGTGCTGTTGCGAAAAAAACTGCCCAATGGGCAGTTTTTTTCGCAACAGCACCAGTAATGGCATTTCTGATATTGCAGGCTGCGTGTACGGAGATAAACATCCAAGTCATTGTGAGAACCTGCTGGGCGACGACAAAGGTGCGGCAAACTGTTACGACATCGGCGTCAGTATCGACTGCTGTAGAACGTGTCCACAACATCGCAATGACACAAATACAGGTAGACAAAAACACAGGTGATACAACGCATAGCATGGATGGTTACAATGACAGGAATTGTGTTTAGAAACCAGGAAATCAAAGCCAAAACCAAAAACAGTCACTAAAGGCCTATTATATTGGCTGTTTTTTGTCGCGCCCGCTTGCGGACAGTGCAATATAGTCGGCACATTGGCGTTCGTACGTCCGTACGTGCATCTGCTTAAAGTTTTTGGTTACAGTTTTTTGGTTAAAGTTTTGGTTAAAGTTTTTGGTTTAAGTTTTTGGTATACTATCAAAGCTCGTTTAGTATTATCAATTGCCTCGACGGGCGCGACATGCGGGCCGCAGCCATCTCGTATTACTCTAATTTTGCATCCTACCCTCACAACGAGTTGTGGTTTGTCGGGGAGGAGTCAGATTGTCGCTGCGTCTGTCTTAAACTTCAGACTTCTTGATACTCTGATGGTCCACTGTCATGAAATCGAAGATTTAGAATAATTGAGTTGCAAGTATAAGGAATACACATTATTTGAGAATGTATTGGGGGTATACACCTTTAAAAGTCCAAACTATACTGGATGAAGGCTTCTGGCCTTCATCCAATATAGTTGAACTTTTAAATTTCATGTCCAAAGTAGGAGCGCTGTGGCGTAATGGTTAGTGTGTCGGACTACTGATCCAAGGGTCGTGGGTTCGAGCCTGACTAGCGGCGTGCGTTGTGTCCTTGAGCAAGACACTTTATCCACACTGCTCCAGTTCACCCAGCTGTAAATGGGTACCGATAATTCGTAGTTGCTCTGTAAATACGAATTACCGGCTTCTCTCAAGAATCTCTACCTCCGTTCTTTCTCCCATTCTTGGGAGACGGCATGCAAGGTCATAGAGCCAGTGCCGCCGTTAAATATAAGCTAAAAAAAAAAATAAAAATAAAAAAAAATAAATGTCCAAGGTTCCAAACCAAATAAATTCTCACGAAATAGTGATTATTTCTACAGTGTATGCCGCTATCTCCCTTGACTAGCATGCCATGTCTCTATATATTGTTGTTCACTTTTATTTTTTAATAGCAGAGGCGGATCTGGAGGGGGGTTCCGGGGGTTGCAACCCCCCCCCCCCCATTCAGCCACGGAGTTTACATAGATCACAGTTTGCCACCAGTTGGAGTCTAAATTTAAATGCCGTAAAACACAGGAAAGTGTATTTGCGGACATCTAGATTTCAAAACATTTCCGGGGCGACTTGCCCCTGGACCCCTCTAGCATAATCTCGAAAATAGGACAACCCCCCCGTTCCCCAAAAGCTGGATCTGCCCCTGAATAGTCTCACATTTTTCCTTTTTCTATTGCTGTACTATACTTCACGACCATTGTTTATTTTTCCATAAATATTCTTCACTCATCAAAATATGAGCGAAAAATTAGCCAAAATAACCCGTTTAGTGTTTTCAAATCTCAACACACTTGGCTTCGTGACACGGCTATATTTAGATCACAAATTTTGGGTTCCACGCACAAAACGCGGTTTAGCAATGACAGTGAATGTTTGGGAACCAGTCGCATTCTTCTAGAGGCGCCAAAGGGAGAGCAGATCGATAGAGCAGTGGAATATAAATTAAATTACATTTCTTACTCCATAATTATTTAGTTTGTTTTCGTTTAATAAAAAAACAAAATGTTCATTTACGCCTTTATATTAAGATTGACGGTAGAAAATCGAATCTCGGATTATTTTTCTTCCTGAAAAAACGCAAAGATCAAAAGAAGAGATATGTTTATACCGCCAAATAAAGGATCTGCGGTATGACAAATACATTATTGTGATTCTACACAGGCTATATGGTGTAATATTGCCCGTCTGGAGGTATGTTCACCCGAGGCTATCGCCTCGGGTGAACATACCTCCAGACGGGCACAATAACTTATAATATAGCATTAGTCCATGTACATACACACATTAGTAACACCTCACATCTTTCAATAACTTGTGAACCGCTTCACGGATTTTGATATTATTGCCCACAAAGTGTGTAGGGATGGATGGTGCTTTGTTTTGCATATGACCCACATCCGACTGCCCAAGGTCAAGGTCACTAAGGACTTTTATTATACCTACCCATGAAATACATAGTTATACGATGTAAATAAGTCATATGGTGAAAATACGACTACTTCCGCTATCTATATTCATAACGCGCACCTGAAAGAAAACAGCGCAAATGGGCTGCAAATACACATTCATTACCGTATACAGTCTAAAAAACTGCTAATCTCCATGGAGCGGTATATAATAGATAGAATATTCATATTCGTTGCAAAAATATGAAGACTACAGCCCTTGATAATGGCGTTTGCAAACAGTGTATATCCAGATGAGCCAGCTCATGACGAGCCGTCTCATCAGGATCTGCACTTTTTGCAAGTAATTTTCATATTCTGTAGATAAAAAAACACCCCCTTTTCATAAATGGACTAGTCTGAAAGTCGTTTTGTGACGACTGGATTGGTCGGAAAATTAACATATCAAAATCCATTGCAGTTACTTAGGGGTAAAAGGGTTAAAGTGGCTTCCGCATGCACATTCCGCGGGTAGTCGTTATGTTATCTCTCTATTCAGGATGCGAATACGGGGATAGACAGCAACAGTACTGCAATTCCTCGATCGTTGACGGCCAGTCAGCCTACCTCTGCTTCAACTTCGAGTCGATCTGCTGTGAATCGTGCGCTGTGTACAGGGTTTCACATATATCAGGTGAATATTACATTTCAGCCAGTAGGTTATATGACTATAATGGTGGATACAATTATAATGATGAATTGCCCCACTCATACATGGAGAGTGGCAGTAGGTTACACCAAGCTCGTGTTTCCCATATTTGAACCACAATTATAATGGTGAATTGCCCCACTCATACATGGAGAGTGGCAGTAGGTTACACCAAGCTCGTGTTTCCCATATTTGAACCACCATTGTAATGGTGAATTGCCCCACTTGTACATGGAGAGTGGCAGTAGGTTACACCAAGCTTGTGTTTCCCATATTTGAACCACAATTATAATGGTGAATTGCCCCACTCATACATGGAGAGTGGTAGTAGGTTACACCATGCTTTTTCTCCGTGTTTCCCATATTTCTTTGAACACAATTATAATGGTTGAAGGGTTGCCCCAACCCCACTCACACATGGAGAGTGGCAGTAGGTTACACCAAGCTCGTGTTTCCCATATTTGAACCACCATTGTAATGGTGAATTGCCCCACTTGTACATGGAGAGTGGCAGTAGGTTACACCAAGCTTGTGTTTCCCATATTTGAACCACAATTATAATGGCGAATTGCCCCACTTGTACATGGAGAGTGGCAGTAGGTTACACCAAGCTCATGTTTCCTATATTTGAACCACAATTATAATGGTGAATTACCACACTTGTACAAGGAGAGTGGCAGTAGGTTACACCAAGCTCGTGTTTACCATATTTGAACCACAATTATAATGGTGAATTGCCCCACTTATACATGGAGAGTGGAAGTAGGTTACACCAAGCTCGTGTTTCCCATATTTGAACCACAATTATAATGGTGAATTGCCCCACTTGTACATGGAGAGTGGCAGTAGGTTACACCAAGCTCATGTTTCCCATATTTGAACCACAATTATAATGGTGAATTGCCCCACTTGTACATGGAGAGTGGCAGTAGGTTACACCAAGCTTGTGTTTATCATATTTGAACCACAATTATAATGGTGAATTGCCCCACTTATACATGGAGAGTGGCAGTAGGTTACACCAAGCTCATGTTTCCCATATTTGAACCACAATTATAATGGTGAATTACCCCACTTGTACAAGGAGAGTGGCAGTAGGTTACACCAAGCTCGTGTTTATCATATTTGAATCACAATTATAATGGTGAATTGCCCCACTTGTACATGGAGAGTGGCAGTAGCTTACACTAAGCTCGTGTTTACCATATTTGAACCACAATTATAATGGTGAATTGCCCCACTTGTACAAGGAGAGTGGCAGTAGGTTACACCAAGCTCGTGTTTATCATATTTGAATCACAATTATAATGGTGAATTGCCCCACTTGTACAAGGAGAGTGGCAGTAGGTTACACCAAGCTCGTGTTTATCATATTTGAACCACAATTATAATGGTGAATTGCCCCACTTGTACATGGAGAGTGGCAGTAGGTTACACCAAGCTCGTGTTTCCCATATTTGAACCACAATTATAATGGTGAATTGCCCCACTTGTACAAGGAGAGTGGCAGTAGGTTACACCAAGCTCATGTTTCCCATATTTGAACCACAATTATAATGGTGAATTACCCCACTTGTACAAGGAGAGTGGCAGTAGGTTACACCAAGCTCGTGTTTCCCATATTTGAACCACAATTATAATGGTGAATTGCCCCACTTGTACATGGAGAGTGGCAGTAGGTTACACAAAGCTCGTGTTTACCATATTTGAACCACAATTATAATGGTGAATTGCCCCACTCATACATGTAGAGTGGCAGTAGGTTACACCAAGCTCGTGTTTCCCATATTTGAACCACAATTATAATGGTGAATTGCCCCACTTGTACAAGGAGTGTGGCAGTAGGTTTACATCCAAGCTCGTGTTTTTCCCCATATTTAGAATCCTCAATTTAATTATAATGGTTGAATTGCCCACTTGTACAAGGTGCAGTGGCAGTAGGTTACACAAGCTCGTGTTTATATATTTGGAACCACAATTATTCATGGTGAATTGCCCCAACTTGTACATGGAGAGTGGGCAGTAGGTTCACACCAAGCTCCGTGTTTCCCATATTTTGAACCCACAATTTTTAATAATGGTGAATTGCCCACCCTTGTACCAAGGAGAGAGGCAGTTAGGTTACAACCAAGGCTATGTTTCCCCTATTTGAACACAATTATAATGGTGAATTACCCCACTTGTACAGGAGAGTGGCAGCTGAGTAGGTAGGTTACACCAAGTCTGTTTCCCATATTTGAACCACAATTATGAATTGCCCACTTTTAGGAGAGTGGCCCAGTAGGTTACCAAAGCCGTGTTTATATTTGAACCACAATTATAATGGTGAACTTGCCCCATTTACATGTAGAGTGGCAGTAGGTTACACAAGCTCGTGTTTCCCATATTTGAACCACAATTATAATGGTGAATTGCCCCACTCGTACATGGAGAGTGGCAGTAGGTTACACCTAGCTCGTGTTTACCATATTTGAACCACAATTATAATGGTGAATTGCCCCACTCGTACATGGAGAGTGGCAGTAGGTTACACCTAGCCCGTGTTTACCATATTTGAACCACAATTATAATGGTGAATTGCCCCACTTGTACAGGGAGAGTGGCAGTAGGTTACACCAATCTCGTGTTTCCCATATTTGAACCACAATTATAATGGTGAATTGCCCCACTTGTACATTGGAGAGTGGCGGTAGGTTGTACACAGAACCTCGTGTTTCTCACCAATTTGAACCACATATTATAATGGTGAATTGCCCCACTTGTACATTGGAGAGTGGCGGTAGGTTACACCAAGCTCGTGTTTCCCACATTTGAACCACTATTATAATGGTGAATTGCCCCACTTGTACATTGGAGAGTGGCGGTAGGTTACACCAAGCTCGTGTTTCCCACATTTGAACCACTATTATAATGGTGAATTACCCCACTTGTACAGGGAGAGTGGCAGTAGCTTACACCAAGCTCGTGTTTACAATATTTGAAGTACAGTGAAACCGCTCTAAACAGGAGACCCTGGGCGGTCCCCAGGTTTCACTGTAAATCGGGTATTTAATCATTCTGAGCAATAGTTGTTTGCTATGCGATCATGAACAAGCATTATCACCTGATATAAATGACTAAGCATAACAAATAAGATCACAGGTGTTTTTTGGTGTCCGGTTTAGAGAGGTTCCACTGTAATGTCACAATAAATTGTTTCCTTAAACCAATGAAATCAGTTTCTCGAACACACGCTATATGGAACTTGATGGTCATCTATCATCCTGTGACAAATCCATGACCACCTGGGGGCCATTTCACTAATTTTGTAGGATTCGTAGGACTAAAATGTTTGTAAGTGCAACATTAGGATCGTCTGGAAATTTTAATTCATGGATTTACATTTATTGAACGCAGCCTATGCTCAATAAATGTAAATCCAGTAATTGTTTACAATAAAAAAGTGTTAATGTGAAACTTACAGATTATCACAATTTTGCACTTATGAACATTTTAGTCGTACAAAGTTTAGTGAAACAGCCCCCTGACCACCAATAATTCCAAGATCAAAGCGTCAGACAGTGTGTTCTCAAAACATAACATTGCGGGTAAATGCCTCATAATTTCTGTTTATACTCACAGAACTTTCATGATATTTCTCACACATGCATTCACACGTTAATCATTATTCTGTGACAAATATGCGTACGTCAATGTGAGATATCGTCCGTAAGCTCTAGTTTAACGACTAATCTACTGTCTGTTCCACGTTTTGCTGTCGACGAACATTCGGCCATTAAACACATTAAGGACTGACTATATAAAATATGACAGTTTGTTTCAAATGTAGTGGAATCATACATGTGACTGAATAGCTATATAAAGTATATCTAACCCTGTTCATCTTAGTGTATATTATACAGAGCATTGAGTTGCCATCTCCGCCATTTTAGTTTGTACATGTTATCGGACAATTTCACCACTTGGAGGGTTTGACACCTACAGCAAATAATATGACATATATAGGACGACAATGTCCTATAAATATTATTATAAATATTATTCCAGAAGACTACACATTTCTACCATCAATCCCAAAATATACAATGGACACGTTTTCATTGTGCAAAATGTCAAACTGATGCACTGTCTATTATTACAAGTGGATCTGCCACAGGTACAAACCGTATTTACTCACATAGCAGGCAAGTAGACAGTAGTGACAATACACTCAGATAACTGCTTACACGTCACTGGATTCGATACAGTATTTATGGTAATACAGGTATATATCTACAGCACTGTGTATTGTTCTTACTGTTACACAGTCTTTACTGAATTCTCAAACATTTTAACAAAGGGTCACCAAACCGTTCAGATATCAGACTTTGTATATAAATTTGATGAAAACAAGGCATAGCTTGCGGTATTCCGATGCCTCCCCATCATGTTGCACCAAATTTTAGTCATGTGTTTGTCATATTATTAGTGGTATGTGTCAAACGCAATAAGAGGTAAAACTGGCTGATGGCCTGTACACACTAAGATGGCCGACATGGAAACTCCATGCACTGTGTAGGATATAGTACGAAGAGAATGTTCACATGTATGTTATGCTTATATCCCATCACAATTACGAAGCAATCATGCATGAATCATTAGGGCCCCACGGGTCCTTAAAGTATTTAAATGCAAACTTTTTCATCAATAACAAAAGTCCACCAAACAAATTATTTGATTTTATTTTATTGCGAAAAAAATTCAATAGGAAATTAACATGGGGGTTAAAAACAGATTTTTAAAAAAATTATTTTGGAATTTGTGAACCGATTTGGCGCGCCACGGAAACGGGATGTGCTCGGCAGAGCCTCGCCCATCCCGTTTCCTGAGCCTTGCCAGATATTTTTTCCCATTCACGGCACTAACCTACTATTCTCTATCTATTTTCCTTATTTCTGAACCAAAGTATATGTTGTGACCACTCATTTGAACCGTCTCGCCGAGACGGTTCAAATGAGTGGTCACAACATATACTTCTGATGAGAAATAAAGAAATTCTTGAGCCTTGCCGGATATTTTTTCCCATTCACGGCACTAACCTACTATTCTCTATATGTTTTCTTGTAGATTGTAAGTTTGGTGACCGGAACCCGGTCCAGTGCCAGTACCAGATTCCGGACGAGACGACGGCGGCACGGCGTTGTCCACAGCTCCACTCCAGCTGCTGCGGCACGTGCAGTAAATACGGGCACCCCGGGCCGGGCGGGGGCATCCCACAGGAACTGCTGGGCATCTTTGTCGGATAGGAACCATACCGTGTATATACCGTTTATTTAACCAGGTGAGCTGATTATCGTTAAATAGTGCATCGGTAATTGGGTCCTTACGCGAGACAAACGAGTGACCATAACGAACCGAGATTGTTTAACGGTAGGACCCAATCACGGGGGCATTATTTCAAGATAATCAGCTCACCTGGTTAAATAAACGTTTTCTTACATTTCATACACGATACTTTACATAAACAAAGCAAATCAAGCGTAAAATATGGCCAAGAGGTGTGCAAATTAATTTATGGAGGCGGGTCGTTGTAAAGGCGACGGTCTCGCGATTCAGGGTGTATGTCTGGGAACAGCATTTGATTCGCCGAAGGAAACACGTCATTGCGACGTTACTGACGTCATTTCTCCATATATGCTAAGCACGAGAGTGGTGTAAACTACTGCTGCCGAGTGGAATAATTCATCGTTATATTTCTGTAAACTACTGGCTGAAATGTAAGAAATTGTGATCTTTATCAGACAGGCATTATACCATGTAAACTGAATGTTGATTTTTAGGGGTACCATATACATTACGACCTTTGTCAGATAGACATTTTACCATGTACATGACGTGGTGATCATTGTTAGAAATGAATGAAACCATTTACGCTGAATTTGGATGGGATTATACCAAGTACATTTAGTTTGTTTGTTGGGGTTTAACGGCCTATCAACAGCTAATGTCATTTAAGGCCGGGTCAATGGGTTTAGTACTAAATCCCATATTTTACCTGTACAAGTACATGTTCGAGTACATAGGGGGAAAATCCAAAAATCAGAATTGAATATTTAAAATAAAAAAATATACATTGTATATATATTCAGCCCTGAAATCAGAATAATCCTGATCTGATGTCAGGTCCTCGCCACACCTGAATCATTTGGCCCCCTCCCAAAAGCAGTATAATCAGAAATAATCTTAATACTTGTATAATGGGCAATAACCCAAGTCAACACCCAGGTAAAAAAAGAGCCAAAGATAAAAATATACCCGAGGGCCAAACCAGGCAAATTGTGATTCCCTACTGTTAATTTATGCGTTCGCCCGACCAACCACCCACCCAATTACATTTAGATAGGGATTACACTATGTACATTTAGATAGGGATTACACTATGTACATTTGGATAGTGATTAAACCATGTACGTGATGATCGTTATCGGATAGGGATTAACCCTTTGAACCCGAAAACCCGCTATAGCAGTTTATGCAAACAATGCAGATCCAGATGAACCGTCTCATTAGGATTTTCACTTTTTTTTAGTAATTTTCATATATTTGAGAACAAAAAAATACCCGTTTTTCATACATGGACTAGTCTGAAAACCATTTTGTGACAATTGGATAAAATCTAGTAACTTAGGGGTGAAAGGGTTAAACCATGTACACTGAATGGTGATCTTTGTCAAGTAGGAATTAACCCTTTCACCCCTAAATATCAGTTATTGACTCTCCATGCTATTTTTTTTGGAGTATTCCATTAATCAAAATGGAGTCCGTTCATGACAAACCACTCGTCTGGATCTACAATATTGGCTGAAAAGGTTAAACTGTGTACATGAAATTGTTGGATATGAATAAAACCATGTGTGTCAAATATTTGTTGGCTAGGAATTAAACAATGTACACTGAATATTTGTCAAATATTTATACCTTTTGGATAGGAATCCAACACCATGCACACAAAGTGTTGGTCTGTGTTGGGTAGAAATCAAACCGTGTACACTGGGTGTTGATACAAGGCTAGATAGGAATTACTGTAATAACCCTGTATATTTATTTAAGGAATAAAACCATGGGCTGTTGCGTTTACTGTATTATGAACAACAGTTGGTCTGTTTAAACATGGGCTGTTGCGTTTACTGTATTATGAACAACAGTTGGTCTGTTTAAACATGGGCTGTTGCGTTTACTGTATTATGAACAACAGTTGGTCTGTTTAAACATGGGCTGTTGCGTTTACTGTAGTATGAACAACAGTTGGTCTGTTTAAACTGCTTTGTGCGTTACTGTTAGTATAGAACAACAGTTGGTCGTTTAAACATGGGCTGTTGGTTTACTGTAGTTTATGAACAACAGTTGGTCTGTTTAAACATGGGCTGTTGCGTTTACTGTAGTATGAACACCAGTGTCTGTTTAAACCATGGGCTGTTGAGTTTACTGTAGTATGAACAACAGTTGGTCTGTTTAAACATGGGCTGTTGCGTTTACTGTATTATGAACAACAGTTGGTCTGTTTAAACATGGGCTGTTGCGTTTACTGTAGTATGAACAACAGTTGGTCTGTTTAAACATGGGCTGTTGCATTTACTGTAGTATGAACAACAGTTGGTCTGTTTAAACAGACCAACTGTTGTTCGTACTACAGTAAACGCAACAGCCCATGGTTGTATTCCTTATATTTACACTGATTTTAAATAACCATATATGGCGTAAAAGTATTGCTTTACGTCGTTTTGTCACAATTCATAGAACAGCGACGTTGCCGGTCAATAGCGTGACGTAATTGACAACGACGATGAACGTCACATAATCTAATGACGTCAAACAAACTTTAACGAATCAACAACGTCGTGCGACGTCATATGGGGCTAATGTAATGTACTGGGATATGAACGAAATACGTTGAATGGGCGTTTCCATTATAATTCCAGCACAAAAATATTTACACAATTCCCTAACATTTGATTGGTCCGTTGTAAGTCTCCGTCCAAAATTCATATCCCAGTAAATTCCATGCCGAACTACTTTCCGTAACCGTCAGGCGCAGTTAAAATAATTCTTAAGAAAACGGAAAATAAACACATTTTCTTGATGAATTTATTTCAAATGCTGGAATTATAAGGAATGGCGTTTTTGTGGAATCTATCGGGGATATAAACTTGGAAAAGTCGCGGGAACACTGGACGAGGCCTTCCGGCCTTCATCCAGTATTCCCGCGACTTTACCAAGTTTATATCCCGATAAATTCCACAAAAAGGCCATTCATTCCTATAATGAATTCAAGGACAGTGTAAATATACACAATTTGTTCTAGGGAAACATTCATTTCATGATTTCCCAAAACAAGGAATGGTGTATTACAGTAGAACCCCTCTAAACCGGACACCCATACAATCTATGTCTCCTTAATTGCATGTGTTTATTGTCATCTCTCACCGTTGATAATGTCTGTTCATGATCGCAAACCACATACAGGTAATTCTCGTTATCTCGAAATTGACCGAACTGAGCAAAATATATGGACATATCCGAACACGAAACGCGCATGCGTTGTAACTAAATATATCGCATATGCATGGCACACTTTCTGGTACACAACATTAGAATATATTCTATGTCTATGATTTGATGTTCATACCCAATACACATCAATGAATAATCGTTACATCTCGTTACATGTCAACGCTCGCCGTCTCTTCTGACTGTTATTATTCAATAAAAAAAGCAAGACCCGCAGTTCGTCCCCAAACCACGTCGGACCTGGACTCTCAGCCACAAACAAATTTGGCCCAAGTCAAATCAAATTGACATTAACAAATGTCAAGTTCAATTGACTGGATTGCCACACAGTTTATTTCATCTTCATGTTAAAGTGATTCATGTTTGTGCAACGTTTTAACACATTTTAGCGGTGGCGTTTTTTATTTCTGCAGACGTGTGAAAACTGACCGGAGATAATCTCTGAATTCAGGCGCTAATTTTTCACATCGAGTTATTGGAATATAAATATGAAGGAAACATTCTATCCGGACTCGATTTCCACCTTGACATAACCGAAATATTGATGTTTCCGATATTGATTTATCAAGAGTAAAATACATGATCTATATAGGGAATTTGGCCGGGACCTCGGACGTATATCGAGGTAAGCGACATCGAGAATTAGCTGTATACCTGTTTTGCAATACCCATATGCCTGATTTACAGTGGGACCTCCCAGGGTGTCCGGTTTAGAGAGGTTCCACTGTATTATTTGTTAGTATAATTGATGTATTGGGATACAATCTGTTTTGCGAAACTGTTTTTGTGGACTGGCCAATATGGAAAACAAACACAATGCACATGTAATGCAGGTTTTAATCAGATAATTGAATGAACGGTGTTAATATGTAGTTTTGAACAGTTAATCATTGACAAATTGCAAACAATATCAGCAATCTGAATTCCCAGGTAGCTACAGAAGGGAAGCAGGTGACTTTAGTGAGTTTATATGGTTATCTATTGAGAAATGGACATGGATAATGGCTGACCAACACAACAGACAGTAATTTAAACAAGCAAACACAAATCATTGATTGATTGATTCGGGCCTATCGTCCATTCACCAGATACAGTGGAACCTCTCTAGACCGAGACAACATATGTGATCTTATTTTTGATGGGCGTCTTGGCCATTTATGTCAGATGTTAATGTATGTTCGTGATTGCAAAGCATACAAATACGTATATGAATAGTCATATGCCTGATTTACAGTGGAACATCTCTAAACCGGACATCCTAGGGACCTCCCAGGGTGTCCGGTTTAGAGAGGTTTCACTGTATAAACTGGGTAGCCAACCACCAATCAATCCATCAATAAAAATGTTTCGATGACTGGGAGGTCATACATTCCAGCAGGTGCCGTTGAAAGTGTATTAACCCTTAGAATGTGGGAAACGAAAATTCTCGTCTGTTGTTGTTCTATATAATTTTGTCATCTATCTTGATAAAAACATGGTTCGATACCATTTTAGAAAATATTTGCTTGGCAATGATTCGAAAGTGCTGTCAAACCATGTTTTGATAAAAAATAATGGAAAATAGAAAATAAACAGCAGACAAAAGTGAATTCAGCAGGGCAAGAATTAACATTTCTACAAGCGGGCAAGAAGGGATTGATTGATCCTGTGGTCAGGTACATTTTCTCAGCCGCTGCAATGGGTTAGAAAGAGAAACACTGGCCAAGAAAAGACAAGAATCAATCAAAGTGATCCATTTTTCACCTACTGATTTCATGTGGTTTTACATCCGTTCAACAGCAACGTCATATACAGAGTGTAGCTGTGTATTGTTGTTGTTTTTTTTAAAATGAGAGAATATTTTCCTTTCATAAATATGCGTAACAAACATGATTATATTATCACATACATGCATGGGCCACAGTCTGACAAAAACTTGTAGTGTAGTGTGGATGTTTCGCTCAACAAATGGCAATAAATAGAGGACATTCCATTGTACATTTTGAACAGCGTGACATAATAGTACACGAGTGTATGTCGGCGTCTGCGTAAACAATAAGTAAGCGAAGCGAACAATTTGTTTACGTGGAAGCCGACATACAAAGTGTATTATTTCAAGCTATTCAAAAATGTACAATAGAATATCCTATTCATTACACTTCCACATACAAGAATGCCCAAGATGTACCCGAGAGCCAAAGAGGGCCTACGGTCGGAATTCCGGATCTCAACCAACCATGCTGACTTGCAAAACAAGCCACAATCTCTCATTATATTTCACAGTGGTTGGTGAAACGGGGTTTGTGGCATTGTTGCCAGTCTAACTCCTGATCTGCTGGCACAGTCCTGGGGCACGTTTCACTAAACTTTGTACGACTCTTGTAAGCAAATATAAATAAACACGCTCTGGTAAATAAATCTCTCTTATAAAACACAGACAATATCATCTTCATACACAATCTATAGCACAAATTCCAATCTTGGAAATTTATGTGAAATAACTCAAATTTTGCAAATAATTCCCAAGAATTCAATATCTTTCTTTAGCTATACTATCTTCCATTAGAAGGAACTGTCATGCCACAATCTGAGATTACCGACCAATGTAGATCCTATCAGTCTACCCACCCACTCATATAACATAGCAAAATCATTTTTAACCATCTCACCCATAAATATCGGACTGTGACAGCTCCATGCTGATTTTTTTTACTATTCCATTAATCGAAAAAGGGGTATTTTTTCTAAATCTTGAAAATAATGACAAACACTGCAGATCCAGATGACACGGCTCATTACGAGCCGTCTCATCTGGATCTACAGTGTTTGCAAATGTTAGCTATATGGCCTACAGTGGTGTAAGGGTTAATTTCATATGGCAAACAGTGAATACCCTGATCAGACCGTATTGGTACGCAGTGTATTCACTGGTTGCAAATACAAGAAGCCTGGTTTTGTCCGGTGATGACCATATCAAAATCCTCCAAATTATTTAACTATTAACCAATCATTCACACAAACATGTATTAAATGAAAACTGGTCTCACAGAAATACCGGTACAATCCTTCTGTGAAAATAACAGCACTAGAAATTATAATATGATATCCTGTGATATACGGGTAATAGTTAAAAGTGTAGGGACCCTTGAAAAAAGGGGCCAATTTAGGTTGTTGACATTTTGATTAATTTGACACAAGTACCACAATTATAAGTTGTTCGATAACCAAATGCTTGATGTTTATTGTATATGCCCCTTATATATCAAACTGAATTCTCACATTATATGGTTGGCATAAAGACAAATATGACAGCCCTGCACAATTTCTTATCACATTACCTGTTAATTAAAAATATGAAATACAAGTAAATTTTGCTAAAACATATGCGAGCTTGTCAGGCACTCAAACAAAGATTGGGCAGTTGACCCGACATCACAGTGGTACATATGTTGTCAATACAACTTTCTTAGCTGGGGTTCAAAATTTGACTGGCTGAGCCTAAAAAACTGCATTTAATTTTGAGCACTGTTCTTTAGTAAATAACTACAAACAGTGGGCAAGAGGATTCAAATTTAGCCCCACCCCAACAACTCCGATATGTGGCTGTGACTGAAGAAATGTGGTTTATGGGATTTGTGACCAGTGTAGCTCCTGATCAAATAGCACACTCCTGTAGCCTGATTGATAACACTATATATTGCTTGTTAGAAGCATGATGGGTGTTTCATTGATCGAATGGCGAACAGTGCAGATCCTGATCAGACTGTGAGGATGCACAGGCTGATCTGGATCTACACTGGTCGCAAAACCCATAAGCCCCTTTTCTCCAGTCACAGCCACATATATTGAATATGCATGGCTGAGGCAGAGGTAAATTCAAATCCCATACATAGATGCAAATTTTGTCAGCTCGGTAGCCGATTTCATCAAAATTGCAAAGTATACTTATCTAGCAAAGTATACTTTGAGGGAGTAATCATTGATTTTTCCAAAATGCATTATTTCATACAGAACTAACGATTGTATATATTTGATGATTAAAAGTATGCAGAATTATTATACTGAATTTATTACATTATCACAGCCAGAATGGCTGTGATAATGTAATAAATTAAGTATAACAAAAATGAATAAATTTATCCTTAAATTGAAAATTTCTCCTTCAAAGTATACTTTGCTAGAGAAGTATACTTTGCAATGTTGGTGAAATAGGCTACAGGTCGTAGCCAAGTATAGTCAGCGAGCCATCTCTCATATCACAGTATCACAGGGTATATAAAATCAGACCTCTTTACACGGGTATGTACAATTTACAGACAAGTAACAGATATGATAAAAAATAAACTTGGCCCAAGAAGCAGAACAAGAAAGATCCGTTGCCACGGCAACAGACACGGATTAACATGGTAACGAAACAACAAGGGCAACAGACACCTCCCAGAACAAGATACGGGACGCTATGTAACAAGCAACATTCAGAACATGGAATACGACAAACTCGATGACAGAAGGTACCTTAGCGGTAAATCAATATCCCGATCTTTATGCATATCATAGGAATGAATGGCCTTTTTGTGGAATCTATCGGGTTATAAACTTGGAAAAGTCGCGGGAATACTGGACGAAGGCGACTTTTCCAAGTTTATATCCCCGATAAATTCAACAAAAAGGCAATTCATTCCTTATAATTCCAGCATTTGAAATAAATTCATCAAGAAAATGTGTTTATTTATTTTCCGTTTTCTTAAGAATTATTTTAACTGCGGGCCAATCAAATGTTAGGGAATTGTGTAAATATTTTTGTGCTGGAATTATTAACACATACACTCGGAATACGCTTTTAGGCATAGCCAAAATATTGAAATATTAATACACTTTTCTCATTTCTTGTTGAAAGTAGATGTTATGACCACTCATTTGAACTGTCTCGATGAGACAGTTCAAATGGTGGTCATAGCATCTACTTCTGATAATAAGTAAATTAAATGATATTTATTAGAGTAAAATGGTGTATATTCAGAATGTATGTTAGCATTGCCAAATCTGCTTGCAGACATTGTTATAGTGTACATATTAACTGGCAAACAGTTTCGACCATATTAAGAAACCCTTTGTCATTCTCCATAGTTTAATTACAAAACTTTGGATGGCGAGATGAAAGGGTTTGTTGTCTGAAAATAGGTGTGCGCGTATGTAGCCATGTAACAGAACACTTACAATCTAGTCGAGTAAAACTATGATGTAATTCACAACTAATTGCAATAGAATTGTTTCATTCAACAAATACATCTGACAGAAATACACATGATGTATTGATGGCACATATTTTCGCAAATATATATATATTTTTTTATTTATACATACTGGATTGCATTAAAAACGCAAGTTATGATGAACGTGGTCGATTGGCAGACCCATATTTTGTGACTGGATCGAGTGCTAAAACTGGCTACAAATGACAAATGCCTTGTTTATTAGTCACAATTCAGGAGGCACAATCGCCATAAGCTGCACGTCTCCAGTCACAAAATATTGTTCTGCCAAACAAAGAGTTCATAATGTTTCACAGTATAATCTTTATCAATTAAAGTAATTAACCCTTAAGTAACTGGCATGGAATTTGATGTGTTACTTTTGCAACCAATCAAACTGTCACAAAATGGTTTTCAGACTGGTCCATTTATGAAAATGGGGTGATTTTGTTCTCAAAAATAAGAAAATTACTCGTCACGAGCCGGCTCATCTGGATCTACTCGTTTTGCCAATACCATTATAAAGGCGTGTGGTGTTGAAAGGGTTAATATCATTTGCAAGCTGCTGACATGGGATACTTACTATACACGGGGAAATGACAATTAAGCAACATATATATTTATAAGCAGTACACATATATGAACATAAAATTGGCCAACACACATATCTCCCATCCATTTGGTGTATCATACAATCTTTGATCATAAAAATAAGCAGCATTAGGCCATGGCTGGTGAAAAAGACCATACGATGTTTACGACCAGTGTAGTCCCAGATCAGCCTGCGTGTTATCGTAGTCTGATCAGGGTCTACGCTGTTTTCTGTTTTATCACTGACATATACTTACCAACATCAGTAAACTAAATAGTTTGTTTGTGTGTTTGTTTGTTCGGGTTTAACGGCCTATCAACAGCTAAGGTCATTTAAGGCCGGGTCAATGGGTTTTAGTACTAAGTACATGTACAAATGAGGGGTAAAATCCCAAAATCAAAACTGATAAACTAAATAGTAGATTGTTATGTGAATAAGATAATGTGCCTTATATCAGGAAATAAGGTACAAAATCACATGGCGTGGTTAACCCTTTCAACACCACAGACCTCTATAGAGACAATGTTTGCAAACAGTGCAGATCCAGATGAGCCGGCTCGTAACGAGCCGTCTCATCAGGATCTCCACTGTTTGTTAATAATTTTAAACGTCGTACAGATTACCCTTTTAGAAGAATGGGATAATTTGAATGAACAAAATTAATGAAATAGCGTGAAACACTGGCATGGAACATCCTATTAAGTTACTTGGTGTTGAAAGGGTTAATATACAAATGTATATGCATGTGCAGCAAGCTATACAACATTCAACTTTATAAATTAGTGCTATATACCAGCGGCCTATGATGATACATTGCAAAATGGTTAAAGATATTAAGTCCATCAACATATATACAGGTACTATCTTGTACACAAATGATAGGCACTTTATGACAGTGAATGTGTTAAGATCTCCATGAAACAGTGACTAGTACATGCACAGTTGTGACACTATGACAAAAAGTGGCTTAACGAGTTTGCACAGTTTGATCAGGGAATACATTGTTCGCTACAGAGCCCCGCAGGGGACATGGATTTTTTTTAAATTAATTCGTTCCCACGAAATAACAATTTGTTCCCTCAATCTAATAATTTGTTTCCTCGAATTTACAATTTGTTCCCATGAAATGACAATTTGTTCCCTCAATTTAACAATTTGTTCCCTCGAATTAAGAATTAATTCCCACGATATAACATTTTGTGGGAACAAATTGCTAAATTGAGGGAACAAATTGTTAATTCGTGGGTACGACTTGTTAATTTGTGGGAAGGAATTGTTAACTTAAGGGAATGAATTGTTATTTCGTGGGAATGAAATAATAAAAAAAAGAATTCTACGTCCACTTCGGGGCTCCATAGTTCGCTAACAAGTTGAGGAAATATTCCATATCACTGCAGAATCAGAATCTATGTTGGTGAAAAGCCCATTTTAGTCGTAGCGTCAAATACATGGCTACAGCTATACGTACCATAATTTTCAGCCCTTTTGAGAAGTTGGGATTTTTGGGCAGAGTCCATATATCACGGAGAAAATTACCAATTTCATAAAATCCCATGTCCCTTGAATATATGGGATACTGGCAGACAGAATATACCTTTGTTTGTGAACAGTCTGTGCTGTCTGATCAGGGTCTACACTAGTTCACCATTCTGAAGGAGGCTGCCTACCATCAGCTAAATGATTTAAAAAATCCCACTGAGTGATTGTGTAAGAAAACAAAGACCTATAAGTGTTGTACTATAAAGTTGTAGGAACATTTTCTCAGTCAGGGCCGACATATCACAGAAATTGGCCAATTTCATGTAATATCTTCTTTTAACCCTTAGACCGCTACTCACAACAATTGCCGTCTGCTGTTGTTTTTATATCTTGCTTTATTTCTCAATAAAAACATGCTTTGACAGCACTTCAGAATCATTTCCAATGGAAATGATTCTGAAGTGCTGTCAAAGCATGTTGTAAATTATTCTAAAGTGATGTCAAAGCATGTTTTTGATGATAAAAATGGAAAATAGAAAATAAACAGCAGACGACAAAAAAAATAAGATAGCGGTCTAAGTGTTCATATATACACACAGCTATCTGAGCAAAGGGATTTTACGACATTTTCAATAACTGGAGATTCTGATCATCAATGCACGCACATTCAGCAAGTTTTAAATTGATGAGAATAAGTTTACTCCAAAAATTGAATGGTGAACTGCATAGATCCTCATCGGAACGCAGATTTCCAGTGAAGACTGATCTGGGTCTACTCTGCTCAGAATCGTCATGTCATTTAGTGGAATCACCAACTTCAACTAAAGGGGCGACAAAATTATACCGGACTAGAGCTAGCTGTTAAGGGACGACAAATGTCAACATAACCTACAATAACATTCATAAAATAACTTACGTTGCGTAGACTGTATAGCGACTTTCGTTTGCAAATTTAAAATAATTTATCTCCCTTTGGCTTAAACTTCAATCGTTTGGAGAAATGCGAGCATATGGAGCAATGATTTCATGACGTCCGATATTTCTCACGTAACTACATGTATGTCATTTAACCCTTAGACCGCTACTCACAACAATTGTCGTCTGCTGTTGCTTTTATTTCTTGCCTTATTTCTCAATAAAAACATGCTTTGACAGCACTTCAGAATCATTTCCATTGAAATGCTGTCAAAGCATGTTGTAAATTATTCTAAAGTCCTGTCAAAGCATGTTTTGATGATAAAAATAGAAAATAAACAGCAGATGACAAAAAAAATATGATAGCGGTGTAAGAGTTAATTGTGAAAACTCTAAACCAGACACAGAGAAAACTTCTTTGATCTAAAATTTTATTGGTTTCATTCAGAGCTCCAGTTAAGGTGCGTAATTGGACCAAATTTTTCGGTTATTTTTCTTATTTCTTCATGAAAAATGGCAAGTTGGGATTGCTTTAGAATCGTCTCATCGAGACGATTCTAAAGCACTCCCAACTTGCCAATTTTGGCGAAGAAATAACGAAAGTTGATCAAATTACGCACCTTAACTGGAGCTCTGGTTTCATTGTCACGTCTCCATCACTGATGATCAAGTCTGATTCTGATTACATTATTTTCCTAATTATTTATTCCAATAACAAGAGAATACACCATAAACACTTTCTCCTTGATATGCATCAGGTGACTTGGATTATCAAGCATTACAATCATTTCTGGGCAACTGGAATACTTTCTAGTTATCTAGAACCGTTTCTTGGCAACCAGAATTATAATCAGATCCATAACTATACCCATTTCCAGGCAACTAGAACCATTTCCAGGCAACTAAAATAATATCTAGTTATCCAAAACCGTTTCTAGGCAACCAGAACTATAATGAGACAAACTAGAACCATTGCCAGGCAACTAGAACCATATCTAGGTAACCAGAACCGTTCCTAGGCAACTAGAACCATTCATACGTAGTTTCTTCCGGGAATTTACATAATCCCATGGCGTGTCTCATTTGGGCGTCTCTTGTTAAAATCCATAAAATGATTCCACGATGGGTTGGTTCCATCACAGGCCGCAGCGAGCCTCGACGTTTCCAGTGTGCCAGACTTGGCGCGGTGACAACATGAGTTGAACGTGAACACAGTGTGCGGAGATCTAACCCGGGGCCCCTCGTCATTCCCCTCCCACCTTCGCGATCAGTTCATCACAAATGGCGGTCAATTCATCATTCTCCTTTATCTGTAATCATGCAAGAATCTGGTAGAAGGCTGTCATACTTAAATTGTTTCGTCTGCTGTTTTTTATTTTACAATTTATTTTTCAATGAAAACATGTTTTACCCCTTAGAATGCTGGGAACGAAAACTGTCGTCTGCTGTTGTTTCTTATTTTGTATTTTTTCTATTAAATAAAAACATGGTTTGGCAGCATTTTAGAATCATTTCCATTGGAAATGATTCTAAAGTGCTGTCAAAGCATGTTTTTGATGAGAAAAATGGAATCCTGCAAGAATCTGGTAGAAGACTGTCGGACTTAAATTTTGTCGTCTGCTGTTTTATATTTTACAATTTATTTTTCAATGAAAACATGTTGTGTCTGCAATGGGGACGACTGTGTGTTGCCAAAAAATGTTTGCTTTGTTAAGGAATTAGAATCTAAATCTACATGATTCTAAAGTGTTGTCAAACCATGGTTTTACTGAGAAAGAAGACAAAATATAAAACAACAACAGACGATAATTTACGTTTCCCGCATTGTAAGGGTTAATGTCTCATAAAAAAAAAACCGCCAAAAATCGTGGAACATAGGAAGTCGATCTAAACACATACAGTAAACAAACATGTAATTTCTGAGAAATAAGGTTTCTGCATTAGAAATTTCAAATTACCTTTTGCTCCAATCCCCTTTCTAAGCCATGTATTTTCAGTTCTGATTTTTTGAGTGCGGCCTCTAACCTCGCGACTTCCGACGTCGTTGTTCTACGTAGTCTGTCCATTTCCTGACTCGCTCTGAAATCATGACATACATTATTAACACAATTGACGTTTAACCCTTCGAATGTGGGAAATGAAAAGTGTTGTATGCTGTTGTTATATTTTGCCATCTTTCTCAATAAAAATATGGTTTGACATCACTTTAGAATCATTTCCATTGGAAATGATTCTAAAGTGCTGTCAAAGCATGTTTTTTTTTGCTGTGAAAACTGCATAATAGAAAATAAACGGCAGACGACAAAATTTAATTCAGCATCTTAAGTAATAGTTATACCGGTAGGTCACATATTGAATTTTTAATAAATTAATTTAGAGCGAGCGAAGAAATTTGTTTACTAAAAATTCAATATGTGAACTCCCAACTAAATTATTGGTTGCTGCCCAGCCACCGCCCCATTGATTGTACACATGATGCGAATTCAGTGGAAAAGTTACGTCAACAAGGCGGGGGGGGGGGGGGGGGTGGGGGCAGGGGGGTGGTTGTGGTGTTATTTTAAATATAACGTTTGAGTTATTGCAACATTTAATAATTATTTAATTGATATTGGAGATATGCAATATGCGATTAGTTGAGACGAAATGCTCTACTTTCTTTGGTCAAGAAACTATGGCAACCAATAGGGTTAAATACATTAACAGTAGTTGCAGTAATATAATTCAACCCGTCACAATTAAAAGTTTTGACCAGCTAGTCAGCTGGTTTTATGTAGCATGATCTGGAACTAATTGATTGGGGTTTTATGTCCATTCAACTGTAAGGTCACATATAGATGGGGATATGGAAGTAAATCATCCATCAGGAATGTTTCTCCAACAGTGAATAGCCCTGATTAGACTCGCGAGCTTCGGAATTCCCACTCATTACTTAGACTTGCCTGATAAACTTCATATGAAGAGACTATCCTCGTTGTCTCTATGTACCCCTCATCGTCCCAGGATTTATGTTGTGGGGTGTAGGGGAGGAATGTAGTAATGCAAGGTGAGGAGGAGTGTACAGGACTCACATTTCTGTGGCTGGGGAGGAGTGTACAGGACTTACATTTCTGTGGCTGGGGAGGAGTACAGGACTTACATTTCTGTGGCTGGGGAGTAGTGTACCTTACATTTCTGTGGCTGGGGAGTAGTGTACAGGACTTACATTTCTGTGGCTGGGGAGTAGTGTACAGGACTTACATTTCTGTGGCTGGGGAGTAGTGTACAGGACTTACATTTTTGTGGCTGGGGAGGAGTGCACAGGACTTACATTTCTGTGGTAAGTGGATGGAGTGTAGTAATACCATTGATTTGATCTATTGATGTTTAACAGCCTATCAACAGCTACGGTCATTTAAAGCCGTGCCAACAGGTTTGATCCCGCATGTACCCTGCTGCATTGGAGAGAAAATCCCAAAATTAGAAAGTCAGCCCTGAAATTAGAATATCAAGACCTGGTGCCAGGCCCCATACCACACAATAATCGGATTACTCATACAATGGGTATAACCAGATTAAACAATCACATACAAGAATGCCAAAGACGTACTCGAGGGCCAAACCAGGTCTCTGTTCAGGATACCGGTAATAATTAATCCAGATGTTAAATTACCCATCGCATGCTCCCACCTGCCACCCACTTGTAGTAATACAAGACTTGCATTTCTGTGGAGGCAAAGGGTGGGGTGGGAGTGTATAATGCTTACATTTCCAGTTTATCCTCTGCCTGCTGCCGTACACTGACGGCCTTGTCCTCCGCTGTCTTCAACTTCACCTGGTAATCCTGGACGCACTTCTTCAAGATATCCTCGTTCTGGAATATATTGAAATTGCATATCCAAAGACAGTGTCCGTAGATATATGCTACAAAGCCCCGCAGGGGATATCCCTCGAATTAACAATTTGTTCCCACGATATAACAATTCGTTCCCACGAAATGACAATTTGTTCCCTCAATTTAACAATTCGTTCCCACGATATAACAATTCGTTCCCACGAATTAACAATTTGTTCCACTTAGTGTGACAATTGCTGAACTCTCAACCAGGAAGTAAATGCCAGAAAGTATGTGCTTTGCGTTTAACACACCAAAATATGAATGGAGAAATACTACACATCAAATTTATCAGGCTGGTCTCGGAAATTGTAAGATGTCTTCGGTGAGACTCGGAATTTCTACAGGTTTCCTTGCCTATTGTTAAACCTGCTATCAAAAGACACTAACTAGCCCGGTGTTCTCCATGTACAATACCTTTTTAAAGCCTTCCACGACGCCCTTTGTCCGCTCGTATCGCTGGTGGAGATCTGAGAATGCTGTCTCTACCGACTGGAGGTCATCCAACGCCTGCAAACAAAGTTGAAGTGAACGGCTTTAACGTCCCAGCAACAGCTAATGTCATATAGAGACAGGACAACAGTTTTACAGTCTCATCCAACAGACCAGTGGGATGGAAATACTATGAAATAAAGTATTCTTGATGCCTATGACGAGGTTTGAACCCACAACCTCCGGATTGGAAGTCAGCTGTTCTAAACCCTAGGCCACAACCCATCTCTACCTGCAAACAAATAGTATAATACATAAAATCAGCAAATGGCTGTCAAAACCAGGGGGCCATTTCACTAAACTTTGTATGACAAAAATGTTCGTAAGTGCAAAATTATGATGTAAAGTATGTAAATTTCACATGTGTTCTTGTAAACAAGTATTGGATTTACATCTATTGAGCACAGGCTGCATATGCAGCCTAGGCTCAATAAATGTAAATCCATCAATTGAAATTTACAGACTATTCTAAATCTGAACTTACGAACATTTTGGCCGTAGAAATTTTAGTGAAACGGCCCCCGGATGTCGGTGTCCTGCATATCGGGCCTGGTGAGGCATTTGATAGTCCCAGGGTATATTTATGCTCTACAGACACCCGAGGGCATACTAATTTGACCACGACCTTGGGTATGTGGACCACATGGGTGGACTACATAATGGTGTCAAAGAAAGATATGAAGTTTCAAGTGAATGGGCCTTAGAACCATAGAGTATTTGGTAGGTCAGACAGATAGACATATAGCTGTGACTGGAAGAAGCGGGGCTTTAATATGATATTTGTGACAGGTGTTGCTCCTGATCAAATAGCACACTTGTGTAGCCTTAAAACCATTATATAGCTTGTTAGAAGCATGACAAGTGTTTCATTGATGGAATGAAATACACTTGACAGATAGCTCGTGTTGCATGCTCCATCATATCAACTCTGCATGTGGTGGAGGAATGTGTGGCCCATTACCTGATCCCTTTCCTTGACGACTTCATCGTACGTGTTCTGCGAATCCGTCGTTGTCTTCTCCTTCTCGGCCTGTAGCTGGGAGATCGTCTTCTCAAACTCGGCCACCACACACTTCATGTCGTCGTTGGACGATCTCAGTAGCAGCACCTGCGTATAGTTACCACGATGATCACCATAATAATCTTAAATATTGTGACACTATTTGTTTTAGGAAACCCTATAAACTAGAAAATGTGCTCTGTCGACACACATAGGGCCCCTATAGAGGATTTTAGAAACTCTTACAGAAACTTCCAAAAAGTAAACGGACGGACAGACAGACAGACAGACAGACAGACAGACAGGGCGAAACTGTTTCTCGGCAGGGCCCTAATTATATCCCACTACATTGTTATAACTCTGCGACTATTCACTTCAAGTTGTCATTGGACAACTTCAGGAGAAACACCTGTTCATAATTACAGTGATGATCAGTTACGGTAATACAGGGATCATACCAATTATCCGGACAATCAGTTTATCGGACACATGAAAATACCTGTTAATTAAGAGCATTCGTTTGATCAGAATTTGCATCAAATAAATCTAAGTCACGCAGGTGCTTGCTGTTTCCATGCCAGTGTGAAGAATATATTGCCAAGGTAAACATTTTAGTAATATTTGCTGAAAATATTCCTCAACTCTGTCCACAAGTTGTTTACAACGACAAAAGTCTTGCGGGGGGCTTGTAATCGAATGCGCCCATTACGTCATTTCTGATTTGTTCTATAAATAAAATAAAATCTATATATACGTTGTTTTCCAAGAAGCGAATGGTGATTGTTTTCTCTGCAGGACTACACAACGCTGTTTACACTGGTTTACAAGCGATAACATTATGATTTCATGTTGAGAATACAAGTTATAAGACGAGTATATGTTTGTCCGGATAACTGATTGTCGATGTTAATTTTGGGGCAATATTACGACTGATCATCTGACCCGATTTTAAGCGAGAAAGATGGCACAGTTTGCTAAATAGTTTACATGCGTTGAGAAAGCAAGAACCGACGATTGTTCTGTGAAATGTTTATGCCCGTAGCTGCTATTTTCAGAAAAATATCGTTAAAAAACTGCCATTTGTGTCCGATAATCTGGAGGATCCCTGTAGCCTTATGTATTAAGACACCATCTATTTCGGGAAACCCCTATAACAGGGGTTTCCCTAAATAAATTGCGTCACAATAGACTGTTATTTCTCTAACTCTGTAATCACATACTTCATGTCGTCGCTGCATGACCTCAGTAGCAGCACCTATTCACGGTGTTACAACGATGATTGATTATCATAATATCCCCGACAGGGGAGACAATTTGTTTAACAGGGGTTTACCTAAAGAAATTGTGTCAATATACATTATTCCTCGAACTCTGCTATTGGACATTTCATGTTGTAGTGGACGATCTCAGTATGATTTGATGTATTGGTGTTTAATGGCCTATCAAAATCTCCGGTCATTTAAGGCCGGGCCAAAGGGTCTGATCCAACATTTAACCTGCTGCATTGGGGGAAAATCCCAAAATCAGAACGGAATATTGCATCGAGAAAAAATATTCAGCCCATCAATTACCACACCAAAGCAACTTGGCCCCTTCCACTGAAAGTAATAGGATTAGGAATAATCATATTACATTTTTAAAGGGGTATAACCAGATTCAACTCTCACATACATGTACAAGAATGCCAAAGACGTACCTGGGGGCCAAACCAGGTCTCCAGATGGAATGAATCCTGAACGTTAAATTACCAATCGCAACAGTGTTACAACAATAATTGGTTATCGTAATAACTGTAAAATAGAGATTTGCCAAAAACAAAATTGTATCCCAATACATTTTTATTTCGCAAACTCGACAGAACTCTATTAATCCTAATTTGTGGGACACACTTAGATTTTGGAAATAATATACATGTATACAGGTTAGTGTGAAAAAACCCAGTGAAAGTGTAAGGGTTTTAACCTCCAGCAACAGCTAAGGTCATATAGAGACGAGACCACAGTTTAAAGCCTTATCCGACAAACCAGTGGGATGGAAATACTATGAAAGTATTTTTTTTATGCTAGGCAAGGTTTGACCCCACAACCTCCGGATTAGAAGTCAGGTGTTTTAACCTCTCGGCCACAACCCATCCCTGCATTGGAGGGGAAATCACAAAATCAGAATGGAATATTTATATCGAAAAAAGAAATTCAGTGCTGAAATTAGAATCACCGGACCTGGTGCAGGTCCATGCCACACCAAAGCCACTTGGCCCCTTCCACTAAAAATAATAGGATTAGAATAATTGTGCTACTCTAAGTCTTACTGGTATAAGGGGTATATTAAACCAGATTCAACACTCAAATACAAGAATGCCAAAGACGGATCTGAGGGCAAACCAGACCTCCGTATGGGACGAATCCTGATCACTAAATTACCCATCGTATGCTCCCAACCAACCACCACAACAGTGTTACAACGATAATTGATTATCGTAATAACCATAAAATGTTGATTTCCCAAAAACAAAATGTTATCCGAATACATGTACATTGTTATTTCGCAAACTCAGCAGAACTCTATTAGGTAACCTTAATTTGTGGGACACACTTAGTTTGGAAACAATATACAGGTTAGTCCGAATAAATTGTGTCTGAATAGTTAGTGCTGTTACAGTATAATTGAAATTAATCACAATTAATTCTACTAACGATTACACAATTGAACTAGAACATGTGGTCTGTTTTTGTAAGAGGTTCTCAAGTCTCTTAGAGCCGAAATACGTGACTTGAGAACCTCTTACAAAAACTTAAAAAAAAAATAAACGGACAGACAGACAGGGCGAAACCCATAGGGCACTGCCAAATCTCGGCGGGGCCCTAATAATTAATTGGTGCAACTGATGATTAACCGACACCTGCCAAATTACTATCAATGCTCAGTTTCCAACTTTGGCCGATTCTGACCGTACCTGTTCATCTAGGTGTGATATCCGTTTGTCACGGTCCGCAAGCTTCTTGCTCCACTCGCGCTCCTTCTGCAGGATCCTGGCATTGTATTCCAGCTCAGACTCCTGCTTCATCTTATTCCAGTCCGACTGCGAGTACTTGAGCACCTGTCGGTGAATTGATTGGCTGATTGATTGATTATTATTAACCCTTTCACCCCTAAATAACTGGAATTATATGTTCATTTTACGACCAATCCAATTGTCACAAAATGATTTTCAGACCATTTATGAAAAGGGGGTGTTTTTGTTCTCAAAATATGAAAATTACTTGCAAAAAGTGCAGATCCTGATGAGACGGCTTGTCACGAACCGGCTCATCTGGATCTACACGTTTTGCCAATACCACTATACAGGCCTGTGGTGTTGAAAGGGTTAATCAGACTGAGGATATGTGAGAACCTGTGGGTAGCACAGACTGATTGATTGATTTGATGCAGGTGTCAGAGATGGATGGATGGATGGATGGATGGATGGATGGATGGATGGATGGATGGATGGATGGATGGATGGATGGATGTGCGGACGGACGGACGGACGGACGGACGGACGGACGGACGAAGAGACAGATTGATTGAATTCAGGTGTCACATAAGTATTGATTAATGGATTGATTGATTGATGAGGGGGGTGGGGGGATACAACTATTCCAAGATAATTTGCAGACTAGAAAATGTTAGTTATAAACTTTACAATGGTAGGGTTTATTAAAAGTACATGCTCACTCAGTAGGCACAAAATATTCTTTATAGGAATTAAATAAGTGTATAACTGTCACTATTCCACCAGTTCTAAAAATTACAAGTGCCCGCTATACAGATATAATCATTTAGTAATAATTACTTTACTGATAGTGACGTGCGGTGGTATCAGGCTACCGGTATTTTCATATGCAAATGAGGTATGCTAATTTTTAATTATTTATACTAATTAAATGTGTCGCCTGAAAAAATAATATTTTCGACGGATTATAAAGTATTATCATTGCACATAAAAAAATAAAGACAGAGAATAAATAGTAATGTCCGTTAAAATGTTAAGGTAACACGGTTATCGCTCTTGATACCAGTGTGGAAATTTACGTCTGATATAAAATGTATAATAATGCCAATAAATACGAGGGGTAATGTTGAATGAATGTTTATCATAAAATAATTTAGTATTATTATACAGTAATATACCGTACAGGTACATAAAAATAAATGCAGCAGAATAATTGTGAATATATAAATCATCATACAAGCAGGGCTCCAGATAAGTTGCGTATTTGCTTAAATACCCAATTAAAATTGCCAAAAACCCAATTGAAATCAGAAGTAGAGATTATCAAAAAACAATACAAATTTGTGGTATCTTTATCATGCTGCAGAAAAGAATAAACAGACCACAAATATAGCATAATTTGCTTATTTTCCTTGAAAACACATCTTGGTATTTCATTAGAATTTTCTCCAAGGAGACAATTCTAATGAAATGTCAAGACATGTTTTCATTCCGAAGTAAACTATTCAATAACTGCTGTCTGCTGATGTGTAAACTGTAGTGTGATTATATTGTACCCAATTAAAATTTTGAAATACCCAATTGCTTCAGAAAAGATGGAGTGACAATACTGAATTACTAATTCCTTATCTGGAGCGCTGTACAACGATTAATGATGAATATGTATACAATAATCATATAGGGGTAGAACACAACTTACATGTGATTCTTAAATTATTTCAAACACTTACCTAAACACTTTGCAACTTACGGTCTTTAATTCACCAGTGTAAGGGTTAACATAGCACTTT
This sequence comes from Conchocele bisecta, assembly GCA_029237695.1. Taxonomy (NCBI): domain Eukaryota; kingdom Metazoa; phylum Mollusca; class Bivalvia; order Lucinida; family Thyasiridae; genus Conchocele; species Conchocele bisecta. Next base: position 77,259,533 of record CM055272.1, read on the forward strand.
AAACTACTGATATGTCATTTTGCATTTATTAGTACATTCCCATAACGACAGTCATGCACATGTACAGACATAATAATGTGGCTAACACGCATGCCTGTATCATAGTTACTCATTAACTCATTACATATGCGGATGATACATAATTTCGCGCATAAAAATAAAAATGATTCTCTAAATTATGAACGGAAGTATATGTTGTTACCACTCATTTGAACCGTCTCTTCGAGACGGTTCAAATGAGTGGTCACAACATATTCTTTCGAGAAGAAGTCAGAAAGATAGTGACAATTATTAAAAATTAAATTTAAAAATTATTAAAATTATTTCAATTTGTTCATACCTTGCATAAGTATTCAGCATGAAATGATTTAATGGCCAAGTAACTGTGCTTTACAATCATTAATGAGGGATTACATGTATTGTCACCTCTAGGGGAATATTTACTCCGAGAGGCCATTTACGTCCCACATTATACGTCATTGCGGGTGAAGAGAAAGTGTTAAATGTCAAAATATGGCATTTTGTAGCTCTTCTTAGAAGCCGCAAGATCGCTCACCACATAAATATATGTGTAGTACAGAAACAGGAAGTAAAAATAGCAGTTTAAATGAAATATGACAAGAACAAATACATATCAAATATATTTTATAAACAGACAGTAACGGAAAAACAATAACCAACATCACTGGAGACCCTCAACTGTTTTAGATAAGTGATTTTCATCTTCAAATTTCAATTGTTTTGTAACTGTTTAACTATTTGTTATTTTTGGAGGCTGCTTCCAGAATATATAAATATTATGTCTTCATATGTCCTTTAGTGTACTCAATTCTTCCCTGCCCAGGGGGTGGGGCTGGAAAATTCCAGGAATGAGGCAGACTATAAAACTGACTGTCTAAGGCCGAAAAAGACACTGATAAGTACGGAAGTAAGCAGTTTGGCAGAAAGGGAGATAATCCGTATTCTTAAACACACACCTGCCGCTTCACAGTCTTCGCACTATCTATTGCTCACAGACACAAGCAAGGGGAAGTAAGCGATAAGCAATTTCAAACAGAGAGCATAGCTAAATCTTCATAGTCAAGCTTTTCTGGGAGAAGTCTGCAAAGCAATGTCTAATAAGATGTTAATTTTTCACAAACTAAAACCCACTTAGAAGCTAGTAGGCGCTTACTGAGCCAGTGCTTATGAAACTTTCTGAGCATGTTCATAAAATACGTACTCAAAATCAGGCAGTTTGATTGGCCGAGACTGAGCGCAGCTCAGCCTCGACCAATCAAACTACCTGATTTTGAGCATAAGAACAGTGCATGTACTCAAAAAGCTTACAGCACAGGCCTGATTTGCCATCATTCTACGAATCAATGTGTATTCCCAACCCAAACTAGTGCATGATGGGGGATCTCACTACGCTATTGTACCATATAACCACAATTTCACCCAGTCCACTACGGAAGCTACTAGTACTCACATCGCCACATTAGTTGGCTATTTGTGTGGGGAAACCATGGCCAAGGTCAAGGTCATGCAATACACAATATGCTCCAATGCCAAGGTCAGACTGAAAGGATTTCTATTGGTTGATGCCAATCAGTCAGAATATTGGAGACGCCGGAGATCATACAATGTTTAATAAAATGTATATGAACTTTGTTTGGTTACCTGTAGCAACTTAAAACAAGAGACGAGGTAAAGCTACGAAGGCCAGGTTTTCTTCAAGGCATCGACACTTGAATAACATATAGCTATGCAAGTATGGTGATTCTATGTGGTATAGTAAGTGAGAAACAGATTTAAACGCGAAAACTTAAGAAAATGGCTAATTCGGTTACGCAGAAAAAGTAGGTCAAGGTCAAAAAAGGTCACATGTTGGATAGTGGTATGTAGTGTGCACTTCGGTTATGGTTATGTTGTGCAAGTATAGTGGTCCTAGATGGTACAGTAACAGTGTGTTTGTTTATTGGTGTTTAACGGCCTATCAACAGCTAAGGTCATTTAAGGCTGGGCCATCGGGTTCGATCCCGCATTTAACTTGCTGCAGGGAGGAAAATTCCAAAATCAGAACGGAATATTTAAAGTAACGGAGAAATGGACCTAAACACGAAAACTTAACATTGAAAGTCGATTACGCCGAAAAAATAGGTCAAGGTCAAAAAAGGTCACATGTTGTATAATGGTATGTGGTGGGCACCCATTAGTTATGAAGTTGTGCAAGTTTGGTGGTTCTAGGTGGTACAATGACAGAGAAATGGACCTAAACACAAAAACTTAACATTGAAAATGGCTATACGAGTCGGTTAAAAAATAAATACCCGTTGGTTATGAAGTTGTGCAAGTACATGTATGGTGCTTCTAGGTGGTACAGTAGCAGAGAAATTTACCTAAACACAAACACTTAACATTGGGGACGCCGCCCGCCGCCTAATGCCCGCCACCCCGCCTTTCGCCAATTCAATAGCCGAGATTCTTTTCTTTTTTCTTTTTTTTAAACGGGCTATTTGTTTTTGTGACCTATTGCAATGACTAGGATGTTTGTTAGATTTTACAATGTCTATAAAATTATCAACGCATTCCAAACACAGTACACCTGGACATGATGGATATGTAATATCAATTCATACTGTGGGTAGTATAGACAGGGATAATGAATGGTGTAGGGTGGCTTGTATGGTGCGGCAAGGTCCTTTAGCCTGATACAATCGTAATATAGTAGGTGTATGTAAATTTTTAAATAATTTTTATTTTTCTTATTTTTCAATGAAAGTATATGTTGTGACCACTTATTTGGAGTTTCTCATTGTAAGAATATATTGTAACCACCATTTGAACCGTCTCGTTGAGACGGTTCAAATGGTGGTTACAATATATACTTACAATGAGAGATAAAGAAAATATCTGTAATTTTCTGTTTGTGAAAATGTGTCTGGTGAAATAGTGGGCTGGAGACGGAGAAGACTTCCCCGAGGCAAACACCGAAAAACATGACAAATGTTCCAGTCTATGAGAAGATATTAATAATACTTGCGGACAATTGAGAAATTGATAAAACAAATAGAGCATGTATTACTACGGGAGCCAAGTCACAAGCATCACTCACCCTGCAAGTAAAGGTGCTCTATAAACGGATTTAATAAGAAACAGAAAAACATATTTATATCTCTTAAATACGGATTAAAGATCCTATTGATAGATATGATCTTACATGAGTTGATTTAACCCTTACACCGCTATCTTATCTTCGTTGATGTCGACGAAATGGTCTAAGGGTTCTCAAAACATATCGATGGTCTAGTAACAAAGGTCTTACGACCTTATGTTACTAGACCATCGATATGTCCATGCAGAAAAAAGAACATAATATATTTTGTAACAGAAAAATGCTGTATACTCAGCATAAAATGGATTTAGCTGTAAACATCAATGACCATTCATATATTGTTCAAGTTCTCATTACTATACAGAAGAGCACCTTTAATACAATACGAGGCCGAACCTGATAAAAATCACCATTACATTATCATTATTAATATCTTATAACATTCATTTAATATAATTACATTGGGACTATGCCTTTAGTATGGAAAGGTGCACCAACACAGAACTGACACTGAGGGACCAACCATGCCTTCAAAGCATAGACATAACATTTTGTTTTTGTTTCTCTAGAAATAGAGTTTATTCAACTACCATTTTGAAATAGCAGATTTATTTCCCGAGATATCTGGAAATCCGATAAAAAAAAACGAGTGCGGATTTAGATGTCAAGGGAAATAAATCCAGTATTTCAAAATGGTAGTGGAATAAATTGTATATTACATGCTCTTCGAAAAATTTGCTCTTAGACCAGTTTATAACGTGTTAGCATATGAACTGTTTCTTAACCGGAAATGACGTCAACACGTGACGTGAATTACGTCTAGGAGGAAATATTTCCTTCAAGGAAATAAATCTCTCCATAATCACGGTAAATCCCTGGTAGCATGTAATATAGTGGCACCATAAAGAAACGCAACACAGTAAATAGGTTATATTTTCATAATATCAGGGTAGTATATTTCAAAGTTTGCATAATATGCAAACTTTGAAATATACTACCCTGATATTACGAAAAATATTATGTTCTTTTTATCCATATATCCGAATATTGCAAACGGTTTACGCTCGGGTGGACGTAAGTTTAAATACAGGTTTTGCCAGTGCATATGTACATGGTGTTATCTAGTCCACATAAAAGCTAGCACAGTATGTTCATTCAGGATTGGGACAGGAAAGGCATACAATAGAAGTTGATGAAATGTGTTAGAAGCTATGGTACGTCAAATCAATGTAACGACGCAGTCAGGGTGGTACTGACATGTAATGGAACTATTCAATGTACGGTTGCTCTAGAATTCTACATGTGAACCGCAGTACATTCATTGCGAAACGAAGACGATGTGGGAGATTTTTAATAGGTTCGGCCTCGTATAATCATTTACAGTAGACAACAACAACAACAACAACAAGGACGCACAACATGGAGCACATGTCTCTAATATATATGGTGGCCTGCCAGCTGATTGACTCGAGGTCCCCAGGTCAAGGACCCCAGGCAGGGATTCCGCTGGCGATCGCCACTTTCGCAATTGGCGTTAAAAAAAAAAAATTGGCGATAAAAAATTACAATTTTCGAGAGAAAAAAATCACTTAAAAAAAAAAAAATTGGCGATTTTTTTATTTTTCCCCAGCGGAATCCCTGCCCAGGGTGTCCAGTTTAGAGATTTTCCACTGTATATCAGACACATGACTATGCCAAGGTATGAGGCTGAGCTTTGCGAACTCGAACAGGCATTATCATCATAAATATACACCAATGAAACCCATAACATTAAGGATACACAGACTGTGTGCGCGTCACGTGTAGAGAGGTTCTACTGTATCAAATTCCAATTTGTTTTTCTTTCTGTTTTTCTTTCTTCTTCGTGAAACTATACGAGTGACGACAACACAGTATTCCATCCGAAAGGTGTATATCTGTGTCATTAAACACCGTATAAAGTCAATTTGTTCAGCTGGTAGCCCAAATACAGGTGCACTCTGCCCTGCTTGTATGTTTGTTTATTGGAGTTTAACGGCCTATCAACAGCTAAGGTCATGTAAGGCCATGCCCTGCTTGTAACCTTATTTGTCATCAGATTGACAAACTGAACCCTCATTACGCTGGAGACGGAAATTGTCGTCTGCTGTTTTTCATTTTTGCCTTAACCCTTAAACCGCTATCTTATTCTTTTTGTCGTCTGCTGTTTATTTTCTAATTTCCATTTTTATCATCAAAAACATGCTTTGACAGCACTTTAGAATAATTTACAACATGCTTTGACAGCACTTCAGAATCATTTCCATTGCCTTTTTGGAAATGATTCTGAAGTGCTGTCAAACCATGATTTTATTGAGAAATAAGGTAAGATATAAAAGCAACAGCAGACGACAATTGTTGTGAGTAGCGGTCTAAGGGTTAAGTCTTAACAAAAAGAACGGTTTTGACAGCACATGAGAATCGTCTCCAGTGGAGATGATTCCCATGTGCTGTCAATACAGGTTTTTGTCGAGAAATATTGAAAATAAAACATTTCCGGCAGACAAAATTTAATTCAGCATGGTAAGGGTTAACATCACATCCACTTTATGATCGATTGATTATTGGTGTTTAACAGCCTATCAACAGATAAGGTCATTTAAGGCCGGGCCAATGGGTTGGACTATCCTGTATTTAACATGTCCATAGAGGGAAATTCCCAAATAATTTCTGATATGCGACATAATGCAACACAAGCAGAGCAAAGTGAGGGTTCTTCAATAAATAGACAGGCTGATCAATACATCAATTGAATGAAATTTCCATTTAAAATGTGTGATACATGTATTTCATTTCGATTCACAAAACTGGGATAGGCCCCAAGACATTGTTTAACCCTTAGACCGCTACACACTACAATTGTCGTCTGCTTTTGCTTTTATATCTTGCCTTATTTCTCAATAAAAACATGTTTTGACAGCACTTCAGAATCATTTCCAATGGAAATGTTCTGAAGTGCTGTCAAAGCATGTTGTAAATTATTCTAAAGTGATGTCAAAGCATGTTTTTGATGATAAAAATGGAAAATAGAAAATAAACAGCAGACGACAATAACAAAAAAATAAGATAGCGGTGTAAGGGTTAAAATATAAACATTGAGGAGCAATATATACCGTAGTACCTTTTTATCAAATTGCAGTGGATCAGCCTCACAATTTATTTCACAACCCTCGTAAGAATGATCACACATAATTCAGGTAGGTACACAATACAATACCTTTCCTTGGAAACCAAAATCATCGTCCTTAAAATCACAAGCAACAAAATATTACACAAAGCCACTAAAAGCAAATTTGCTAACATTGTTGACGAAATTATAAAACCGACAACATCGCCGAAAAATAAATAAATACAAACTATAGGCCACTATTTAATGAATAAGTAACTCGTATGAGGTATTTATTTCAACTATATATGCCTTGACATACAATGTATGCCAACAGTATATATAACAAGGGCATCATGATCACTAAGCTAATCCCCTCGCTGGCAGGCAGCCTTAATAGTAAATTTTTTTTAATGAATTTCAGGCCCGTAGCCAGACCTGTTTGAAGGGGGGGGTCGTTTCGAAGGCTCAAGGGGTCTGAAGTATCTACCTGTTTGAAGGGGGGGTCGTTTCGAAGGCTCAAGGGGTCTGAAGTATCTACCTGTTTGAAGGGGGGTCGTTTCGAAGGCTCAAGGGGTCTGAAGTATCTACCTGTTTGAAGGGGTGGTCGTTTCGAAGGCTCAAGGGGTCTGAAGTATCTATGGGGGTCTAAAAAAGTGGACCTCAAGGCTGGGCGGAGGGGTCGGCTGACCGCTCCGACCCCCCCTGGCTACGGGCCTGAATTTGCCTTACAAACAAGGTGAACACATGTCCTCAGTGAACTTGACCTTGGGCAGTCGGACATGGGTCGTATGCAAAACAAAGCATCATCCTTAGACACACATTGTGGCCAAATATTATCAAAATTGATGAAGAAGTTCATAAGTTATTGAAAAATGAAAGGTGTTACATACTGACATACGCACGCACGCACGCACGCACGCACGCACGCACGCACGCACGCACGCACGCACGCACGCACGCACGCACGCACGCACGCACGCACGCACGCACGCACGCACGCACGCACGCACATGTACTAACGCTGTATTCCATTTTGCATGTCGGCGAGTGGATAATAAAGTATATTCTGAAACTGCATACTATAATCAGGCAGCAACTAAAATATAGATTAACAATATGTAAAGGACATGCTGGAGAACTATACATACTGATACTACAATGTTGATGCAGGGATGGGCATGACATTAATAACACGATACTTTACGAGTATGTAAATTTATGTAAATTATGCAAATTACTGCAGAAAAATTTGTGCAGTTGACACAATTTATAAAGCCGACATGTGGTACATCATCCGACAAAAGAAACTCTATGTGGGCTGGAATTTGAGAAAAGGGATATTACGACATTTGCGACCAGCATAGCCCAAGATCAGTCTGCGCGGATGCGCAGTCTGATCTTGGGCTACGCTATTCGCCATCCAGTCACTAAAGTAAGCTAGCCGACATCAGCAAAACAATTTCATTCTCCCCTTACTCAGCTGACAGTCCATGTATGCAGCCAGGGCCGACGTATTCATAGTGAGCATCCTAAATAGCGAACACTTAGGGCGGGGACGAGAATCAGCAACTTAATTCTGCAAATTAATTTTCTCTGGGCTGAAGTTGCTAGTGTGGTGATCATTACCAATCAAGAAATATACAAAGAGGCAAACACCTGAATTGACTCAATTTTGTCATAATACACCAATATGACATGCCATGACAAGAAAGTAAATTTAACACTTTCAATCCTAAATAACTGGAATGGACTGTGATATGTTAATTTAAGGACCAATCCAATTGTCACAAAAATATTTTCAGACTAGTCCATTTATAAGGGCATGTTTTTTTCTAAAGAATATGAAATTTCTTGCTTCAAGTGAAGATCCTGATGAGATTGGCTCATAACGAGCCTGCTCATTTGGATCTACACTGTTTGCAAACACTAAAGGTCTGAAGTGTTGAAAGGGAGTTTAACTTCAGCTCTTGATGCTATAGTGCACTTGTGCAGCCTGATAGGGATCGAACATTTTAATTATCGGCATGATGAAAATTTCCACAACACAGTGTAGGCCCTGATCTCCAGGGGCTACACTATCGCAAACACAATATGCCTGTTTTGTAACGTCGATACACATATTACGCTAGACAGACAGACGGACGGACAGTACCTGAACAAGCTGGACAATGGAGTCCTTGTTGTCTGACCCCGCTCCATGCTTCCTGATGTTGGCGCTGTTCAGCCGCTCCACCTCGCTTTCTCCCTGCAATCATAGAGGCAAGAATGAGACGGTCAATCGGGAATCAAAAATTAACGTCCCCACCTAAATAAATACAGTAATTTCCAATAACCTTTCCAATAGCACATTTAATACACATTGTTTTAAAGTCACTCTGTTTATTCAATTTTCGACCACATGGTCTTTATCAAAATAGTGTGAAACTGTATTGCCAATACAGTTTCACACTATTTTGATAAAGACCATGGGGTCGAAAATTTAATAAAAACGAGTGACTTTAAGACAATGTGTAAAGAAATACATATAGATGTACATGTATTTGTAAATCAATACAATTACAACAGGCAGGCTAGCTTGGATAAATGAATGAATACGATATACAGGACTGGAAGTGTCTATCTATGCCGTGATAACAGGCACTTTGTGGTTGATTGATTTGATTGATTTATTGGTGTTTAACGGCCTATCAACAGCTAAGGTCATTTAAAGCCGGATAGCACTATGTGGTATGCACAACAAAATGCTCTTTAAATCATAAACAATTTTACTCTTGATATTAAATATCTAGAAGGTAGGGCAGCCACCATCTTTTCAACCAAACGGAAGTGCAGGTACTAATGTACCTTGGGCCCGGCTCGCTAATTCAGTAATTGTAACGCGCGAGAAGGCCGGGACCCTGCTGGGTCCCTTGGGCCTGGCTCGCTAATTCAGTAATTGTAAAGCGCAATTGTAACGCGCGAGAAGGCTGGGACCCTGCTGGGTCAGCCGGGCCCAAGGTAAATAATCCACTTCCGTTGCTTGAAAAGTTGGCAAGTGTGATACCTTCTAGATATTTAATATCAGAGTAAAATTAGGTATGATCAAAAGAGGCTTTTCTCGTTCATATCACAAAGTGTATGTCGGCGTGATAGGAAAAAGTAGAATGAGGAGGTTTTATAGTGTTCCCTCCAAGAAGCATGATCATGAACAATGAAGATTCACATACAAACAGATGCAACTTTGAACGAATAAAAAGAAAGCACTATTTGCTAAAAAATATCAAAAAGCAACAGATGATAGCTAGAAATAAAACAGCAAGTTGACACAATTACAACTGTACAAACCGTTTGCGAATCAATGCTCCAGTACCCTAAATTCGAGAAACTAGATTTCCTCCATAATTTCCCAAACACAGACCCCATAATGTGCCCAATACAAGCAGTAAGCTGATAATGGCCAAGAAACCTTATGGCAGCACCACATGTACATGCACACTAACTATGGCACTAGGTGCATTGTGCAAGTGTCTGACCTCCTACACAATACAAGACAAAGGGAATAGTGCACCAGATAATCACCATCTGTACAAGCCAGTGACAACCCAGTATGTGCAGTGTATGTTATCAAAACCAGAGCCAAAGTTAAGGTGAGTAATTTGTTCAATTTGTGGTGAAATTTTCTTATTTCTTCACCAAAAATGGCAAGTTGGGAGTCCTTTAGAATCGTCTCATTGAGACGATTCTAAGGCACTCCCAACATGCCTTTTTTGATCGAGAAATAAGAAATTTGTCCCCAAATTACGCACCTTAACTGGAGCTCTGCCTTACACCCCTAAGTAACTGGAATGGATTTTTATATCTTAATTTCCGGACCAATCCAATCGCCACAAAATGATTTTCGGATTAGTTTGTCTGTTGGGGTTTAACGGTCTATCAACAGCTAAGGTCATTTAAGGCCGGGTCAATGGGTTTAATACTAAATCCCATATATTACCTGTACAAAATTAGTCTATTTATGAAAAGGGGGTATTTTTGTTCTCAAAATTGGGAAAATTACTTACAAAAAGTGTAGATCCAGATGTCTCATATTTGCCCATACCACTATACAGGCCTGTGGTGTTGAAAGGGTTAATTAACCAGGTCACCACTAAATTTCCAACATAGACAATTTGATAAAGGGTGCAAATAAAAAATCTTAAAATACAGACAAACACTGCAGATCTTGACGAGCCTCGTTAGGAGCCGCCTCATCTGGATCGACAGTATTTGTAAATGTTGGAATTATGACCTATGGGGGTTGAAATGGTTAATTAATAGCCTAACTTGTTTCCAATACCCTTGTGTAAAAAAAATGACTAATTATTTATACATTATTTACAAAGCTGCAACATGCAGTAAATGACCTGATTAAACCCAAATCACCTTTGCAGTACAATTTTAGTCTACATAATTCTGGAAGTCGGACATCATCCATTTCGCGCATCTGCAGGTTATATTTATTTCTCCTGTGGAGGAGCGCAGGGGGAAATCTGACCCGCTTCCTATATAATTTAATCATTGTTGAATGCTTCACACATCTAAATTCCAATCGCTAAATCAAATTAAAATGCAGAAGTATAATATTAAATGGTCATTAAAAATATTCTCATCACCATTTAATATTTTCGTAGTTCAAAATGTGAAATATTCTGGCATACAAATGATGTATTGTAGAGCAAAATGTATCGAGTAACCCAAATATATATGGGTCACGTGACTAGTGATACGTCACGCCTACTTCCAGAATGTTTGCAAGACAATTGTAGTACCCGACACCACTAAGACTGATTGATTGATTGTGCTTCAATGTCCATTGTGAACTGTCTAAAAAGACAACTTGATAGAACTATCAAATTGAACAATTCATGTGAAATGACAATACATGCAATTAACCCTTAGATTGCTATCTTTTTTTTTTGTCGTCTGTTGTTTATTTTCTATTTTCCATTTTTATCATCAAAAACATGCTTTGATAGCACTTTAGAATCATTTACAACATGGTTTGACAGCACTTCAGAATCATTTCCATTGGAAATGATTCTGAAGTGCTGTCAAACCATGTTTTTTATTGAGAAATAAGGCAACATATAAAAGCAACAGCAGACAAAAAAAATTTCATGTGAAATGACAATACATGCAATTAACCCTTAGATAGCTATCTTTTTTTTTTGTCGTCTGCTGTTTATTTTCTATTTTCCATTTTTATCATCAAAAACATGCTTTGATAGCACTTTAGAATCATTTACAACATGGTTTGACAGCACTTCAGAATCATTTCCATTGGAAATGATTCTGAAGTGCTGTCAAACCATGTTTTTATTGAGAAATAAGGCAAGATATAAAAGCAACAGCAGAAAAAAATAATTTGTGAGTAGCGGTCTAAGGGTTAAGTGGATACACAACAACTTTAAGTTTTCAAAGGACAGTACAACTGGCAATATAAATATGTAGACTGGCAGTGTTGACCAATAAATCCAATGTTCCCATAATGCAGCACAGCAGGAAGTGAAATGATCAGACAGAAGATAATCTAGTCCATCTGGAAGCTTGCAGCAATAATTATGTTGCTTGCCATTCCATTGTGTTGTCTATCAAGTACAATAGGAATAGTTTAGCATCTAATACAGATTAGACTTATATCATTATAGGTCAAACGCAGAGTGGCCAAGCATTTTAACCCTTAGACCTCTACACACAACAATTGTTGTCTGCTGTTGCTTTATTATCTTGCCTTATTTCTCAATTAAAACATGGTTTGACAGCACTTCAGAATCATTTCCAATGGAAATGATTCTAAAGTGCTGTCAAAGCATGTTGTAAATTATTCTAAAGTGCTGTCAAAGCATGTTTTTGATGATACAGACGAAAAAAATTAAGATAATAGCGGTGCATTATTTGCACCAAGGCCAGGAATAACAATAATCATGGTGTGTCATAGACTAATCTAGAATGTTAATGTGATTGAACACATTCCAAACATGCACTCAAACATATCTGGCTTGATCATAGAAACAGCTGCGTAATTTGGATTTCAAAAAGTTTACAGGACGTCACATTTGACGTCACACAACGTAACGTCAAAACGCGGGAAAACGCATCATTGTTTAACTATTCATGCGCACATCACAATTCATTGATTATAATCTCAAAAATAGACTAAATGTGCATATATATCCGTTGTGTAATAAATAGGATATTCCATCGTACATGTTTGAATAGCGGAAATAATACACTCGTGTCTGTCGGCGTCCGTGCAAGTAACTCGTTCGCTACGCTCTCATTGCTTACACGGAAGCCGACGCACACTCGTGTATTATTTCCCGCTATTCAAAATGTACGATGGAATATCCTCTATATACTGGAGGATTATATAAATCCCAAATCCTCATGTCAAGCACTGTCGACACCCAGCTTGTTGGTCATAATGATTGATTGACAGATGTTTTACTCTCATTTAACATCAAGGGCACATACACATTGTAATATGAGATACGCCATGCGATTTTGTACCTTCGGATATCTGCGTAATTTCATTAAATACGTTTACAAAATTTACAATCCTTAGAAGAAAGCATGTGTGAAATACCAAGAAATGGGTGAAAGGAAACAGAAATTATAACAAATTTCCACCAATGTTAACGCTAAGACTGCTATCTTATTTTTTTGTCGTCTGCTGTTAATTTTCTATTTTCCATTTGTATCATCACATCAAAAACATGCTTTGACAGCACTTTAGAATAATTTACAACATGCTTTGACAGCACTTGAGAATCATGTCCATTCTGAAATGCTGTCAAACCATGTTTTTATTGAGAAATAAGGCAAGATATAATAAAAGCAACTTGTGAGTAGCGGTCTAAGGGTTAAGTTTGTGAAAGTGCTAACATTGTGACCTCCAACTGGAGTTTAGCGGGAGTCTGAGCGTCGTGTATTTGTCACAGCATGATAGAGAATCTTTAGAGAAGGACATGTGTGACATATCGAGACGTTTGGTAAAAGGAAACAGAAATTATAAAAAAAATTCATGAACACACTAAGATTGTGACCTTGACCTTGGAGTTAGCGGGGGTATGACGGTCATGGATTGTCAAAGTGTGATAGAGAATATTGAGAGAAAGGCATGTGTGAATTATTCAAGAAGTGGTGTGAAAGGGGGGGGGGGGGGGGGGTGGGGGGGGGCTTGGTGTTAGCAGGGGTATGAAGGTCATGGATTTGTCCCAGCATGATAGGGAATCACTCATTTAGATAAAGACATGTGCGAAATATCAAATAGTTTGGTGAAAGAAACAGATTAATATAATTATAACGGATTTCCCCCATTAACCCTTAGAATGCGGGAACCGAAAATAGTCGTCTGCTGTTAATTCATATTTTGTCTTTTCTCTCAGTAAAAACATGGTTTGGCAGCATTTTAGAATCATTTCCATTATGATTCTAAAGTGCTGCCAAACCAAGTTTTTGATGAGGAAAATGGAATATAAAAAATATTCAGCAGACAACACAAATTAATTCAGAATTGTAAGGGTTAAGTTTTCAATTTTTTCAAGACAGACGGACAGACGCTGACGATGAAGACATAAGCACTCCTTCCCTTGGAAGGCGAGCTAATAATGCATGGACAAACAAAACTTCACAGATGTTGTACAGGTACTTCTTCATGTCAACTTATAGATAATTGGATATATAGTCCCTTTACCAGACTACAGTAAACAAACATGGGCATCATTTCACAAATCATACCGACTTAACTCAAATACAAGGTAAACACAAATGTTCAGCTGGACAATCTTGACATCGGGTGTATGCAAGACATGTGCTACGTAAATTTAACACACATATTCCTGCCAAAAATTCAGTCATTGAAAGATATGCTATGTTTCAAATAAAAACAATGACTGCCATAGTTAAACAAAGCTAATCCCCTCGCTGGCAGCCTTAATAAAAAACAAATTCAAGTCCTCAGTGACCTTGACCTTAGGCAGTCGGATGTGGGTCCTCAGTGACCTTGACCGTGGGTGGTCGGATGTGGGTCGTATGCAAAACAAAGCAGCATCCCTAGACACACATTGTGGCCAAATATTATCAAAATCTGTGAAGCGATTCAGGAGTTATTAAAAAATTAAAGGTGTTACTAACGTATGTACGTACACATGTACGTACATGGACTAACGCTATATTCCCTCTTGCCTATCGGCGAGGGGATAATGACATAGATCCTCATTTGACTCCAAGGGAACAGATCCGAAACTATACTCGGTACCATTCTTACAAGCTCCTTTCTACAGTTATTGCCAATAATATGACTGTATAATATAGGAATGAATGGCCTTTTTGTGGAATTTATCGGGGTATAAACTTGGAAAAGTCGCGGGAATACTGGACGAACTCCGCCGTTCGTCCAGTATTCCCGCGACTTTTCCAAGTGTATATCCCCGATAAATTCAACAAAAATGACATTTATTCCTTATAATTCCATGATTTTAAATCATCAAGAAAATGTGTTTATTTTCCGTTTTCTTAAGAATTATTTTAACTGCGCCTCACGGTTACGGAAAGTAGTTCAGCGTGGGAGTTTACTGGGATATAAATTTTGGACAGAGACTTGCTACGGGCCAATCAAATGTTAGGGAATTGTGTAAATATTTTTGTGCTGGAATTATTTACATGTAAATCTATCCCACCACCGATTCTAATCAAGGGTATTAGAAATAGACCACAATATGACAGATACAGAGCTCCAGATAAGTTTTGTATCTAAAGAGTAATTTGAAAATCAATGCGTATTTTGTACTCCAATATTTGATAATCAGTGCTTATTCTGCTAAAATAAGTGCGCCAATACGCATCTTATCTGGAGCTCTGCACACAGTGAATATGACAATTTGTTATCAGACAGCATGTATGTGGTCAATGCATGGCCAGTTACCTGAAAAATTGGACACAATCACTATTTGCTGGACCCGCTGTACAAGAGACTGGTAACCATTCACTCCCACACAGTACCCCCTTTGATGCTGTACAAGAGACTGGTAACCATTCACTCCCACACAGTACTCCCACCTTTGATGCTGTACAAGAGACTGGTAACCATTCACTCCCACACAGTACTCCCACCTTTGATGCTGTCAAGAGACTGGTAACATTCACTCCCACACAGTACTCCCCCTTTGACTGTACAAGAGATGTAACCATTCTCCCACACAGTACTCCCCCTTTGATGTGTACAAGAGACTGGTAACCATTCACTCCCACACAGTACTCCCCCTTTGATGCTGTACAAGAGACTGGTAACCATTCACTCCCACACAGTACTCCCCCTTTGATGCTGTACAAGAGACTGGTAACCATTCACTCCCACACAGTACTCCCACCTTTGATGCTGTACAAGAGACTGGTAACCATTCACTCCCACACAGTACTCCCACCTTTGATGCGTACAAGAGACTGGTAACCATTCATCCCCACACAGTACTCCCCCTTTGATGCTGTACAAGAGACTGGTAACCATTCACTCCCACACAGTACTCCCACCTTTGATGCTGTACAAGAGACTGGTAACCATTCACTCCCACACAGTACTCCCACCTTTGATGCTGTACAAGAGACTGGTAACCATTCACTCCCACACAGTACTCCCACCTTTGATGCTGTACAAGAGACTGGTAACCATTCACTCCCACACAGTACCCCCACCTTTGATGCTGTACAAGAGACTGGTAACCATTCACTCCCACACAGTACTACCACCTTTGATGCCATTCGATCACTACATTCCATACTCTGTACTGCTATGGAAAATACAATACCTCGTGTAATGTGAAGGCCGGGAGTTGAAAAAGAACACATTTATCAATTTTCTGTGGGGGTGGGGGGGTTTAAGGCATTTAAATTCAGACAGTATATGTTGTGACGGTTCAAATGGTGGTCGCGACATATACTTCTGAACGCATAGAAGGAAAATATTTAGGATTTTCCGCAAACATAATGGCAAATCCTCAACATTAAGAGTTAAAAGTTCTGGGTCTCAGATATGTGCAGAAAAAGGGGAACAGATTAGTAAAAGTATTTCAGATGTTCAGATGTCGTATTTCTGAACCCGATCGAATGTACATATGAGTCGCCCGAGTGAAAAGCATCAGCATAGAGTTTAAAATAACTAATGCAACCAAATTTACAAAAGTTTCCTCAATTACATCTACCGGTAGTGATATGATTATTTCCGCCCCCAACAATCTACTGTGTGTACAATTTTTTTATAGAATTGTTGTCCCTTTCCGTTTAACCCTTTCACCCTTACGTAACTGGAATGGATTTTGACATGTTAATTTTGCAACCAATTCAACAGTCACAAAATTAATTTCAGATCAGTCCATTTACGAAAATGGCATATTTTTGTCCCTGAAAATATGAAAATTACTTGCAAAAAGTGAAGATCCTGTTGAGACGGCTCGTGTCACGGCTCATCTGGATCTCCACTTTTTTCTAATACCGCTATACAGGCCTGTGGTGTTGAAAAGGATAATGACCAAGACTAGCATTGCAACAATAAAGCAATACCACACACTCAACTCTAATACAAACTAATGGGTCCAAGAAATAATCATTCAAAATTACAAACAGTCAAATGACATTTAAAACCAACGCGTCACAAAAGAACAATTTCCATAATACCTACATTCGTTCAGGGAAAGTTAACACTCTCGATAATTTGATTTTATTTGTTGAATAGAGATGTGGTGTAGGGGTGTGTCAGGTTTGAATTAAGCTGTAAAGTAACCTTCAGATGTATGTAAACATGGAGTGTCCTGTGTATATTAACTCTTACCATGCTGAATTAAATATTGTTCTCACCTGTTTATTTTCTGGATAGAAACATGTTTTGACAGCATATGAGAATCGTCTCCACGGAGACGATTCTCATGTGCTCCCAAAACTTGTTTCCTATTAAGAAATGAGAAAACAGAAAGAAACGCAGCAAATAAAAATATCTTTAAAGGTTAACTTATTACACATCTTGCAAATAGAATATCATTCATTTGTTAGTATTGACTGACATAGTAAACAGTTTTAGCTGTGAATATAATAAATTCATGTTGGACAAAATTACTGATCATACTGCAGAAATAAACTAGAGAAAGTGAGCAGTACAATGTACAATGCATAATACCATATGGTGTTAGAATATAATATGCATAATTAGAATATTACATACAAATATGATATTGACAGCGAGATGGTTTGTTTTGTGCCTGTTTTGTGAGTGGTTACTATGGTAACCTTATACAATTCATGCACAGAGCATGGCAATTGCACTGGCTGATAATACATATTTTTTATTTTACCATATAACCATGCACTTTTTGATTTGTTGTTATTATATTTATAACTATATACACTTACCACATGGCTCACTTACCAACCTGTTATGATACTATAATTAGCCTGTTATGAGCCAAAATGCTATATTGTTGACAATGCATATCTATGTGTTTTGGTTGTATGGTAAATATTAAATTTAGTCAGTTTTATGTTATCAATGAATTATAATATCAAATTTCCTTAATAAAGTTGTTGGTATAAAATTATTATACACCTATTTGTTGTGTTATAACCCTTTCTGTGGTCGTGTGTCTATTATGATTTCATTATTATTGGTAGACCAGGGAACGACTTTATAGGGCTTGTCAATAGCAGATACACTCATTGACTGGCTTTAGGTAGCGCATAGGTACTATTGCCGTATACCGGTGTAAACAAATATTTTCCCCCCAGAATATTTCCCCCCCACCGGGGGCAGAATGTTCGCCGAATATTCTCCCCCCCCAGGCGAATAATCTCCCCCTCATTACGAATATTTTCCTTCCCGGGGGGTAGAATGTTCGGCGAATATTTTGCCCTCCACCGGAATATTCTCCCCCCCCCCTTTTTCCTGACTTTTATTACTGTTACTGTGGGGGGGGGGGATAATATTCGGCGAATAATTTGCCCTCCCCAAACCCTCTGTGATATGTGTGTGATGTAGAGGAGAGGGGGGGGGATAATATTCGGCCAATATTTTGCCCCCCTGTCACCCAGTCAGCCAAACCCTCTGTGATATGAGTGTGATGTAGAGGAGAGGGGGGGGGGGGGGGATAATATTCGGCGAATATTTTGCCCCCCGTCGCCCAGTTAGCCAAACCCTCCGTGATATGAGTGTTGTTGTAGAGGAGGAGGTGGGGGGGATGGTATTCGGCAATATTCGTCGGTCAGCCAACCGTCTGAAGATTTGAGGTGTTTGTGAGGAGGGAGGTGGGGGATCCCCCCAATATTTCGGCTTAATAATTTGCCCCCCGGTCGGATCGCCAAACCGTAACATGTGAGATGAGTGTTGTGTAGAGGAGAGGTGGGGGGATAATATTCGGCGAATAATTTGCCCCCTGCCCCCGGTCAGGCCAAACCGTCTGTGTGATATGAGCTGTGTGTAGAGAGTGGAGGTGGGGGGGGTTAATAATATTCGGTGAATAATTTGCCCCCTGCCCCCCACCCCGGTCCAGCCACCCAAGTCTGTGATATGAGTGTTGTGTAGAGGGAGGAGGTGGGGGGGATAATTATTCGGGAATTAATTTTTTGCCCGCCGGTCAGCCAAAACAGTCTGTTGATGAGTGTTGGTGTAGAGGAGAGGTGGGGGGTTTTTAATTCGGTGAATTAATTTGCCCCCGCCCCCGGTCAAGCCCCCCATACCGTCTGTGATATGTGTGTGTGTAGAGGTGAGGTGGGGGGGATAATATTCGCCCCCCGATAATTTGCCCCCCGCAATTAAGTCAGCCTAACCGTCTGTGATATGAGTGTGGTGTAGAGGAGAGGTGGGGGGATAATATTCGGCGAATAATTTTGCCCCCGCAGTCACCCCCCCAAAACGCTGTGATTTATGTTGTGTAGAGGATATATTATTATCCCCCCCACCTCTCATCTACATCACACTCATATCACAAAGGGTTTGGCTGACTGGGCGACGGGGGGCCAAATATTCGCCGAATATTATCCCCCCCACCTCTCATCTACATCACACTCATATCACAAAGGGTTTGGCTGACTGGCGACGGGGGGCCAAATATTCGCCGAATATTATCCCCCCCCCCCTCTCCTACATCAGACTCATATCACACACGGTTTGGCTGACCGGGGGACCGGGGGCGGGGGCAAATTATTCGCCAAATATTATCCCCCCCACCCGATTTTACAACGATACAAATGAATGGAGGTGGGTGGGGGGGGGGGGGGGAGAATATTCGTGTGGAGGGAAAATATTCGGCGAATATATTCCCCTCCAGGGGGGGAGAATATTCTGGGGGGGGAGAATATTCTGTGACAGGGGCTTAAAGTTAATATACGATTGTGCCGATGCTTGCTACGTTGATACAGGTCTGGCTGAAGTCCGAGACAATTAGTTAGCCAAACAAAATACAAACCCAACACACAGAAATAAACTAGAGTAAGTGAGCAGGGGCTCACGTATACCTCCGGCCACCGCCTGGACCGACAAATAAAAACACAAATATTTAAAAAAACGTTAACGCAAATTTGTAAGTAATGTGACCTAGACCTTGGACATGTGTGTGGTATGGAATGACAATATGGACTATGAGAAGGAATTGTTTGAAGTCAATCCGACGTACCGTTGTAGAGATAATGGGTACCTAAATACTTTAACGCAAATCTTATGGATGAAAATTTCTTAGTAATTTGACCTTGATCTTGGATATGCAGGCCGCATGGCTGTGGTATGGAATTAAAATATGGATGATGATAAGGAAGTATATGAAGTTTGAGGTAAATCCATCTTAACATTACATATATTGTTTACACATGTCACTATAATAAATAAATTACTTACTTACAGAATTAATGGGTACCCAAAAACATGGACGGACGGACGAATGGACGGAAGGACGGACGGAATTACGAAAACTATATACCCCTCGACATAGATTGTATGCCGGGGGTATAATGAAGTATTAAGAATGTATAGGCAATGACCTATGCCTGCTATTGATCAGGTAACCAGCTGTATATTAACCAAATACTTAATAGCTACCGAATATAAGCTTCGACAATGTCCAGCCGTGGGTAAACGTTTGCCGTGGTACGAGGTTGACAATAATGCATTGGGGGAAAACTCCCTAAATCAGAATGGAATATTTACATCTAAAAAAATATACATTCAGCCCTGAAATTAGAATAACCTGACCTGATGCCAAGTTCATACCACACCAAAGTCACTTGGCCCCTTCCCCTAAAAGTAATAGGATTATGAATAATCATATTATCATAAACATGTAAGGGGTATAACCAGATTCAACTCTCACATACAAGAAAGACAAAGACGTACATGTACATGAGGGCCAAACCAGGTCTCTTCAGGATTCCGGTAAAAATGAATCCCGATCGTTGCTCCCACCTGCCGCCCACTGCAGTAACGGTAACCTTAAATATTCATACTTCATGTAGTTGGGGAAAGACCCACAACAGCGAGTGTGCCAGTATTTAGGGTTAGTATGGCAGGAGTGGTTTAATGACACTAACAATGTATATGAATACAATTTGTTTGGGAAACCCCTAGGGCCCTATTTAACAGGGGTTTCCCAAAGCAAATTGTGTCCGAATATTTAGGGTTAAATTTGGTCCGTCTCACCATGCCGATGCACATGAGTGGTCACAATAGAACATTTCATCCAGAAGTAGATTAATAATTAAAACTATAATAATAAATCTGAAAAAAAACAAAACAAAACATATTAACTCTTTGCATGCATATAAATAATTCAACACTTGCGGACAAAAATTCATCATATTTTCTTTTATTTCTCCTTGTAAATATCATGAATATGTCTTGAAATTTCATTAGAATTAAGTCCGGAGGACTCAATTCTAATGAAATTCCAAGACATATTTACAGAGAGAAATAAGAAACATACTCATAATGTGTTGGATGTTATTTTCACCGCTAGCATGCAAAGAGTAAAACAATACAACACATGCAGTTTCCAATATATACAGATTTATATAGATTTTATAAGAACGGCAGCTCACTGAACACACCATGCTTGTTCCAACATGAATCCCCTGACCTATCGATTCAGGGGAGGATATAAAACAGCTGATTATACAACGATAGAGAATTGTTGTTGCTTCGAGAAATGTACCGAAATAATCACTTACTTTCTTAACCTGTTTCATGTCAGATTCCATTGCGTAGACATTATTTTACGTTAAATCCATGCTGAATAGCCACACAACATGATATATACACGACAAAATATTGATCTGGTGAGAGAATTTATTGCCTGAATGCATGAGGAAATCTTACATAGGCTGAATATATTAATACTTGACTGGCGCATAGGCATTCCAATATCACAGAGCTACGCGGCTATCGGTTAAAGTTGGAACACTATCAGGTTGACATTACCCTATAATAGCTAATCATGTGTAATTTCGCCATAATAGTGTTGGTTTAGTGCAGAAAAGCACAAAATGCTGTAAGCGAATTTCGCACAAACATGACATGCAAATAATAGGGACAGCTTGTTGGATGAGTTTATCTCCATGTTTATACAGGCAAGTTGTAAACCCTTTCAATACAGAAAGGAGACCAATAAAAGGTGTCTGTTTATTGTTGGCATTTTTGTTAATTCTATTCAAAAACATGCCTTGCCAGCACATTTGAATAGCCCCATATTAACCCTTAGACCACTACACACAACATTTGTCGTCTGCTGTTGCTTTTATATCTTGCCTTATTTCTCAATAAAAACATGGTTTGACAGCACTTCAGAATCATTTCCAATGGAAATGATTCTGAAGTGCTGTCAAAGCATGTTGTAAATTGTTCTAAAGTGCTGTTGAAGCATGCTTTTGATGATAAAAATGGAAAAAAGAAAATAAACAGCAGACAACAAAAAAATTAAGACCGCGGTCTGAGGGTTAAAATTGTGCTGACAAAGTATATTTTTGTTGAAATCGGAGAAAAATGTGAATAATATATAGAGAATACCAGTAGCCTATTTCACCAACATTGCAAAGTATACTTATCTAGCAAAGTATACATTGAGGCAGAAATTTTCAATTTAAGGATGAATTTATTAATTTTTATTATACTGAATTTATTACATTATCACAGCCATTTTGGCTGTGATAATGTAATAAATTCAGTATAATAATGCTGCATACTTTTAATCATCAAATATATGCAGTCGTTAGTTCTATATGAAATAATGCATTTCTGGAAAAATAAATGATTACTCCCTCAAAGTATACTTTTCTAGATAAGTATGCTTTGCAATTCTGATGAAATCGGCTACAGGCTAGTGTCTTTTGTTATCAAGTTTATCAGGCAAGGCTAGGAAACATGTAGGAATTCTGAGGATTGCCGAGCCTAATATTCTATTTAACAGGTAACGTTTTATGCTTGAAAATGACCACAGATGACGTCGTTATCTATGGACAGAACGCGGACTTGTTTACGTTGCGTCATTACACTAACGTCATTCGGTAACGTCACGTGACGTCATGTGACCAATGGAATCAGGCCAACGTCTCATACAACAATATGTTATCAGTCCATACGTATTCGGTCAATACAGGGCAGGTTACCTGATAAATATATGAAAATCCTTCACAGCAGACAAACATTTTACTTTTTTGCCTTTCAAGGAAAGTGACTTCATGCTGAGAAGATATTTGTGTAGTTTAATGTACGGATTGAGCCATACTATGGCAAATGAAAGGTTAATTTTCACGCCTTCACAAACGTCTACCTACCCAGTACACGTACAACATGTATTACAAATAGGGTGTAACCCAGTTAACATTTTCAACCCTATACAGACCATAAAGCTAACATATGCAAACACTGCAGATCTAGATGAGCCGGCTCGTAACGAGCCGTCTCATCTAGATCTGCAGTTTTTGTAATTATTTTTATGGTTTTGAAACAATAATCGTACGGGGTGAAAGGGTTAAGGCAAGATATGTATTTTGTGATCTGCAAATTTTAAATATGTTAAAAAAAAAAACAATTCAATAAAAATGTGCAATTTATGTTAAAAGTGTTACAAAGTATGTTTACGAATAGAAACAAAGCATATAGACTGGTGTAATTAAGAACATACTAACCATTAATACAAGTTGTTTTCTTCATTTTAAAAGTTGTCATAAACAATTAAACCTTTTATAAATTGACAGATTTTTATGTTAATATTTTTTTAAACACATGCCCATGCTCAATATAATAATACATATTTTTGTTAACCTTATCTGTAGCAATGTTGGGACAGAAAAATGTCTGAAATGTTGTCATTTGTCGGCCATATGTAATGAATTAACCCATAACATTAGGAATACACCTTCACGGGTATGAATTTTTTTAAATATTTATTTTGTTTTTCTTGTTTCTCAGTTAAAGTATATGTTGTGACCACTCATTTGAACCATCTCGACGAGACGGTTCAAATGGTGGTCACGACATATACTTCTAAGCACATAGAAAGAAAATATTTTTTTACGCACAAATTGGTATATCCGCAGCATGAAATGGGTTGAAGCTCATTTTCCAATGCGTGTGCCGAGATTTATAGAGAAGATATCCATTACAGGTTAACACAGGTTATAACCATTACATTGTCATAAATTTAGGAACAAAGCATTGATTGTATTGATTTTACTAACATTGATTTTAGTTTTGTTTAATATGGAAAAACAAATGAAAAGCAGTGCTTATGAAATTCTCAGCCTGATAATATAGCAATCAGCATAGACCAACATTGGTTCATAGACCCTCGCTAATATTTTTTTTCAGAGAATATAGCAAACAGAGGCAATAAAACTGCAGAAATGAGTACATGGTAAAACTGGAATTTAGGAATGTTGGTTTAATCTTTGTGGTCAATAATTCAGCATTACCACAATTGTAATGATACCTGCCTTAAAGGTACATACCCACTCAGTAGGCACAAAATGTTCTTCTCAAGACATTTTCTGGCACAATAAACATTCATTCACCATTACCCCACATATTGATTGGCATCATATACATTTTATATAAGACGTAAATTTCCACACTGATATCAGGGGTGATAACCGTGTTTCCTTAAAATGTTACCGGATATTACTATTTATTCTCTGTATTTATGTTTTGATGTGCAGTTTTAATCTGTCGAAAATATTATTTTTTCAGGCGACACATTTAATTTGTATAAATAATTTAAAAATATCATGCGTCATTTGCATATGAAAATAGCCTGATACCACTGCGAGTCACTAACGGTAAAATAAATATTACTAAATGATTATATCTGTATAGCGGGCACTAGTAATTGTTACAACTGGTGGAATAGAGACACAATTATACACTTATTTAATTTCTATAAAGAACAGGTTGTACCTACTGAGATGGCAATTGTACCTTTAAAGGCACTGTGTCTCATATATACGCAAGGAATGTTTAAAGTTGCGAAAACCTGTTCTTGTGCAATTGATGGCCAATAACTTAACTTTGTTTAAATTAATTCACTATTGTCACAGTCTTTGACAGTCATGGCACAACACAACAACATCTGCTTGGAATTTGATCAAATAAAATTGTGTGTTTGGTCCATATAGCTAATTTACATTCAATATAAAGTGAAAATTCACATACTGAAAGTCTCAGACAAAGTGTCTTTAACTCTTTGCATGCTGGGAAACGTGTGGGCTATAAATAGTTCAAATCTAACGAACAAAAAATCATTATCATATTTTCTTTTATTTCTCTTGTAAATATCATGAATATGTCTTGGAATTTCATTAGAATTGAGTCCTCAGGACTCAATTCTAATGAAATTCCAAGACATATTTACAGAGAGAAATAAAAAATATACTCCTAATTTGTTTGGCTGATATTTTCACCGCTAGCATGCAAAGAGTTAAACCTTACAATGAGGAATTAATATTTTTGTTGTCTGCTGTTTTTTTCCTAATTTACATTTTTCGCAACAAAAACATGGTCTGGCAGCAATTTAGAATCATTTCCAATGGAAATGATTCTACATTACTGCCAAACCATGTTTTTTATTGACAAATAGACAAAATATGAACAACAGCAGACGACAATCTTCGTTTCCCTCATTCTAATGGTTAAGTTGCCTACTGTGTGATTGTTTAAAGAACAATGGTTGATACCTAATTATTCAAAAGATGACTAACTGGTGATCCAGAAACAATTGCTATTAAACATATTAAGATGGAACAAATGATTAATACATTAATACAGAATTTAATACTAGTTTTAAAGGAATCAACGCAGGGTTAATGCTTTTAGGGTGAAAAATAAACCAGCAAGGCAAAAATGCAACAAAAGAAAAACTTAAAAGTCTGACAGCTAGTCTATCACAGACATGATTTTATAACCTCTGAAAGATATTAGAATACTAGAAATGTGACCTGTCAGCGCACGAATGCCCTTGCTATATAATTCAAAAGAGTTTCCATTCTTGTCAAGACTTTATGAATTTGTGAAGTAGCACAGCGTTCGGAGAGACGGTAGTCATGTCATCGCATGATATTAAACATTAACATTGTCCAATAACCTATCTATTTTAGCACCATGACCTTTACTTGAGGGGAAGAAGCCAACATTAAATAGGGTTATTACCATGATGCTATGAATATACATGTGAAGTATCGCAACGGTTGGGTAGACTGTAGTCAAGCTAGCACATGAAAACTAAAATTGTCTACTGACAGACAGATTGACAGGGTAAACACTATCTGTCACTGCCAACTGATTGAACTATTGTTGTGGTGACATAATGTGAACCAGGTTATTGCCAACAAAATGCCAAATAAATATGGCCAGGCACAAATGATCACACACAAATGAGTCATCGCATACAACACAGAAAGCCAGCACATACATAGGACACGAGCCATGTGATTTTGTACCTAAGAAGTTGTGCGCTTTTTCATGAAAAATATTTACAGAAACCGAGATATTTTCTGCAAATGACGTCGGAAGTTGACACAATTTTCAGAACAATGCGGATTCCGCATTGGTTCTGAAAATTTTGTCAACTTCCGACGTCATTTGTAAATCCGACGTCATTTGCAAAAAAATATCTCAGTTTCTGTAAATATTTTCTCTGGACAATTACCGTAGTAAATTTTCACTGTCATTTACGGTAAAAATCGTAACTTTTATCAATATTTGTTATGAGATATAGTACATCATCTTGGGTACAAACTCACATGGCCCTGTATCATATCTATACTGTATCACTGGATCTACATGGGAATGGAGGATATCCCCCCAACAACAAACATGGTAAGTCTATTGTTTGTTTGTTTGTTTATTGGTGTTTAAAGGTCTATCAACAGTTAAGGTCATGTAAGGCTGGGCAAACGGGCTCAATCCCGTTTTAACCTGCTGTATCAGAACGGAATATTCAGCCCAGAAATTAGAATAACCCGACCTCAAGTGCCAGGTCCATACCACACCAAAGTCCCTTGGCCCCTTCCCCTAAAATAGAATTACGAATAATCGTAATGCTCACATAAGGGGTATAACCAGATTCAACTGTCACATACAAAATGCCAAAGACGTATGTGAGGGCCAAAACAGACATGGTAAGTCTAAACTGACCAGTCAATTACTGTACTAGCATTGATGTTGATTTCCATATCATTTTCAGATATCATTATATTTTCAGACTTAATTTCCTGTGATACAGTCTAACTCCGGTATACCGGACAGCGAGACAAGTACATGTAAGTTGTGCTTAATTTTGATATGCTTTGTTACCAATTATCTCCGAGGATAATGTATGTTCATGATGGCAAAGCATGCCTCGCGTGTCTTGAAGTAATTATATGCAAGTTTTACAGTGGAACCTCTGTAAACCGGGACACCCTGGGGTGTCCCCAGGGTGTCCGGTTTAGAGAGGTTCCACTGTACAGTGTTTGTTTTAGTTACCACGACATGCAACAACACAGATTTCTATGTCTACTTACTCGTTTCTTCATCTAGGTTTATAAATAAGATGGAGACGTAATCATTCAACAAGTCTATATATGTTTGACAAAGACAAACCCACAGAAAATGTTAATATATTTACATTGCTATTGCACTCTGCATATTAAGTCCTCATTCAATCAATTGTGTTGTTTCTGTAAATACGACTGCCTTACATCTTGTGACACTGTTAATTATTTAACATTATTAATCTCCACAACTTGTCAAATTGAATAGCACACTCGCACTGCAATGTATCTCTTCTATGAAATGTGACAAACAATTGTAAAAAATAAGATTAAAAGATAATTTTCATGACATATCGGGCCATTGACATTTTTGAAAGTAGTAATAAAACTTTAACCACTAATGTGTTTATTGTGCTACTCATAACAGTTGAGTGTTTAAAGACTGTTTAAAGGTATCAAGAAGTCCTTCCAATTCATAGCACTTGGAGAACAGATCACATGTTTTGCATAGTGCATGTACCATCAATACAATAACAGATGATTATATTTCTTAGATGAATGAATAAAAAAATAACCATTAACCCTTACACCGCTATCTTAATTTTTTGTCGTCTATTGTTTATTTTCTATTTTCCATTTTTATCATCAAAAACATGCTTTGACAGTACTTTAGAATAATTTACAACATGCTTTGACAGCACTTTAGAATCATTTCCAATGGAAATGATTCTAAAGTGCTGTCAAATCATGTTTTTATTGAGAAATAAGGCAAGATATAAAAGCAACAGCAGACGACAATTGTTGTGAGAAGCGGTCTAAGGGTTAATCACAATGAAGAAGTCCAATTTCTGAATGAGCCGACTTATAAAACATTTTATATAACCATCAAATATATTGTAAAAATACTACCGGGTATATACAGTTAAGTGACTATACGGTATCTGACACTGTACAGAAAGGTGAGGCACGATCGAGAAAGCAACATGCATGAAATAATGATTGACCATGGAAGATATGCTTTCAACGTTATGTACGGTAGCTTTTGTAAATCTTCAATTACAAGACAAATTAGTACAGGATATACTGTGCAATTAGAAATATTTTTTGTTGGCATATGTATATGTGTAGCACAATTTGGGAGAAACAAACAAACACATCAGTAAGTGAAAGCAATACATGCCACTCACCAATAAATACAGTACATTTGAGCCTGTATTGTAGAGAGTTTTAGGAAAAATAGGTTTGGAAGTGTTATCTTTATGTGTTACATTTATTAGTGGTTATACAGGTTATAGAACCGGATATCTTTTCAAAGAAACTGATTTAAAATTCTCATTTCAAACATAAAAGTATTAAAAAGACACTACACACGTATGCTACTTTGGAGACTTGCATGTGGTATCTACTTGATTAAAAAATGAAAACATTATTTAATTATTACAAGTAAAAACAGAAGCTTGTTAGGTGATTTCTTTCATAGGGATCACAATTGATATGTAAAACGTTCACAAACTATGTGTCGTGTAAGCAAGACAAATTTGTTGATCCTTACAATGCTGAATTAAATTGTGTCGTGTGCTGGATATTTTTTTATTTTCCATTTTTCTCATCAAAAACCTTGGTTTGGCAGCACTTTAGAATCATTAAAATGCTGCCAAACCATGTTTTTACTGAGAGAAAAGACAAAATATGAATTAACAGCAGACGGCTATTTTCCCGCATTCTAAGATTTAATATAAATTTTATAAAATTCCAGAAATATATTTGTCACCCCCAAAACCAAAGTTTATATACCCAATATGGCATAAAAGCAAACAATTAATATTTATATAAACTTAAATTATTAAAGACTGTATGTCCATAGTATTATTAGAACAAAGAAGAAATGCGTCTGTCGAACGCGGATGCCACCTGCAGCATATTTGAGAAACTATGACAAAGTGGTTAACCGAAAAGTGTGACGGACGGACGGACAGGGACGGACAGGGACGGACAGGGACGGACAGGGACAGACGGACGGACGTTGGCTCGGATGACGTACCGACGGACGGACGGACGGGCGGACGGACGGACGGACAAGTCCATAACCCTGTGGGGCTAGCCACATAAGTACCCTAATGTGTGCCCGGACGGACGGACGGACGTCTTTACTTTCAGGTAACTATGTGGCTTATCGCATGTTAAATATTAGCCACATAAAACCATTTTTAGCCACATAAAACGATGTTTTAGGTGGCTAATTGTAACCAACTCTATCCTTTAACAAGTCCATAACCCTGTGGGGCTAGCCACATAAGTACCCGAATGTCTGCCCGGACGGACGGACGGACGGACGTTCTTACATTAGGGTACTTATGTGGCTTATCACATGTTAAATATTAGCCACATAAAACGATTTTTAGCCACATAAAACGATTTTTTAGGTGGCTAATTGTAACCAACCCTAGCCTTTAACAAGTCCATAACCCTGTGGGGCTAGCCACATAAGTACCCTAATGTGTGCACGGACGGAAGGACGGACGGACGGACGGTCCAAACACTATATGCCACCCGTTTCTTCGAAACCCGGTGGCATAATAAAAACATCAGTATTGTTACTTGTAGATTTGATTTACTGGAGTTCAATATAGGAATGAATGGCCTTTTTGTTGAATTTATCGTGGTATAAACTTGGAAAAGTCGCGGGAATACTGGACGAAGCGATAAAAAATTACAATTTTCGAAAAAAAAAAAAAAAAAAAAAAAATGATCCCCCCCCACCCCCGAAAATTGTAATTTTTTAAGGCCTCGTCCAGTATTCCCGCGACTTTTCCAAGTTTATATCGCCGATAAATTCAACAAAAAGGCATTCATTCCTTATAATTCCAGCATTTGAAATAAATTCATCAAGAAAATGTGTTTATTTTCCGTTTTCTTAAGAATTATTTTAACTGCGCCTCACGGTTACGGAAAGTAGTTTGGCGTGGGAGTTTACTGGGATATAAATTTTGGACAGAGACTTGCTACTGGCCAATCAAATGTTAAGGAATTATGTAAATATTTTTGTGCTGGAATTATTGGTCTATCTACAGCTACGGTCATTTAAGGCCGGGCCAACGAGTTTGATCCTGTAATTAACCTGCTGGAAATTTCCATAAAAAAAAAATATATTCAGACCTGGTTACTTGTAGAATGTACCTTTTTAAAAATATACTTTGATACACAGAGAAAATATTTGTTATCGAATTGCACAATTATTAAAGGAAAGGAATAATTAATTACAGATTAAAACATGCATACCATTAGATATTTTTAAATGCAGTAAAGTTTACAAAACTTAGTAATTTCAATAGCAATACAGTTTAAACCAATATACATGATATAAAATGAACATGTACAGCTACATGTTATATCATGGTTATGTACACAGATGTTGTGTAATAGTATATATTTAAAGATGGCAGGAAAGACAGTTAGAATGCTGGAAATTACAAATGCACATACATTGATATTATTTTGAATAGCTTTGTATCTACAAGTACATGACGTATATATGACGGTTTTCTATATAAGCAATGGTTCAAGCAGATTGCAACACACTATGTGCCATTCTATTTCCATATACATAATTTAAGCAATGCTTGAAGCAAAATTGCAAAGTACTATGTGTTGTTCAACCTGATGGAATATGGAAGATATGGATAATGACCAATGATATTGCATTACAGTCACAAATGCAAATAAATATCAGTTTGTCATTTCGCCAATACATTTGCACCGCAAGGAATTATCAAACTGGCAACATGGGAAGTACATTTCCCAAAAGCAACAGTTATGGTCATTAGGTAATACATATAGAAGTTAGAGGTAACCAATCTTTGGCATGAGGCTAAGTGCACAATGTAATTAGTAGTGAGAAATAAGCCTAAATGCACAAGTTGATGATTGTTTTGCCTAAAGAGCAACATGAACATACATACAGATACATGTACTAGAGCAACCTCTATATCCGCAACCTTTTGAAGGGTTGAAGTATAAAAGCAGATATATCCCGCATATATGTGTATCTATATGATCTAACTAAAACTATTATCCAATAAATCACAGTTAGTACCAAAAATGTGACCAGTTTCTAAAAGTTAGTGAAAAGTAAATGGCTGAATCACCGAATGACTCGGAGGAAACAATTTAAAAAAATTCTCAAAACTGAAATTTGGAATAAGCTAATTTGAAGATATTCTCTTTTTGAAGGTTAGCTTTTATTGCATTTACATTGTCAGATGAACATGAATATCAATTCAAATTCTGAAATACACCATCAATGCACATCAGCAGCTTGCTTTCTGGTGGCAATTAAAGTTTGAGTTGTTAAATTTATTATTTGAGAAATCTTCAAATTAGAAGGGGAACTCTCCAAGCCATGCCATGCCAAGACCAAAGTACCTACATCTGTCTCATGTGACGGAACCTGGTCATATGGGCAGCTATGTGGCTCAATAGGTGATATAACCTTTGGCAGTGAACTCACTGCGATCTTTCCCTTTGCTGTAGGTGATGATGCTGAAGTTGTTGTTGGTCTTTTCTTAGATTTTGACTTGTTAAACGTATGATTACCTTCAGATTTCTTGCCAGAATACGGGTTTCCATAACCACGCATCATGCTAGAAAGAGCAAGGTCGGCTATGATCACATGTCTTTCTACTGAGGATGCAAGGCTTTCTGCTATATCTGGATTGTCATGCATGCCTTCTTCAGTATGAGAGGTGTCTGCCATGGATTCATTATGTCCAATTATTTGGTTGTCAGTTCTTACCATGTCAGAGTCAATTATGTGTGTCATCATGTTATCTGTAGGACTGTCAGTCACATTCATTACAGGATTTACTGTCATTCTGATAGTATCATCGTTATCTGATAAAACATGTTTGTCAGTCTTTTCTTCATTTGCAAATACGTCTTCAAAACCCAAATCTGTTACATTTTCCAGTTCTTCTTCTTTAGTTGTAAAGAAACTTTGATCATGAATACTTTGAAATGAATCCGTACTACTAGAATATTTGTTATATGTCACAGGACCGTCATTATCCATAACCTCTGTTCTGGTATCAGGACCATCCTTAGCCACATCTTCCACACTGGTTACAGGACCATCATTAGCCATATCTTCCATACTGGTTTCAGGACCATCATTAGCCACATCTTCCATACTGGTTTCAGGACCATCATTAGCCATACCTTCTATACTGGTTTCAGGACCATTATTAGCCATATCTACTGTACTGATTTCAGGACCATCATTAGTCATATTGTCTGTACTGGTATCAGATACATCATTAGCATTGTCTTCTACAATGGGTTTAGGACCATCGTTAGCCATATCTTCCATACTGGTTTCAGGACCATACATATCCATATTTACTGTACTGGAGTCAGGTGCATCATTAACCAGATCTTCCATACTGGTTTTGGGACCATTATTAGCCATATCTTCTATACTGGTTTCAGGACCATCATTAGCCACATCTTCCATACTGGTTGCATGAACATCATTAGCCACATTGTCTGTACTAGTGGCAGGTACATCATTAGCCATACCTTCTATACTGGTTTCAGGACCATTATTAGCCATATCTACTGTACTGGTTTCAGGACCATCATTAGTCATATTGTCTGTACTTGTATCAGATACATCATTAGCATTGTCTTCTACAATGGGTTTAGGACAATCATTAGCCATATCTTCTATACTGATTTCAGGACCATAAATATCCATATCTACTGTACTGGAGACAGGTGCGTCATTAACCAGATCTTCCATACTGGTTTCGGGACCATTATCAGCCATATCTTCTATACTGGTTTCAGGACCAGTATTAGCCTTATCTTCTGTACTGGATTCAGGACCAGCATTAGCCATATCTTCTGCCCTGGTTATAGGACAATCATGAGCAATATCTACTGTACTGATTTCAGGGCTAATAATAGCCATATCTTTAGTTATGGTTTCAGGACCATCATTACCCATATCTTCTGTAGGGGTTTCAGGAAAGGCATCAACCATATCTTCTGTTCTGGTTTCAGGATCATCATTAGCCGTATCTTCTGCACTGGCTTCAGGACCATTATTAGCCATAACTTCTGTACTGATTTCAGGACCATCATTAGCCATATCTTCTATACTGGCTTCAGGACCATCATTAGCCATGACGTCTGTACTGGTTTCAGGACCATCATTAGCCACATCTTCCATACTGGTTTCAGAACCATCATTCGCTATATTGTCTGTATTTGTGTCAGGTACATCATTAACCATATCGTCCATACGGGTTTCAGGACCATCATTAGCCATATCTTCTATACTGGTTTCAGGATAATAATTAGCTATAGTGTCTGCACTGGTGTCAGGTGCATTGTTAACCATATCTTCCATACTGGTTTCAAGACCATCAGAAGCAACATCTTCTGATCTGGTTTCAGTATCATCATTAGCCATACCTTCGGATCTGGTTTCAGGACCACAATTAGCTATATTGTATGTACTGGTGCCAGGTACATCATTAACCATATCTTCCATACTGGTTTCAGGACCATTATTAGCCATATCGTCTATACTGGTTTCAGAACCATCATTAGCCATATTGTCTATACTGGTTTCAGGACCATCATTAGCCATATCGTCTATACTGGTTTTAGGACCAGCAGTGGCAATACATTCCATACTGGTTTCAAGACCATAATTAGCTATATTGCCTGTAGTGGTGTCAGGTACATCATTAACCATATCTTCAATACTGGTTTCAGTACCATCATTAGCCATATCTTCAATATATATTTCACTACCAGCTTTAGCCATGTCTGTACCAGTTTCATGACTATCATTAGCCATATCTTCTGTACTGGTTACAGGATCACCATTAGCCATATATACTGTACCGAATTCATGATTAATATTAGCCACATCTTCTGTTATGGTTTCAGGACTATCATTAATCACATATTCTGTACCGATTTCATGACCATCATTAGCAGCCATACTTTCCATACTGGATTCAGGACCATTATTAGCCATATTTTCAATACTGATCTCAGGACCATCATTAGTCATATCCTCTGGACTGATTCCAGGACCATCATTAGTCACATCTTCTGTACAACTTTTACGATCATAATTAGCCATATCTTCAATACTGATTTCAGGACCATCATTAGACATATCATCCATACTGATCGCATGATCATTAGCTATATCTTCTATACTGGTTAAAGGATCAACATTAACCATATTGTCTGTACTGGTGTCAGGTACATCATTAGCCATATCTTCTGTACTGATTTCAGGACCATCATTAGCCATATCGTCTGCAGTGTTGTCAGTTACATCATTATATATATTGTGTATACTGGTTTCAGGACCATCATTAGCCATATTGTCTGTACTGGTGTCAGGTTCATCATTAGCCACAGTTTCTGTACTGAATTCAGAACCATCATTAACCATATCTTCTATACTGCTTTCAGGACCATCATTATATATATTGTCTGCGGTGTCAGGTACATCATAAGCCATATCTTCTGTACTGGTTACAGGACCACCATTAGCCACATCTTCTGTATTAGTTTCAGAACCATCATTAGCCATATCTTCTATACTGGTTTCATGACCAAAATTAGCCATATTGTCTGTACTGGTGTCAGGTACATCATTAACCATATCTTCTGTACTGGATACAGGACCACCATTAGCCACATCTTCTGTATTAGTTTCAGAACCATCATTAGCCATATCTTCTATACTGGTTTCAGGACCAAAATTAGCCATATTGTCTGTACTGGTGTCAGGTACATCATTAACAATATCTTCTGTACTGGTTTCAGGATCATCATTAGCTATATCTTGTATACTGGTTTCAGGACGATCATTAGGTATATTGTCTGCACTGGTGTCAAGTACATCATTAACCATATCTTCTGTACTGGTTTCAGGATCATCATTAGCCATATCTTGTATACTGGTTTCAGGACGATCATTAGGTATATTGTCTGTACTGGTGTCAGGTACATCATTAACCATATCTTCTGTACTGGTTTCAGGATCATCATTAGCCATACCTTGTATACTGGTTTCAGGATGATCATTAGGTATATTGTCTGTACTGGCGTCAGATACATCATTAACCATATCTTCTGTACTGATTTCAGTACCATTATTAGCCACATCTTCCATACTGGTTTCATAATACTCATTAGCTATATTGCATGTACTGGTGTCAGGTACATCATTAAAAATATCTTCCACACAGGAATTTCCATTTTGGATACTATTTCCCATACTGGATTCAGGACTATCATTAGTTGTATTTTCAATACTGATATCAATACCATCGTTAGTCATATCTTCTATACTGGTTATAGGATCAACATTAGCCATATTTTCTGTACTGGTGTCAATTACATCATTAGCCACATCTTCTGTAGTGGTTTCAAGATCATCATTAGCCATATCTTCTTTTCTGGTTTCAGGACCATCATTAGCCTTATCCTCTGTATTGGTGTCATGTTTATATTGTGACTTATCATCTGTTTCAGTTTCAGATCCACTATTAGCTATTTCTTCAGTACTAGTCTCAGGACCATAGTTGGCCACGTCTTTTGGTCTGGTTTCAGGTTCATATTCAGCTGTATCTTCTGTTCTAGTTTCAGTTTCATCATTAGCAATATCACCTGTGCAACTTTCTAATTTATCATTATCAGTGCTATATTCTGTTCTAGTTTCAGATCCATCATTAGTCCTATCTTCGGTCCGACATCCATATTCATCATTAGCCATATCACCTGTGTCACCTGTTTTAGCTGTAGATCCAACAGCAGTCATATCTTCTGTTTTAGTTTCACGTTCATCTTTACCCATATCTTCTGCAGTAACTTCATGTCCATCTTCAGCCATATCTGTTGCAATGATTTCTGATCCAATTTCATTCATATACGCTGTACTGATATCAGATCTATCTTTACCCATATTGTCTGTGCTGTTGTCTGTGCTGGATTCATGTCCATCACTGCCCACATCATCTCCACATGTTGCAGGTTCATCTTCCATCATAGTTTCTGTACTAGGTTTATGTTCACCTTTGACCATATCTTCAGTACTAACTTCAGGTTTAGTCAGATCTTTAGCCATATGTCCTTTACATGGTTGTGGTCTATCAATAGCAATATTGTTGACAATGGTTCCAGTCACATCTCTCCCATCATTGTCTGTACTAGACTCTAGGCTATATTTAACCAAGCCTTCTTTTCTAGTTTCTGGACGAACATCTGCAAGATTTTCATCATATACAAAACCTGCAGTACTGATTTCAGATACAGCTTTTGCTATATCATCTTTACAGGTTGCTTCTACATCATTAATTAAATCATCTGTGCTTATTTCAAGTTCATAAGCAACTACATCTTCTGTACTGTTTGCAGGCCCATCTTTAGCAACAGTTTGCATACTTTGATCTGGTTTTGAACATAGATCAGGAATACTACCCATAACTTCTTTGCTCATTTCGTCCTCGCCTTCATATAAGTCTGACAGAACCTTTTCATAGTCCAAAATGTCTCCTCTAAACCCTTGGTCTATATCATCAAGTGTGAACTGGAGATCTTTTGAATCAGCCAGTTGTTGTAACTGATGACAAATAAATTCTGTTTCTTCATCAATAGTATGCTTAGGAATTATTGGTGACTCACTCAATGATTTCAAAGATTTATTAATATTTCTTAATTGAGTATCAGTCTTTGTTGTATTAGGGCTGCCTGAGTAAAGACTAAAGTCATTAATCTCATCAAGCGTGAATGCAATGGGGCTTCGACTCCGCGCTAAACTGTCACTGTTGCTTGACATCATAGATTGCGAATTAATGTCAATAGAATTAGATATTAACGAAAGTCGTTCAGGATTGAATAAGTCAGATGTGCTTATGTGTTCAGCATTGTTTGTTTTAGCTATGTTCATTTGTTGTGTGTTATCTACATATTCTACAGGCAATGATTTTGGGCTGGGAGTTACTGTCTGCATTGCAATGTCACTGTCAGTTGCTGCAGCGTTCTGTAAAACTGTGTCAGCAAAGGACTGAAGAGTTTTGTCAATCTCAATATCTTGCGTGTCATCTGATTCACTCAAGAGAACATAATCTTTATCATTTAATTCAGCATCACCCATGCCTACACATTTCCCATCATCAGTGTTCACTACCAAAGGTATATCACCAGTAAAGCCACCCTGTTCATGTAGACCAGTAATTCCAGAGTCACACCGAGTCTCGAGTTTCGGTGTAGAACCATATTCTACAGGCTGGCTCTGATGACTAGCTCCGACCTGCTTGGTGAATGGTAGGCTTGGTAAGTCTGACGAAGCGGTACCAGCGGGCGCGGGAGCCGGGGCCACTTCAGCCCCAGAGTTATATACCTGATAGCCCCTGATGTTTCCCACGGGGTACTCTTGAGCATCAAAATACCTCTCGTCGTCGTATGTAGACTACAAGGCACATACAGATAGAGAATACCAGGTGTGTGTTAGTTGACATCAACATTATCAGGCAAGGCGAAGAAACGTGTAGACATTCCGAGATGAGCCTCATAATTCCTACTGTTTCTGAACCAAGCTTGATAAACAGAGAATACCAGGCTAGTGTACTTTGATATGATAAAGTTTATCAAGTAAGGTTAGGAAATGCGGATGAATACCAACCTGAGGAATTCCTACCGTTTGCGAGCCTCGTCTGATAAACTTGATGTCAAAAGACTAGCCAGATATTCTATTTATCAGGTAACTTTTTATAATATGAAATGCGCAATTGCAATATTCTTATCACTGAAACATTGAAAATTGTCTTGTTTATGTTCATTACACCGACATTCGGGTCATTCTGTAACGTCTTGCAAGTCATTTTTTAAAATCCAAACTAACGGTGATACACTGTATCAGTGTCATTGCCTGATAGGGCATTTTGTTATCAGCAGGGGGCCGTTTCACTAAACTTTGTATGACTTAAAATGTTTGTAAGTGCAAAATTATGATAGTCTGTAAATTTCACATTTTCTTGTACACAATTATTGGATTTACATTTATTGAGCATAGGCTGCATATACAGCCTATGCTCAATAAATGTAAATCCATCAATTGAAATTTCCAGACGATACTAAATTTGCACTTACGAACATTTAAGTCGTACAAAGTTTAGTGAAACGGGCCCCAGGTGTGTATGTGGTTAACACACAGTTAGTTACCTGATAAAACTGCATACATGAGCATCAGGAAAAATACATTACTCTTAACACATTGGATCTTATTGCTTTCAGAACAAGCCAAAACTTGGATCAGCCTCTATGTTATGTGCTTTCAGTGATTCAGATTAATGTGTAGAATAACTGTTGAATAAGAACTTCTCATATAGACGGCTGTCCCACTGAAAAAGGCTATAATTGAGATTTTGTGCGGTTTCAACTAAATCCCATCACTTTTTTTTTCTTCTTCAAATTTTATTGAAACAGAGGAAATCAGCTGAAAAGAGGAAAAGTCACACAGCTGCAGATTGCATAGACTATTAACTGGCAAATACTAGAACCTTCAACTGGCTAATACATGTCTCAACTGGTTGGAAATTTTATTAAATAGGATCCAACTTTGAATAAAATGACTGATTGAAGATCTAATCTTAATTTTCTATTGTTGAAATATATGATATATCTGTAATTATATGCAAGCACATACAACAAGAAAATATGGCCAGTTGACACACAAATGCCTCCGGTGGCAGATTGGAGAAGCTCGGCCAAGCTTCTTAACCGGACCCACGGACACACAGGGATTTTTTTTCTCGAAAATTGTATTTTTTTTATCGCCAATTGTTTATTTATATCACCAATTGCGAAAGTGGCGATCGTCAGCGGAATCCCTGTACACACAATGCCATGGACGGACACACAGTCCAAACACTATATGCCTACACAGGGCTCCAGATAA
Organism: Conchocele bisecta; assembly: GCA_029237695.1. Lineage (NCBI taxonomy): Eukaryota > Metazoa > Mollusca > Bivalvia > Lucinida > Thyasiridae > Conchocele > Conchocele bisecta. The sequence goes on from CM055272.1 coordinate 77,298,758, forward strand.
GGAATAAGTAATTGAGTACATGTATTGTCAGTCACTCCATCATTTCTGAAGCAATTGGGTATTTCAACATTTTAATTGTGTAAAATAGAATCACACTACTGTTTACACATCAACAGACAGCAATTATTGAATAGTTTGTTTCGAAATGAAAACATAGCTTGGCATTTCATTAGAATTGTCTCCTTGGAGACAATTCAGTGAAATACCAAGATGTGTTTTCATGGAAAATAAGAAAAATATGCTATATTGGTGGTCTGTTTATTGTTTTCTGCAGCATGATAACGGTACCACAATTGTTCTCATTGCTTTTTGATACTCACTACTTCTGATTTTAACTGGGTTTTTGGCAATTTTAATTGGGTATTTACGCAAATACAGTCGAGCACCAGTACCTCGAACGTCAGTATCTCGATGGTATCCCCTATCTCGATGATTCGCTAAAGTCCCGAATTATATCCTTATTTGTTTAATGTAAATTTCCTCGGCTATCTCGAACATGCCCTATCTCGAACATGTTCTCTATCTCGACTGTTCATTCTGTCCCCTTCGTATAAAAATACGTTAAAAATCACTTCGCTATCTCGATCACATAAACGCTTGGGAAAATCACCTAAGCGCCTGGCTGTCAAGATCAATTTGGTTAACACTAATTTTCAAAACCTATTATCAAACAAAACAAAATAAATTCACACCTGCCTCGGGTTGTTTGCTTAATTGGTCCACCTCGATTTGTTTGAGTGTTAGACACGATTCATTAAGCATATCACGACATGCCACACGACATTCTTAACGCCCTGTCAAAGTCCATTCTTCACACAGCTGTATAGATGCCGGTGTACTAAGAAAGGGACAATCAAGGACTTCTTCACGAGACCTGACTGCGAGTGACGGTGTCAATTTCGTTTCGTTTAAAACATGTACTTTTCTGTTTCTTGTATTATATATTACTCATTATGTAAACACAACTTTATTTCCTTGTTAGTGAGTGACATATTGTCTATTGAATACATGTATATAATGTATGTAATGTTCATATTGTTGTTTGTCAATTAATTGGTATATAAAATAACAAAAGCAACACATGTTTTGTTTCATTATTCCTTTATTGTTTACTCGTGATGTGATGGGTAACATGATTTGATATTTTTTGGCGAAAATATTTGACCATGTCACTTCCTCGGTATCTCGAACCTAGTCCTATCTCGACTAAAATACAATCTCCCTTCGACTTCGAGATACTGGTGCTCGACTGTACGCAGCTTATCTGCAGCTCTGCCTACAGATCTACCGAGACTGGGAGAACATTAAAAGACATTATTGAAATATGTTCATATGCATATGAAAACAACAAAAACATACAGTGTACATGTACTATATGCACGTTACTCAATAAAAGCACAACACACATTCATTATGATTATATTCAGAGGTGCACACAGAGCTCCAGATAAGCTTTGTGTCTAAAGTGTACTATAACTACCCCCTGATTTCAAAATCATTGCGTATTTTACTTTCACAAATGGATTATTGATTTTTTTTCATTACTAAATAGGGAACAAATGATATAACAAATTTAAACATTCACTTAATTGAGCTGCAAAAAGCAAACACTAAAAACAAACTTAAAATTCCCTACATTGCACTAAGACTTTTGTCAGAAAACATTCTTCATGCATTATATCTCGACTTGTTTTCAATTATGAAGATTTATATTATAATTGCCAGATAGAGAAAAATATGTGTTGGAAAAATCAAACATGATGGTAGTGTAATTGCGATCTTCTTTGTAAAATTATACAACCAATGAAGGTTAGAGAAGCATCTAGCAAAGCAAAATGGCAATGAAGCGATGCAAAAACTAAATAGCAAAACACCCACACTGCAAACAAAAGAAAACAAACAAAAAACACACTAAATATTGGATAAAATTGATTGGCGTTCAAAGTTTCGAAGTGTAATAACAGTGTATTAAACTCACAATACACAAGTGCAATCTGCAGACAAGCATTCGTTAATCTGAGGATATTTCTTTTCACAAGATTACGGGTACGTATACTTATTTATCATCACTTTCACTATCTTCAAGAATATTTGTCTTTTCATCTGAGAGACTGTGTTTCAAATGGTGCATTAAAACTGGATATCCAAAAGACCATACGATTAATAAACTTATATGCCTATGTTACACAATTATAATTTAACTTTATTTGTGACATTCTAAATATAACAGTATAGTAACACCAAGATTACATTAACTCGTTTAAATCTACGGATACGATAATTTTTATAAAAAAAATCTCATTATTTTGTTTATTTCTCAATGAAGGTATATGTTGTTACCACTCATTTGAACCGTCTCATCGAGACGGTTCAAACGAGTGGTAACAACATATACTTTCGAGATGAAATAAAAGAAATAGGATTTTTTATCTCATAAAAGTTCCATGCTACTTACTATATTTGTATCCCATCTTTAATGGTTTAATTGGTATAAAGGGAGATTACCACCAGCTGTTTTTTATAAGAACATTACTGCAGTTATCTAATATAATAAATCAAGGTTTGAATTTGTGCGATGGGTGTATTGCCACAGTGGGAAATCACACGGTCTGTTGTTTTCGTTTTTGTGTAATGGCGACATCCAGGAGTTGTGAGGTAAATCTTATTTTTCATTAATACAACTGCGGTTTCTTTCTTTTAATGATGACCATGTTCTAGACGTTAATACTACAAGTCTGACAATACAAAATTTAAGAGCATTACTTCTGTAGTGTAAACATTCTGTAGAGAAATGTCACGGCTTGCAAATGAAAAATACGAAATTTCAGACTAACTACAGAAGTAATCAGTGCGCTCCAGATAAGCTTTGTGTCGAAAAAGTATTGTACCTCTGATTTCAAATTCAATGCGTATTTTATTTTTAGAAATGGATTATTGATTTTCTTCCCTATCAAACGGGGAACAAATGATCAAAACATGCACTTATTTAAGCTGCAAAAAGCAAACACGGTTTGCTTTTTGCAGCTCAACTAAGTACATATTCAACTTTATTACAGTATTTTCATTACTCAATTTGAAAATCAATGCATATTTTCACATACATTGTATATGTGAGTATTTTGTACTCCCACTTTTAATAATCAATGCGTATTCCGCTAAAATAAGTGTGTAAAATACGCCAATACGGACCTGGGGGCCGTTTCACTAAACTTCTTACGACTAAAATGTTTGTAAGTGCAAAATTATGATAGTCTGTAATTTTCACATTAACAATGTTATCTCGTAAACAATGATTGGATTTACATTTATTGAGCATAGGCTGCATATGCAGCCTATGCTCAATAAATGCAAATCCATCAATTGAAATTTCCAGACGATCCGAAATTTGCACATACAAACATTTTAGTCGTAAGAAGTTTAGTGAAACGGGCCCCTGATCTGGAGCTCTGGATAATGCTACTAAATTTGGTATTGTCGGACTCACCATTACACATTAGCAAAACAACAGAGCAGGTGATTCCCCACACTGTATTGCATTATATTATAAATTACCATTCAATCCTAAGAGTTCTCTGTGTAATGATCCATTACATATCCATTATTTCTCAAGGTAAAGTTTGCAGAAAACCAGTTAATTCAGTGAATGATTGATTAATTGACTAACATTAGCTTATGTACATTAGTACATGTCTGTCACTCCAGAAGGATTACATGGGCATAACTGTCGCAACCACTTGTTTGTTCATTCAAGGACAGTGCAGACTTAACATATATAATCTTGCAAATGATTAATAGACTGCTTGATTGTTTGTTTGATTGATTGGTTGGTTGATTGATTGGGCCTCATGGGATTAACATAAGCCTATACAGATCCACAAGCTGATCAGGATCTACAGTGGTCAGTAATGAAATAAGCATGCTTTTGTCATATTGTAGTGCATTCCAAACCAGTTAACTTGTTGAATCTCTGATCAAATCAAGCAGTGCAACAGAAAATTGAATGTGCAATGTGAAGGCATCGGCATCAGATTCACATTTTTATCTCATTTCTGATTTCAAACTAATCAAGTTTCATATCTGTTCAACAATTCATATACAAATGGGTATACAGAACTGAATTCTTCTACCAAATAAACCGTAACATCATGTCCTTACCATGCTAGATTGCAGGAACGAATACCGGAAAGGATGAATACACTATTGAGGTAAATATATGCAAACCTCCTGATCCAAAATCATATCTTAAAATCTCTCATTTCTGGACAAATTCTTTATGAAACATTGAAAATGAGAAATGAGATGAAATTTGTAGAAAACAAATACATACACATATTCTGAAGGAAGATAATAAACAAAGTGTGTGTGTGCAAGAAGCAAATAAGTGGTAAACACAAAAAGACAAAAACTCTATCAGAAAACTTGAGAGATAAACTACAGTGAAACCTCTCTAAACCGGACACCCTGGGGAGGTCCCCAGGGTGTCCGGTTTAGAGAGGTTCCACTGTAAATCAGGCATATGACCATTCTGAAATGTACTGGCGTGTTTTGCAATCATGGACATACATTAACATCTGAGTTAAATGATCAAGAAACCCATCAATCATAATATTAGAGGTTGCCTTGGTGTCCGGTTTGGAGGGGTTCCACTGTATAACGGAAGCAAGCTAGTGTTAGCCAAACAAAAGTAAATAAGAAATGAGGATGTATGAACCATTGTTATTTGGACATCCATAAAACAAAGGAGCGAGAAAAAAATGATTGTAAACAAAGGATAGTAATTAATATTCTAAGAAAAAGACAGTATTAGTCCTGAAAAATAAGGGTGATTGCTAGTGCTCTAATCTCAAAATAATTCAAAATAATTAGTTTCTTATAACTAATTGGTTATAAGTTCTCAAAATAAATGGGATACTATCGGTACCCAAAACCAAGGGAGGGAATCCAATACAATGTATGTGTGACTGGAGAAATGGGGCTTATGGATTTTGTGTTCAGTGTATATCCAGATCAGCCAGTGCATCCGCACAGTCTGATCTGGATCCACACTGTTCGCCATCAATGAAACACCTGTCATGCTTCTAAAAAGCAATATAGATTGTTATCAGGTTATACACGAGTATGCTATGCAGAGCTCCAGTTAAGTTGCGTAATTTGATCAACTTTGGGGGGAATTTTGTTATTTCTTCACCAAAAATGGCAAGTTGGGAGTGCTTTAGAATCGTCTCATTGAGACGATTCTAAAGAACTCCCAACTTGCCATTTTTGGTGAAGAACTAAGAAAAATACCTCGAATATTTGGTCAAATTACGCATCTTAACTGGAGCTCTACTATGTGATCACGAGTTATACTAATTACAAAAGCCATAATCGCGGTTACTCCAGTCACAGCCACAAATAACTAAGGGCGCTGTATCGGAACAAAGGCACATATAGGATCTATACCTACCCTTAGTTCCTCTCCATGTACAGGTGAGAAGAGCATCTTATCTACGACGTGTGGGGCCTCCCGTGGCGCGCCATCTCCATCAACCTGTTCCTGTAGAGCCCGGGCTGCCGGGTGTCGTGACACACCACGAGATGTCGTAGACTTCGGGGACGGTGTATTCATCAACAGTAGGTCGCTGTCGGGATTACCGTCACTGCAACAACAAATAACGGAGATAAACAGATGTGTAATGCAGGGGTCGACACTAGCAGTGTCCCAGGATCCCGACACAGGTTGAAGTAACGGACCGAGGTCTATAAATACATTAAATATGCCTAAAAGCATCAATAAATGAAGAAAAAAATAACCTAAACATTTTTTTTGTACTCCCTATATATAGGGAGTAAAAAATAATTTGTTAGCTTATTTGTTTTTTCATTTATTGATGTTTTTAGGCATATTTAATGTATTTATAGACCTCGGTCCGTTACTTCAACCTGTGGATCCCGAGGATTCCTGTTTTGTAGGAGGAATCCCTGAACTTTCCAGGAAATATGTACATAATGTACAATATGTCCATGTTGTGGAATCCCTGGCCCAAAAGTTAGTGTCAAACCCTGGGGCGGTGTATTCATCAACAGCAGGTCGGTGTCGGAATTACTGTTACTGTGACAACAAAGTGGAATGTCGACAAAAATTTCACGGCTGCCAAATTTATGCAAAATACATTTATCTGAAATATCTCTACAGAATGTTCAGACTAACTACAAAAGAAATTCTGCTAAATTTGGCATTGTCAATGACCGGTATGGCTGGAACAGGGGCATCAATAACCCTTTTAAGTAACTGGAATAGAGTTTGATATGTTAATTTTGCAACCAATCCAACCGTCACAAAATGATTTTCAGACTAGTCCATTTATGAAAAGTGGGTGTTTTTGTTTTCAAAAATATGAAAATTACTTACAAAAAGTGCAGATCCTCATCACGAGCCGGCTCATATGGATCTACACTTTTTGCCAATACCACTACCACTATACAGGCTATATATATATAGTGGTGTTGAAAGGGTTTTTAAAAGGTATTTATTTATGCCCAAGGCGATTTTTGAACCCACAACCTCCGGAATGGAAGTCAGGCGTTCTAACCCCTAGGCCACAACCTATCCCCGCTGCTCTAGACAGAACTGTAACAAGTCCAGCATTTTCAGTTCATGGCTTGTCATTTGTGTGAATATTGTCACGGGTACATACCTATTGTTATCTAGGCCGGCTTCTTCAGGTGCTCTTCTTGTGGCCTTGTCTGCAACTAGAATACACAGAAACATGTTTATTGAATAAAATGGGCTCATGTCCCTGTATGTTTGTTTGTTTGTTGGGGTTTAATGGCCTATCAACAGCTAAGGTCATTTAAAGCCGGGTCAATGGGTTTAGTACAAAATCCCATATATTACCTGTACAAGTACATGTACATGTTCAAGTACATGTACAAATGGGGGGAAAATCCCAAAATCAGAACTAAATATTTACAATAACCAGATGGCAGTGGCCCTCATGTCGAGCCCGCCGAGGCATTTGATGGTATTTTTAAAAACCTTAACACAAATTTCGGACGGACGGACGGACGGACGGACGTCATTGTGATCACTATGTCCGCAAGCGGGCTCGACAAAAAACTAAATATTCAGCCCTGAAATCAGAATAATCCTGATCTGGTGCCAGGTCCTCACCACACCAGACCATCACTTGGCCCCCTCCCAAAAGCAGTAGGATCAGTAATAATCTTACTAATGGGCAATAACCCAATTCAACTCCCAGGTAACAAAAGAGCCAAAGATAAAAACGTACCTGAGTGCCAAACCAGGCAAATCGTGATTCCAATAAGGAGGAACCCCTACCGTTAATTTACACCTTCACGTTCGCCCATCCCTGTATGTATTAACACAATGTATTAATAATACATTACTTCTGCAGTGGTTTTATTTACATATCGATTGCACTAAATTAGTGTAAAAATATATAAATCAGACCACTGCAGGAAAGTATTTTTTCAAGTCTTGGGTGAGGATTTAACCCTTCCTACGCTGTTGATGGAAATTGCCGTCTGCTGTTTTTCATTTTTGCTTTAATTCTTAACAAAAAACTGGTTTTGACAGCACATGAGAATCATGCTGTCAAAACCAGGTTTTTGTCGAGAAATACAGAAAATAAAACATTTCAGCTAGTAAGGGTTAACCTACAACCTTTGATGGCTTGAATAAAACAGACAACTCTTATGACTCGGGATGCAGCATTCTGGCCATCTAGTGTAAACCTTACAATGCTGAATTCAATTTCTCTGTCTGTCGAGTATTGCATTTTTCTCATCAAAAACATGCTTTGACAGCATTTTAGAATCATTTCCACTGGAAATGATTCTAAAGTGCTGTCAATCATGTTTTTATTGAAAAAGGAAATAAAATTTACAACAACAACAGACGACAATTGTTTGTTTCCAGCCATCAAGATATAATAATTATATAAACGTTTCTCCTATCTCCTATTGATGTGCATTATTTACCAAAGCAACATATTCATGGCTACAAATATTATACTGTAACTAATTAAAGGTAAAAAAAACGAGTATAAATCCTCTGAAAAACAATTCCAGAAAACACAGAAAACAGCTTAAATCAATAGATAACCAGTAATAGCTGTGCAGTGTTTGTTATCTAGAGGTATTGAGCAGACATGTAAAAGCGCCTGTATGACTCAGACCAGGCGGCTACAATTGGTTGTAGGAATTCCTCGGCTGATCAATATTGAACAGCGTCTCTGACAGACAAAATGACTCTTCGGGTCCAGAAATGAGAAACAGTGATGATGGTGAAATAAATAGAATGATATTGGACTGATTGACTGCTTGATTGAAAATTGGCTGGTTGCTTGCTTGATCGATCAATAGCTTTAACGAATCACATGTTTTCTCAGAAATATTGAAAATAAATAAAATCACCAGACGATAACATTTTAACCATTTCACCCCCAAGTACATTGTAACTGATATGTTAATTGTGCAGCCAATCCAATCATCGTTACGAGCCGGCTCATCTGGATCTGCACTGTTTGCATAAACCGCTATAGCTCTAATCCAAAGACTAACCCTTACTACACCGAATTAAATGTTGTCGTCTGCTGGAAATGTTTTATTTTCAATATTTCTCGACAAAAATCTGGTTTTGACAGCACATGAGAATCGTCTCCAGTGGAGACGATTCTCATGTGCTGTTAAAACAAAGCAAAAATTAAAAACAGCAGACGGCAATTTTCGTCAACAGCGTAGGAAGGGTTAATTCATTCAATGGGGCATCCATATAAGAATAACAAGAAATGTGTCTGTGGAACGCGGATGCCACCTGCAGCATATTTGAGAAACTGTGACAAAGTGGTTAACCGAAAAGTGTGACGGACGGACATACAGACGGACGGACGGACGGGAGGACAGATGGACGGACGGACGGACGGACGGACGGTCCAAACACTATATGCCACCCGTTTCTTCGAAACCCGGTGGCATAAAAAGTGTTTATCATGTGTTTGCAACAAGCTGTGAGTATGAACGCAGAGATTGGAGAAGAAAGCATTACAGGACGATTAGCTGCTAAGGGTCTCAATCAGATTTTTTTTTTAGGCCAGTGTCACCTGAATGACACAGGGCGACACACACATCAATGTGGTGAAGTTTGGTAAAGATCCCACTAACATATCAGGATATATGCAAAATTCTGATGTACAATGTACGTCCGGAATAATTGATTGCGACGACAATTTCACTGGAATTGTGAGCGCTAGGTAACTCTTTATAATGACCCTTACAATGCTGAATTAAAATTTAAAATTTGTCATCTGTGGTTTATTTTTTGTTGCAATTTTTCTCAACAAAAACATGGCTTGTAGAGTAATTTCCAATAAAATGTTACTAAATTGCTGCCAAACCATGTTTTTATTGTGAAAAAAAGACAAAACTATGAAACAACAGCAGATGACAATTTTTGTTTCCTGCTTTCCCAGGTGAGTGAGACAATAATCAGGTGGCTCATCTCACCACAGGCCTCAACATAGACACAACGCACGTGGCCAGTGCATATGCACGTGGCCAGTGCATATGGAATGCCACATCTATACTGAGCAAAACTAGAAACGTCCCTCCATGTTTAAGGAAAGATTCATCAAAAACCAAAAGTTACTTTTAAAAATCAAAATGGAAAAACAAGTTCATTCATTTCTGTATCAAAGCCAATAAATTGCATTTGGATATCTTGTTAAATATTCGAGAGATAACCGGCCAAGGGCGGTAGGGGTATGCAAATTCAGTAAATCTCGTTAGTACCGAGTGTGGCCACCATTTGCATGAATGCATGCAATGATCCTACGCCGCATCGACGTGACGTAACGCAATACCAGTGCGTTGGGCAAATTCCTCCATTCCCGTTGTAACGCCCGTGTAAGATCGCGAACATTGTCAATCTGATGGTTAGCTCGTGCTTTGCGGCCCAGCTCATCCCATATGTGCTCAATGGGATTGAGATCCGGGGAGACCGCGGGCCATGGCATGACGTCGACGTTGTTTTGCTGTAAGTATTGAGTGGTGACCCTGGCTACTTGAGGGCGGGCATTGTCGTGCATCAATGTCACACCAGGACCATGCTGACGGATAAATGGTAAGACATGTGCATTTAGCACATCTGCAACATAACGTTGTGCATTGATGTTGCCCTGTACAACAACCAAATCTGTCTTCCGGTTTCCCATGATCCCACCCCAGACCATTACGCTCCCTCCCCCAAACCTGTTCTTCTCAACAATGCAACAATCGGTGAATCTTTCATTTTTACGCCTGTATACCCGTAATCTTCCGTCAGCATGACTAACTGTGAACCGAGATTCATCGGTGAACAAAACTCGGTTCCAGTCAGCCCTTCTCCAGTTCAGATGACGTCGCGCCCATAACAGTCTGGCAGCACGGTGACGTTGGGTCATTATCTGACCAGTGTACGGGCGGCGTGCCCGGATTGGTTGGGCGTTACGACGTAACCGGTTGCGAATGGTCTGCCCTGAGACACCGTATCGCCTAGCAGTGACTGTGGCTGCCAATCGACGTTGACGTAAGTGCGTCAACGTAATGTTAACGATCGGCTCTAGCCGTCGTTACACGAGGCCTACCAGGTCGCTGCCGGTCGTGAACAGCCCCAGTCTGCTGGTACCGGGCTGCAAGACGATCAATCGTCTTCCGACAGCAACCAAACCGAGGCGCGACCGCCCTGGCGGCCATCCCACCCGCAAGCATCCCAATTGCCTGATTTCGCTCGTTTTCGGAAAGCCGTGGCATATCGAAAACAGTGAAAAATTTAAAAAGTTTTTTAATTTTCCGAATAGCCCCTATTGCATGAATGGTACGACATGAACTGAATCACCTTATCGATGACAAGTATAGCGTGCACGTGCAAAAAGTGGAAATCAACGTTCCGGTCACTGGCCGCTATGTAAACCGTGTGTATCGGCTAAACTCTACACGATCGTATTCTGAACATCGCCACGGTTTAAAATACATGTACTTTGAACATGTGGTACATACATAGACAGAGCTACACCGGCTATAAAACAGGGACGTTTCTAGTTTTGTTGAGTATACATAAACACAAATAATTAATGCTAGCTCTAAATATTTAAAGCTCGCATTACTTATTTGAGTTTATGTAGATTTAACATTCCATAAGTGGCTAACCATGTCACAAGTAATGCTTTCTGGTGTTGTGGCGTAATTTCTCTAATTCCTGAAAAATTGATCCGTTTTAAAACGCTTTAATTTAAATGCAAATTTCTCTCAAAATAATGTTATTACCATATTTCAGTTTGAGAAATCCAATGTACCAGTAGCCGATTACATCAACATTGCAAAGTATACTTATCTAGCAAGGGAGTAATCATTTATTTTTGCCGAAATGCAATATTTCATATAGAACTAACCACTGCATGTATTTGATGATTAAAAGTATGCAAATTATTATACTGAATTTATTACATTATCACAGCCAAAATGGCTGTGATAATGTAATAAATTCAGCATAATAACCAGAAACGAGGCAAAGCCACCAAGGCCAGGTTTTTTCCAAGCATAGACACTTGGATAACATAATTATACCCACTTTTTGTAGACTAGATGGCCGTGGCCTGCATGTCACGCCTTGGGGCGAGGCATGGACACTAAAAAAATAGATATAGTAGATGGAAAAAATTTAACGAAAAAACTTTAACGGGACACACGTACGGACGGACGGATATATGCCAAAATGCCGACGATATCGCGCTTTCCGCAAGCGGGTGTGACAATGATGATAAACACCCATGTGAAGTATCAAGGTAATGGGTGAAGCTGTTGCAGAGATATAGTACACAAAAAAACTTTAACAAAAAAATTAAAAGTAATTTGACCTTGACATTGGGCACAGGGGCCGCACGATTGGGGGTTAGAATGAAAATATGGATGATGATAAACACCCATGTGAAGTTTCAAGGTAATGGGCGAAGCAGTTGCAGAGATATAGTATAACGAAAAAGTTTTAACCAAAAAATTTAACCAGACGTACGTTAAAAAGTTAACGTTGAAAATGGCTAAGTCAATTACGTAGAAATAACAGGTGAAGGTAAAAAAATGGTCACATGTTGGATAGTTGTATGTGGTAGGCACCCCTTGGTTATGAAGCTGTGAAATTTTGGTGGTCCTAGGTGGTACAGTACCAACTAGATTTGTCAGTAAGCGGGGGCTTATGGAATACCCCCCCGCGTCAGAATGCATTCCAGCTATACTATCATTTTCAGATAAAAGACTATGTCAGCACATATGGAGAGTGCGATGGTGCTTCCAGTTGAAAAAAAGCAAACTAGACATTCTAAGTCCGTGACCTTGACCCCTGGCATAAATGGGGGTCATAGGTTTGTTGCATAATGATGTATGAGTGTCAGAGAAGGGCCGGGTAAAATATCACTGCATTCCGCAAAGGGAAAGAGAGTTATAAGGAAATTTACATTTGTTAAGTTTTATTCTAAGTTTCTAAGTCTTGTGACCTTGAGCCCTGGCATAAATGGGGGTCGTAGGTTTGTTGCAGAATGATGTATGAGTGTCAGAGAAGGGGTGGGTAAAATATGAAAGATTTCCGCAAAGGGAAAGAGAAGTTAAAAGGAAATTTACAATTGTTAAGTTTTCGTTTTTTTCTAAATTTCTAAGTCCGTGACCTTGACCCCTGGCATAAATGGGGGTTGTAGGTTTATTGCAGAATGATGTATGAGTGTCAGAGAAGGGGCGGGTAAAATATGAAAGATTTCCGCAAAGGGAAAGAGAAGTTAAAAGGAAATTTACAATTGTTAAGTTTTGTGACGGACGGAAACATGGAAACTCGGATGGATGGACGGACTTAGTTCTTACAGTACTATACTTATGTGGCTTATCACATGTTAAATATTAGCCACATAAAACGATTTTTAGCCACATAAAAGGATTTTTTAGGTGGCTAATTGTAACCAACCCTAGGGGCTAGCCACATAAGTACCCTAATGTGTGCCCGGACGGACGGACGGACGACGGACGGACGGACGGACTGACGGACGGACAAGCTGACTCCAGGGGGGGGGGGGGGGTATAAAGAAATGGACTTAAACACTTAAAACTTAACATTGTAAACGTGAAAACTTAACATTGAAAATGGCTAAGTTGAGTGCGCGGAAAAAATGGGTCAAGTTAAAAAAAAAGTAACATGTTGGACAGTGATATGTGGTGGGCACCCCTTGATTATGAAGCTGTGAAAGTTTGGTAGTCCTAGGTGGTACAGTAACAAAGAAATGGACTGAAACACGAAAACTTAACATTGATTGTGGACGCCACCCGCCCGCCCGACCGCCCGACCGCCCGGCTTTCGCCAATCCAATAGCCTGGATTTTTTTCTCCAAAAAACCTGGCTAAAAATTAATAAATTTATCCTAAAATTGAAAATTTCTCCCTCAAAGTATACTTTGCTAGATAAGTATACTTTGCAATTTTGATGAAATCGGCTACAGATCACAATAGAAACTTACTTTCTGGTACTGACTTATTGAAGATCTATACTATTCCAATTAATATTCAAAACATTGTAATTTAAATCAAAGTTAAATGGCCGGTCTATCTGCGTAATAAATCTGTAAAAACAATTTACCCCAGTGAGCAAGAACAAAGTCAATATTGAACAAAGCCACACGTGTTACACCTTCATTAATTCATACAGCTCAAAATACATTTTACTTATTCCTGCTGGCACCTAAGAAATAATGGTTTGTTGTGTAATAGAATATGTAGCCACTGTGAGTGGCCATGTTTATACGTAATTCATGGAGTTACAGTTCATATAGTAAATTTGTAATAAACTAATTTTGAGCGAACGCTAGAGAGCACAGTAATCACTTTAGTAACCCTTAGAATGCGGGAACCGAAAATAGTCGTCTGCTGTTAATTCATATTTTGTTTTTTCTCTCAGTAAAAACATGGTTTGGCAGCATTTTAGAATTCCATTGGAAATGATTCTAAAGTGCTGTCAAACCAAGTTTTTGATGTGAAAAATGCAAAATAATTTTTTTTCAGCAGACGACACAAATTACTTCAGCATTGTAAGGGTTAACTAGATATCCGCGGTCTGCATGTCGTGCCCGCCGAGGCTTTGATAGTACATGTATACTGAAAAACTTTAACCAAAAACTTTAACCCGAACGCACGTCCGTACGGACATATGAACGTACGTATGTAAGCCAATGTGCCGACTATATCGCACATGCCACAAGCGGGCGTGACAAAAATTCATATTGTGAACTATTTGTTATTGTTTGGCCCGCACCTTCGTGTGCAATGTTTGATTGAATAAACACCCCCAAACACACTTTTCTTATTGGTGGTTTGACACTAAAATAGTGTGTGTACACGTGGTAACAGGGGGTGTGCGCCACATGAATTTGCGACAACAAAGTATGAAGTCTGTTTATAAATATAAGGTTGTACTTATTGCAAACAATTAATGATTAATTTAATAGACATTGGTGAAAGGTTCGCAATATGCGATTGAGATGAAATGCTTCCATTGATACACTCTGAATACAAACAAAATTTCCAACAATAAACAACCGTCTCATCGAGATGGTTCAAATGAGTCGTTACAACATACACTGTTGATGAAGAGTGAGTGAGTGAGTGAATAGAGTTTAACGTCCGCTTTTCTGACATAGAGGTACAAGCCTCAGGGAGTCTACACGCAGACGGGTCAACGGGGTCGAGTCCCATATCCACCTGTCCAAGGGGGGTAAATCCCAACTTCAGAACTCAATATTTACAATCAAAATATATATTCAGTCCTGAAATTAGAACAACCTGATCTGGTGCCAGGCCCTCGCCACACCAGCATCATTTATCCCATCCCCTAAAAGTAATAGGATTAGCGCTAATCTTACTTTTATATATGGGGCATAGCCCGACTCAACTCTCACATACAAGAAAGCCAAAAATGTACATGAGGGGGAAATCCGGTATAGTGGGTTCCGGAAAGTATGAACCCAATCGTTAAGCCAGTTTAGTCGCCTTTTACGACAAGCAATGGCTACTGCAGCACTATTCTCAGGATCAGTTGATCCCGCCCCGGTGCCTGCACGGGGCTGTTGATGAAGAATAATAGAAAAGAAAATATGTCAAATTGTTTATACGACTAATACAAAAACAGTTTCCGAATGTAGTAAATTGCTTACCTGTATTGACATGACAGACCAATCTGAATACCCAAACTGCCAAGTGATCATAAATAATTTGTCTGAAGAAGTGCCATTCATCAAGTGGTGAACAGTATAGACCCAAATCAGCCTGCGCATTTGCGCAGGCTGATTTGGGTCTACACTGGTCACAAACATACTATATTCATTTTTATCAGATGCACATTATTTATCGAACATGATCATCTGATTCACAGCTGATGTAATCTGATTCTCATTTATTTGATCGTCACTCTACCGCGAGTTATGATTATTTGTTTACACTGCAGTAGCTGCCGTCTTTTGTCCATTTAAAGAACATGATACTTATGTAGCGAACAACAAATAAGTCATGCTTAATGAAGTTCAATGAAAATAATCCATGAAAATCATGGTGCCCATAGTTACACCATTAAGGCATTTGTGACCAGCGTAGAACTGTCGTTTGTCTATTTATGTATTTTTTTCCCCATCAAAAACATGGTTTGGCAACACTTTTCCATTGGAACTCGTTTCCATTGGAAATGATTCTAAAGTGCTGGCAAACTTGTAAACTATGTATTTTTTTGAGAAAGTAGACAAAATATAAAACCACAGCAGATGGCAATTTTCTCATTTCTTGCATTTAACCCTTAGACCGCTATCTTATTTTTTTTGTCGTCTGCTGTTTATTTTCTATTTTCCATTTGTATCATCAAAAACATGCTTAGACAGCATTTTAGAATCATTTCCATTGGAAATGATTCTGAAGTGCTGTCAAACATGTTGTTATTGAGAAATAAGGCAAGCTATAAAAGCAACAGCAGATGACAATTGTTGTGAGTAGTGGTCTAAGGGTTAAGGGTTAAACCACCTCTGAGCAGGATGAACTATCCAGAAAGATATTTGCTCCGATTGATACGTTTAATGTCCTTGGATAAACAATGGAAATCATTGCCAGCCGCTGGTTGTCTCCGCCATATTAACCCTTACTATGCTGAATTAAATTGTGTCATCTGCTGGAAATGTTATATTTTCAATATTTCTGTTTTGGCAGCGCATGAGAATCGTCTGGAGACGATTCTCATGTGCTGTCAAAACAGGTTTTTTTTTGTTAAGAATTAAGGCAAAAATGAAAAACATCAGACGACAATTTTCGTCTCCCGCGTAGTGAGGGTTAAGCATGTAGCTGTGACTGGTGAAATGGGGCTTATGGGCTTTGTGACCAGTGTAGTTCCTGATCAAATAGCACACTCCTGCTACCTGATAATGATCCATATTGCATGTTAGAAGCACGACAGGTGTTTAATTAATGGAATTGCGCACAGTGCAGAATTTTGATCACACTGATCTGGGGCTACACTGGTCGCAAAACACATAAGCCCCATTTCTCCAGTCACAGCCACATATTCATTCAAGAGCCACTTTATGGTTGGTCCCCCATGCTCAAGGTCAAATAATTGCATTAATGTTTTGACAAAATTTAAAGTTTATGAGTACCTATCTCTGCACCCATGAGCTCGATTGTGACTTCACAATTATGTCTATTTATCACCATCCATAATTACAATCCCGTATCCCCCAAGGTCATGCGAAAGACGGTGGTGGTTTTGTCATCAGGTGCCTGTTTCACTAAACTTCTTAACCCTTTCCCTGATAGAGACGACTTTTGACGCCACTGCGGAAGATGTCTTTTGAAAACATTGTGGGAAAAGGAGAAATTGCTTGTAACAAGCAATTTCTCCTTTTCCCACAATGTTTTCTACTCTATCAGATAATTTAACCATCATTTGATTCTTTTATTCAGATGTTTTTGATTTGGAAGAGTCGAAATATCGCAAAACAGGGAAAGGGTTAATATAACAATATTTGTACGAAGAGTTTTATTAATTAGCTTCTCACATTAATCCTTTCACTGGAATGGACACTGATTGTTATTTTCCAACCAATCCAATGGTCACACAATGATTTTCAGACTACCGGTAGTCCAGTTATGAAAAGGGGATGTTTTGTTCTCAAAAATATGAAAATTACTTGTCACGAACCAGCTCATATGGATCTACACTGTTTGCCAATACAACTATAACGTTCTAACATTACAATTACATCATTACATAAGAACACATCCACTAAAGATTTTTGAACATTGGCTGTCAATGTTATTCTAAAATTACATTTTACAATTGCAAACTTCTTAAGTCTTACTAAGTTTAGTGCAACGGGCCCCAGAAATGTACCTCACTGTTAACCCTTAGACCACTATCTTAATATTTTTGTCGTCTGCTGTTTATTTTCTATTTTCCATTTTTATCATCAAAAACATGCTTTGACAGCACTTCAGAATCATTTCCATTGGAAATGATTCTGAAGTGCTGTCAAACCATGTTTTTATTGAGAAAATAAGGCAAGATATAAAAGCAACAGCAGACGACAATTGTTGTGAGTAGCGGTCTAAGGAATAAGTTATATAATAGACGAAAGGAGAGACATACAACCTGACTCCAGATTACTCATTGTGGGGTATACGAAGTAGCAAGAGTGCCAAAGGTCACAATATACGCTTGTTCGAGATGAAAGTCAGTGATGTGGACAACTTAGATCAATGTCATGTGTTATGTCAGTGGTATGTGATGTTTTGTTTGTCTATTGGTGTTTAACGGCCTATCAACAGCTAATGTCATGTAAGGCAGGGCAAACAGGTTTGATCCTGTTTTAACCTGCTCCATTGGGGGAAAATCCCAAAATCAGAATGGAATATTTACATAGAGAAAAAATATATTCAGCCCCTTCCCCAAAAATAGATTACAAATAATTGTAATACTCACATAATGGGTATAACCAGATTCAACTGTCACATACAAAATGCCAAAGACATATGTAAGGGCCAAGCCAGGTCTCCGGTTGGAATTCCGGTAAGGATGAACCCTGATCGTTAAATTACCCATCGCATGCTCCCACCTGCCACACATGATGTACATCACTGCCTGATGATAGGGTGCCAGTATTCTGTCTACGGACACAAGCGCTTAAAATAGAAGCTTGACAATAAATGTTTAACCAAGAAAAGTAACAAAGCAAATGAAGAGCAAAAGTTGGTCAATGTAATTTGAAGGTCATTTGTTTACAGTGTTGCACACCACTGGCTGATCATAGTGTGCAAGTATGGTGTATCGTATAATCTCCAGAAATAATATTTCAATCTTTCCAATTGTTGACATAACGGTACATATTGGTTATTACATTTGGCATACAGTCAAATATCGAAACCGCACGTATACTGTTGTCATGGCGATTATGGCGTCACTGGTTCGAATTCAACACATTTGTATGCAACGCTGTCAAACTGCTGCAAAAATGGTTCCGTCATAGTGTAATAAAATACAATTAAAGCCATGCATTCAACATTTACATTAGGCGTTATTTGCTGCAAGTTTGCCTCAACTTTGATAAAAATATGAATTGCTGACATCAGTGTCACTTTGAACATTCAGTTACCCAGTCTTACAAGTGTACATGCAGGATGTTTCCTGTTGGAATTTAACAAATTTTATCTGAATAATATTTGCTGTTAATGGAATTGTATATGTAACCAAAGTTAGTTTTATGTATTTCCTTTGTTCAGTATATAATTTACTTTACTCTTTCAATAATGTATATCACAGCTCCAGTTAAGATGCGTAATTTGACCAAATATTCGAGGTATTTTTCTTAGTTCTAATCACCAAAAATGGCAAGTTGGGAGTTCTTTAGAATCGTCTCAATGAGACGATTCTAAAGCACTTCCAAATTGCCATTCTTTGGTGACGAAATAACAAAATTCCCCCCAAAGTTGATCAAATTACGCACCTTAACTGGAGCTCTGTATATGGTACAGCTTTTCAACTCTTTCACACCTTTCTCAGCAATGTAAATTCCAGAGTATGACCTAGTGACATCAGTTATAATGATTTCAAAATGCTTGTACGAGCTGTAAGAAATATGTATCCTTCAAAAAGCAGACACTCATCGATATGTAAGCCAACATTTTTTAAGATTCAAACAGTATGTCAAAAGATATACAGTGAAATCGCGATGGCTCGAAATGCGATAGCTCGTAATGTCGGGCTCGCTCGAAGTGGCGACGCAGTCCCGATAATTTTCCCAATATGTTTAATGTATTTTACATGCGATGGCTCGAAGTGCAACTCCTCGAAAAATGCGATCGCTCGAAACAATTGTCAAGTCCCGCAGACACATTTTTCGCTATTTTGATATACGATGGCTCGAAATTGTTGTCGAGGTTTGTGTTTGGCTAATTATCACACCTCAGCAGTTAATTGCCGAAAGTGGCGCAATTTGATCGTTAACGTTGTTGATGGCGATCATTTTGTGAATTCTAATAATCTGTGGAAACTCTTATTTATTGTTATGCTTGTACATTATTTGTAAACTAAAAGTATTCTTAATTTGTTGTTGTTGTTTTGTGTCCCAGAACAGCTCAACGGCATACGACGATTTATTAAATATTCTGGGTTTCGTCCACTCGGAGTATTTAATAGAGTCCGTCGTAAGTCATTGGTCGTTTTTCGTTTTAACTCCCGTGTTATTCGAGAGGCTACCTGGGAATTACAACGAAAAACTCCCATTGAAAAGACCACTGTTTCGAGTGACGTCACAACCACCTGCTGCAATAATTATGTGCGCCGCTATTTATAGTGAATACTGGACCTTTTCTCCTTTTCACTTTGATAATAATTGAAATAAAGACAGTTTTGTAAATACATGTAGTTTATTTAATTTCGCATGATAATTAATCTGCGAATAAATATTATAATCATCTAAAACATGGATACATTCTATTGTGCTTTATTTATTTTCTAAATCCGACGGGTACAGTAGTCGGCAAATATAACAAAATCGAAAGATGCGATGGCTCGAAAGATGCGATCACTCGAACAAAATGTTTTTAAGTTTTTTAGGGCCACCCTGTATAACAAGAGGGCTATCGTGGCCATATTTTGCTCACATGGTTATTATACATATGCAAGGACATCTGAGAGAGCTACCGTCTGGTGATTATAATGGGAAGACATCGTTTAAAAGATTTTGTCCAACTTTATATGGGGGCCATCTTGGATTAAGTGCCGATCTCCAATTTCACCAAAAGACAATAACTATGAAGTTTGGCTAGCATTGGTCAAGCGTTTAGTAAGAAATGCTTGAATGCTGTAATAAAACTATACCAGTTTGACCTTTTGGTGGCCATCTTGAATGACGTAATCATCCGATTTCAATAAAAATCGCTTCAGAGTGATCGTCTACTCAATACCTTCGAGTTGATATATATATGCCATGACCATATTCGATAAAATGTGAAATTTTACCCCTAATTAACCCCACCCATTTTTTACCCCTGGGTCACCATTTTAACAAATCTGAAACAGCACCTATCAATCAATGATTCCTGCCAAGTGTCGTTGAAACTGGCCGGGCGGTTCATGAGAAGAAGAGCTTTTAAGAATTTGACCTGCTTTCCATGGTGGCCATCTTGGATTATTTGACGACCTCCAATTTTACAATTTTACAAATCTGACGTACCCCCACCCATAGATCATCCATGTGAAGTTTGACTAACCATTGGCCCAGTAGTTCGTGAAAGACGTTTGAAAGTGTGGACGGACGGACTAACAAAAAAAAAAAAGCCCTAACAATAGTTCACAAACAGGGAAGAACCAGTACAAGGTGGCTAGGACAAATAGAGTTAGCCACAAGAGAGAGAATAAACCCGAGTTACCTGAGCAGCCACTGACAGTCCAGGACAGCCGCCGCTGGGTTTTACAGTAGGCAGACCAGCCATTGCTGTACGGGTTATAGTCCATGTCGGGTAGATCCAACGGCTCACAATTATACTGATCTCTTTATTGTATACTGTACTAGAGTCTGACCAAAGTCATTTCAGAGATGTGTGTGTAAAAGACATTTACTGCAGCAAAGAACCATGTCTTCTACTATGGACACAAAGTGTGTGATATAAACCCTCATAAACTACACTTTCCTATTTACGCTTTTGATATAACAGAGCTCCAGTTAAGGTGCATAATTTGGAGGTAAATTTCTTATTTCTCCATCAAAAATGGCAAGTTGGGAGTGCTTTAGAATCGTCTCAATGAGACGATTCTAAAGGACTCCCAACTTGCCATTTTTGACGAAGAAATAACAAAATTTCACCCTAAGTTGGTAAAATTACGCACCTTAACTGTAGCTCTGTATAATATCTCTTATTGACACTTTCGATATATCTCTTATTTACATTTTCAATATAGACACATACTGTAGTATACAGTGCTAGTACTTAACCCATTTATTCCACATATGGATTCACAAGTTAAAAATTTAAGCATCAAATTAAAATATAAACACTTCAACACAAATCTGGTTCTCAGTGCATTGTCAAATACCGTCAGTCAGGAGAGTAACAAAACAGCAACTATCAGCAACTATCCATCCCTCACTTCATCAATTATTAACTATCAATATCAAGAAATAACACAATTTTAGCACGACCACATAAAGAATCCAGTGCAGTGACCACTCACTCTACATCCGAGTGGGAATTCTGTGAGACTGTCCCACACGTGAGCGGCTACATAAGCATTGGTGTATGCAGTCACACGTGGAAGACAATGCTAATCAAGGTACATGGGATTGTAAATGGGCTCCTACCTGAGAAAAGGTACCATAAGACATTCTCAACAATTGGAGATATTAGTCCTTGTAGGTTCACTCAGCAGGATTTAACCATTTGACTGGAATGGATTTTGATATGTCAATCTTGGTAACCAATCCAATCGTAAACAAAATGATTTTCAGGCTGGTCCATTTATGAAAAGGGGAGTCTTTTTGTTCTAAAAAATAAGAAAATTACTTGCAAAAGTGCAGATCCTGGCTCATCTGGATCTACACTTTTTGCCAATACCACTATACTGGCATGTAGTGTTGAGACAGTTCAAATGAGTGGTAACAACATATACTTTTGAGATGAAATAAAGATAATAGAGATTGTTTTTCTTCGAAAGTTTCATGCTACTATAATTGTATTCCGTGTAATTGATTAATCATTTTACTGCTGGCAGCAAGCATATCTCAGTGACTGACTGTCAAACTGCATTGGCCCTGATCAGACTCGCTGGGGCTATCAAATGCCATCATACACATGTCGCTGTGACTGGAGAAAAGAGGCTTATGGTACTTGCAACCAGTGTAGACCCAGATCAGCCTACGCATCCGTCTGTCTGTCAGTGTCTGCACTGTTCACCACACTGTTTCGAACAAACAACATATCCTTATTAGGCTACAAGACTCAAGGTGTATGATCACGTGGTACTAACAACAACAACAACAAGTACCGATTCAAAGTACGTATTCTTTTATAGTGTCCTTGTTAATTAACAGATTTTGATGAGATATGGCGCATCCAATGCGTCTTGTTAAGCTGCATTTGGTGGTCTCTGTATTTTCGCCCAAATTTCTGTCGTTTTTGCGAAGAATCGATATCCTTGTCTCTGACACGGAAATCGATTCTTCGCAAAAACGACACAAGTCTGTGCCAAACTCCCTAGACCACCAAATGCAGCTCATGAAGACGCGTTTGCTGCGCCATATTTCATCAAAATCCGTTGCATATTAAGGAAAATATCAAATAATACTTACTTTGGAGTGGGCGGCGTTGTTGTTGTAACCACGTGATCATGCACCTTGAGACTGGTAGCATATCAGAGCTTTGGCTGGTCACAAATGCCATAAGCTCCATTTCTCTAGTCGTAACCACATATTTACCCATACATCTAAGTAGCACATGTCTGATCAAGGTCTGCACAGTTTACTGGTGCATCAGTGAAACGCCTGTCATGCTTTGAACAAACAGCATTTATTACTCTTGCAAATTATTTGCACGGGCTTCGCTGTGAGAGTAAACCCGTAATCAACTCCTTACAAATAATACACCGTGAAGAGAACACCCGTAATTGCGCGCCTGTTTTCTTGGAAACCACGAGCTACCATGCAAAATGTTTACTTTTTATTACAGTCAAAATAAAGTTATTTGAAAACTTGGAAAGTGTTTCGACTAATGTAGAATGTTAATGTGATTCAACACATTCAAAACATGCAGTCGAATATATCTGGTTCATTGAAACAGCTGCGTAATTTGGATTTCAAAAAGTTTACATGACGTCACATTTGACGTCACACAACGCAACGTCAAAACGCGGAAAAACACGTCATTGTGTAACTATTCATGCGCACATCACAATTCATTGATTTTAATCTCAAAAATGGACTAAATGTGCATATATATCCGCCGTGGAAGTGTAATAAATAGGATATTCAATCGTACATGTTTGAATAGCGGAAATAATACACACGTGTCCGCCTAATTTGACGTGAAACATTTTACGCCCACGCGGAGTACAGTACCAGTGTACTGTGACATGACCATCACAGACTAGTCCTGTTTTCCAATGCCAGTGCACATCTATCTGTCCCATACATCTACAGCACATGTATTTTAAATGACTGAGATAACGACCATTATTGATTCGTTAGATCGCATTGCAAGACTGCAGCGATGATAATCTTAGGCGGGTAGTCTTCGTCATGACATACAAAAGGAGCCATGTTGTCATTGCAATCAGTGTAGACCCAAACCAGGGGCCCGTTTCACTAAACATCGTACGACTAAAATGTTCGTAAGCGCAATTTTAGAATTGTCTGAAAATTTCAATTGCTGGCTTTACATTTATTGAGCATAGGCTGCATATGCAGCCTATGCTCAATAAATGTAAATCCAATAATTGTTTACAAGAAAACATTGTTAATGTGACATTTACAGACTATGATAATTTTGCACTTACGAACATTTTAGTCGTAAGAAGTTTAGTGAAACGGTCCCCGGAATACCAATACATTCAACATACAGAGATACAACAGAATAGTTGATTGACTGGTTTATTCAGTCCAAGGTTATTGTTTACGTCCGTTCGAAAAAGGTCATACACTAAGTGGATATAAATATAAAATATACACATCTATGGGCGGAGAATTGCATTGAAATGTGGCTGTGACTGGAGAAGTGGGGCTTATGGGCTTTGCAACCAATGTAGATCCAGATCAGCCTGTGCATTCACGGTCTGATCAGGATCTGCAATGTTTGCCATACAATTAATGAAACACCCATCATCTAATAAGTAATATAGATTGTTATCAGACTGCCAGCATGTGCTATTTGATCAGAAGCTACACTGGTCACAAATTCTATAAGCCCCATGTCTCTAGTCACAGCCACAAATTACAACATGCACCCCCCTACCCCCAACGGCAGCGAAATGCTAAGCCAGGATGTCATGTCCTTACCACATCAGATATTTGCATGATACCCCTGAGATAATATTTCCCCCTCTCCAACAGTTCTAGTAATGCAAATGATCTAAGATTGATTAAATTGGGTTGTCTTATTCAGACAAGCGCCTGACCTAATCTTGCCCAGATTGTCAACACATCTGAACATTTATTGTTACATGGTTTCCGTTGTTTGCACATATGTACAAACAAATAGCACGTGCTGTTTGCACATGGCTTTAGGCAATGCTCATTCCGGGGCCGCGCGTAATGGAAGTGCCTTAATGACGTCACTACGCGGAAGTGCCTTCATGACGTCACTACTTCATGACGTTCATGACGCGGCCCCGGAATATGCATACTGAAAATTATCTACGTGAATGGGACGATTTTATAAAAGTACTGAAAATACTGAATATAATGCTCAAATTACATCAGTGTTTTGTTGGAAATGTAACAATAACGTTTGATCATGTCCAGCCGTGTGCAAACGTTTGCTGTGACCCGAGGGAACTGTTTGAACCCCAAGGCCGCAGTATTCAGTCTTAAAAAATAAAAATTTCTGAATACATGTATTGACATTGATGCCTATAACATTTCACACAAATGGGTGGTAAAAAGCAAAACTATTGAGATTTCATGATAACATTTGTTACTTATTAAAACTTATTACTACATCATTTTCAAATATGTCTGAGAATGGAGAAATGGTGCTTATGGGTCTTACGACCAGTGTAGATCCAGATCAGTCTGTGCATTCGCACAGTCTGATCAGGATCTGCACTGTTCGCCATTCCATCTTTGAAACACCCCTCATGCTTAAAACAAACAATATAGATTGTTATCAGGCTACACGAGTGTACTATTTGATCAGGAGCTACAGTGGTCACAAAACCCATAAGCCCCATTTCAGCCACACATAGGTTTTGTGCAAGAAAATTTGATTGAGTAGCTTCTAGCACTTTTATATTTGTGACACAGTTGTATTACAATTATAACACTTTGGCTACACACAGGATAAATCTGCATACAGAATTACCAGCTTGCACATTTCTTATGTGACATCTGCCACAAGATTTGACAAAACAAAGTCCAACATTCAAATATACAGACTGAAATACCCATGTTTGCAAACAGTGTTGGCCGTGATGAGCCATCTCATCAGGGTATACATACAAGTACACAGTTTTGTTTTCAGATTTATAATGCCCTGACTGGAGAAATGGGACTTATGGGTTTTGCCACCAGTTGAGATACAGATCAGCCTATAATTCCAGCACAAAAATATTTACACAATTCCCTAACAATTGATTGGTCTGAAGCAAGTCTCTGTCCAAAATTTATATCCCAGTAAACTCCCATGCCGAACTACTTTCCGTAACCGTCAGGCGCAGTTAAAATAATTCTTCAGAAAACGGAAAATAAACACATTTTCTTGATGAATTTATTTCAAATGCTGGAATTATAAGGAATTAATGGCCTTTTTGTTGAATTTATCGGGGATATAAACTTGGAAAAGTCGCGGGAATACTGGACGAGGCCTTCCGGCCTTCGTCCAGTATTCCCGCGACTTTTCCAAGTTTATACCCCGATAAATTCCACAAAAAGGCCATTCATTCCTATAGTGCATCCGCAAAGTCTGATGAGGATTTGCAAGGTTCGCCACACCTATCATGAAACACCTATCGTGAAACACCTATCGTGAAACACCTATCATGAAACACCTATCATGAAACACACCTATCGTGAAACACCTATCGTGAAACACCTATCGTGAAACACCTATCATGAAACACCTATCGTGAAACACATATCGTGAAACACCTATCATGAAACACCTATCGTGCTTCTAACAAGCAATACAGATCGTCATCAGGATATTTTATTTATTTGCGTTATATTATCAGGAGCTACACTGGTCAACAACCCCATAAGCCTCATTTCTTCAGTCACATCTGCAAATAATCCTTTGCAAATTAATGGAATAGTCTGAAAACTAACATGGCATATTGCTGGTAGACACTAAATGGTAAAAGATGATATTAATTAGCTAAAAAAAAACTTATGAAATAATTGTTTTATCTATAAGTGTATTCTCTTATTAACCCTTAGACCGCTACTCACAACAATTGTCGTCTGCTGTTGCTTTTACATCTTGCCATATTTCTCAATAAAAACATGGCTTGACAGCACTTCAGAATCATTTGCAATGGAAATGATTCTAAAGTGCTGTCAAAGCATGTTGTAAATTATTCTAAAGTACTGTAAAAGCATGTTTTTGATGATAAAAATGGAAAATATAAAATAAACAGCAGACAACAACAAAAACTAGAAAATGTGTTCATAGAACACGGATGCCCCACATATCGCTTTGATAATAAATGAGGCCAAATTGCAAGTAAAATTTTTTTTTGACCTGAGCATTAAAGTTTTTGAAGCACCAAGTATGTGACCTTGACCCTGGGCTTGGCGGGGGCAGGACGAACATGGATTTGGCACAGGGCAGTAGAGGACCATTAGAGCAATGTGTATATGAAGTATGAAGCTGATCCGTGAAAGGGAACAGAAATTATAAGATATTTACCCGAGCGTTAAAGTTTTTGAAGCACCAAGTATGTGACCTTGACCCTGGGCTTGGCGTGGGCAGGACAAACGTGGATTTGGCACAGGGCGGTAGAGGACCATTAGAGCAATGCGTATATGAAGTATGAAGCTGATCCGTGAAAGAAAATAGAAATTATAAGATATTTACCTGAGCATTAAGTTTTTGAAACATCAAGTATGTGACCTTGACCCTGGGCTTGGCGGAGGCAGGACGAACGTGGATTTGGCACAGGGCAGTAGAGGACCATTAGAGCAATGTGTATATGAAGTATGAAGCTGATCCGTGAAAGGGAACAGAAATTATAAGATATTTACCGGAGCATTAAAGTTTTTGAAGCACCAAGTATGTGACCTTGACCCTGGGCTTGGCGGGGTCAGGGCAAACGTGGATTTGGCACAGGGTGGTAGAGGACCATTAGAGTAGTGCATATATGAAGTATGAAGTTGATCCGTGACAGAAAACAGAAATTATAAGATATTTACCTGAGCATTAAAGTTTTTGAAGCACTAAGTATGTGACCTTGACCCTGGGCTTGGCGTGGCAGGACGAACGTGTATTTGTCACAGGGCGGTAGAGGACCATTAGAGCAATGCGTATATGAAATATGAAGCTGATCCATGAAAAAAAAATAAAAAAATTATAAGATATTTACCTGAGAGTTAAAGTTTTTGAAGCACTAAGTATGTGACCTTGACCCTGGGCTTGGCAGGGGCAGGACGAACGTGGATTTGGCACAGGGCGGTAGAGGAGCATTAGAGCAATGCGTATATGAAGTATGAAGCTGATCCGTGAAAGAAAATAGAAATTATAAGATATTTACCTGAGCGTTAAAGTTTTTGAAGCACTAAGTATGTGACCTTGACCCTGGGATTGGCGGGGGCAGGACGAACGTAGATTTGGCAGAGGAGCATTAGAGCATTAGAGCAATGTGTATATGAAATATGAAGCAGATCGGTCGAAGGATGAAGAAATTATGAGACAAGGGTAACACTAAATGTCCCCCTCTCCACTATCGTGGTGGGGCATAATAAGATAGCGGTCCAAGAGTTAAACTGCATAGATATGAAGGTTGATCTATATTTAGGTCTACACCGGTCATAATTATCATCACTTCAAAAAAAGTGGCCCAGAATGTTGTCACATATGCTAATTAATATAATTAAGTGCACTGAATAATTAATGAATTCTGATTGGTGTATGTCTTCATGGCTGGTTCTTACAGAGGCACCTTCCGAACAAATGGTGTTGTATTGCATACAATAGGTTTTTTTTGCAGTATAAACAAAAAATCAGTTACACTGATGGAGGATGTACCCTTCAAAAACGTAACCACAAATATAAGTCATTTGACCTGGACTTTGCGCACAGGTGCCAGGAATACACCTGGCATGAATTTGTTTACATATTTTATTTTTGTTATTTCTCAATGAAAATACATGTCGTGACCACTCATTTGAACCGTCTCGACGAGACGGTTCAAATGGTGGTCACGATATATTTTCTGAGTTCATATAAAGAAAATATTTAGGATTTTCCACAAATAAAATGGCGTATCCTCAGCATGAAATGGGTTAAATAATCACTCATGTGAGATTCTCTATTTACAACACTGTTTGCTATTCAGTCACTGCAGTCAAAGGTGGTTTATTACATATATTACAGACCCAGATCAGCTGGTGCCCCGATCAGGATCTACATTTTTTGCTATGGAGCGTGAGAAACATTTGTATTGCTAGCAACAAGAACAAGCTCATTTGGATCTACACTGTTGCACTGGGCTTTAGTATTGAACAGGTTAAATCATGTTTATTACTAATTTGCAAGATGATTTTCTGAGTAAAATAAACACAGAAAGTTGGTTAATCCTAAAAACAAATAGAAAATGTGTTCATAGAACAATGACGCCCCACCTACACCTACAGCTTTGTTAGTAAATGAGGCACAATTGTGAAATTCCCAAAGCTCACACAGAAATGTTAACAAGGAAAATAACTATGCAAATATGGCAATTGTAGGCCAAGGTCACATGGAGATGACTGTCATCTCCATGTGACCTTGGCCTACAATTGCCATATTTGCATAGTTATTTTCCTTGTTTCACAGTGTATGATAGCTGTATGACTAATAGTATTGAAATATAAGGTCAAACAAAAACTTTAAATATGGGAAACATTTATGCAAATACAGTGAAAACTGCTTTATCGGACACCTGAGTATTCCGACACACTGGGGAATCGGACACAATTAAATAGTCCCGGCAAATGCCCATTCGGCCCTGTGTTAATTTGTCAATGTATTCGGACATCTGGTTATTGTGTAATCGGACATGGTTACCTGATCCCGCCAACACCTTTAATATATAAACACACCTGTGTATTCCGACACGCGTCATCACCGCACTTGATTGCCATTTGTGAAAAGCCGCTAACGCTCACAGCAGGAACCTATGTTTGGTCGTTAATCCATAATTGCGAACAATGAATGTATAACCCGATAATGACAACCCTTAAGGTGAGTAGAAAATAAAAGTAAGTTGTGGCAGGTAAGTAAAACTACTTCATTGTGTGTTTGTCAATAAATGTAGCGAGTGCAATGTTTAAAAAAAAAATGGATACGTTTTCAACTCTTAAAAGATAATTTTCATAGAAAATATTCGCGATTTGATTTCAGATAATATAGCAAAAATATAATTAATTAAATTTCAACTTTGTATGGTATTCTGATAAATTCCAGGATGGCCGCCAAAAGTTGGATACAATTTTAATTAATTTAACTAGGCAAATGGTTTTACGGAAATTGAAAAAAAAATGGATTTTATCATCTGAGACAGGCATGCCATCGCCAAAACGGGCAAGAAATGAGCTGAATTTGGAAGAGAAGCTGCAATGCAATTGATTAAAGATTCAGAAACTTGCCCTAGTCCAACACAAAAGGACATGTCCGATAAATATGGAATTGGCCGTTCTTCTGTTTCAAACATATTGAAGAAAAGGGGAATTTATAGTGAGCATTATGAGAAAAATTTAGATTCCAAGATAATGCGATTCGTGTCTGGTTCTCAGTTTGGCGAACTGAATGAGCTGAGCTGTTGCACAGATGGTTTACTATGGCACGGTAAAAAAACAAGAGAAGGCACTACATTTCGCTTGTGAACTTTCATTTGCTGACTTTAAAGCCTCCAATGGATGGCTTGAGAGCTGGCGTAAAAAAGTATGCCATCAAGTTTCATAAAGTGTGCGGTGAAAGTGGCGACGTAAACATGGGAATGGTTGATGATTTCCGATTGAGATTGCCAAGCCTTGTACCTGGCCAGAACCAATCTATAATTGCGACATAAGTAAGTAACACACGGTATACACCCTTGTTTACTACAGTTCACTATAAGATCGCTATATTGAGTGCCATTGAAAAACAGTACTCGATAGCTCAGTCGGTAGAGCTGAAGACTGTTTATGTTGGGGTCGTGGGTTCCATTCCCACGAAAATTAATTTAAAAAAAAAACAAGAAACGAGGCAAAGCCACGAAGGCCAGATTTTTTCCAAGCATGGACACTTGGATAACATAATTATACCCACTTTTTGTAGACTAGATGGACGTGGCCTGCATGTCGCGCCTTGGGGCGAGGCATGGACACTAAAAAAATAGATATAGTAGACGGAAAAACTTTAACGAAAAAACTTTAACCGGACACACGGATGTACGGACGGACGGACGTATGCCAAAATGCCGACGATATCGCGCTTTCCGCAAGCGGGTGCGATAATGACGATAAACACCCATGTGAAGTATCAAGGTAATGGGTGAAGCAGTTGCAGAGATATAGTACACGAAAAAACTTTAACAAATAAATTCAAAGTAATTTGACCTTGACATTGCGCACGGGCCGCACGGTTAGGGGTTAGAATGAAAATATGGACGATGATAAACACCCATGTGAAGTTTCAAGGTAATGGGCGAAGCAGTTGCAGAGATATAGTATAAGAAAAAGTTGTAACCAAAAAATTTAACCAGATGTACGTTAAAAAGTTAACGTTGAAAATGGCTAAGTCAATTACGTAGAAATAATAGGTGAAGGTAAAAAAATGGTCACATATTGGATAGTTGTATGTGGTAGGCACCCCTTGGTTATGAAGCTGTGAAAGTTTGGTGGTCCTAGGTGGTACAGTACCATAGAAATGGACTTAAACACGAAAACTTAACATTGTAAACGCGAAAACTTAACATTGAAAATGGCTAAGTCGACTGCGCTGAAAAAATGGCTCAAGATAAAAAAAAAGTAACATGTTGGATAGTAATATGTGGTGGGCACCCCTTGATTATGAAGCTGTGAAAGTTTGGTGGTCCTAGGTGGTACAGTACCAAAGAAATGGACTCAAACACGAAAACTTAACATTGTAAACGCGAAAACTTAACATTGAAAATGGCTAAGTCGACTGCGCGGAAAAAATAGATAAAAAAAAAGTAACATGTTGGATAGTAATATGTGGTGGGCAACCCTTGATTATGAAGCTGTGAAAGTTTGGTGGTCCTAGGTGGTACAGTACCATAGAAATGGACTTAAACACGAAAACTTAACATTGTAAACGCGAAAACTTAACATTGAAAATGGCTAAGTCGACTGCGCTGAAAAAATGGCTCAAGATAAAAACAAGAAACGAGGCAAAGCCACGAAGGCCAGGTTTTTTCCAAGCATAGACACTTGGATAACATAATTATACCCACTTTTTGTAGACTAGATGGCCGTGGCCTGCATGTCGCGCCTTGGGGCGAGGCATGGACACTAACAAAATAGATATAGTAGATGGAAAAACTTTAACCAAAAAACTTTAACCGGACACACGGACGAACGGACGGACGTATGCCAAAATGCTGACGATATCGCGCTTTCCGCAAGCAGGTGTGACAATGATGACAAGCAATGGGTGAAGGATAAACACCCATGTGAAGTAGTATGGTCAGTTGCAGATATATAGTACACGAAAAACTTTAACAAAAAAATTCAAAGTAATTTGCTGAATGGGCACGGATCCCTTTGCAAGCAGGTGCACAATGATGATAAACACATGGAAGTATCAAGTATGTTGAAGCAGTTGCGCTCAAGTAACTGCTTTAACAATTCAAAAGTAATGACCTTGGATTGCACGAGATGCGCTCAAGCAGGCACATGAAGATAACACCCATGTGAAGTATCAAGGTATTGGGTGAAGCAGTTGCAGAGATATAGTACACGAAAAAACTTTAACAAAAAAATTCAAAGTAATTTGACCTTGACATTGGGCACAGGATCGCGCTTTCCGCAAGCAGGTGCGACAATGATGATAAGCACCCATGTGAAGTATCAAGGTATTGGGTAAGCAGTTGCAGAGATATAGTACACGAAAAAACTAACAAAAAAATTCAAAGTAATTTGAACTTGACATAGGGCACAGGATCGCGCTTTCCACAAACAGGTGCGACAATGATGATAAACACCCATGTGAAGTATCAAGGTATTGGGTGAAGCAGTTGCAGAGATATAGTACACAGAAAAACTTTAACAAAAAAATTCAAAGAAAGTAATTTGACCTTGACATTGGGCACAGGATCGCGCTTTCCGCAAGCAGGTGCAACAATGATGATAAACACCCATGTGAAGTATTAAGGTATTGGGTGAAGCAGTTGCAGAGATATAGTACACAAAAAAACTTTAACAAAAAAATTCAAAGTAATTTGACCTTGACATTGGGCACAGGATCGCGCTTTCCGCAAGCAGGTGCGACAATGATGATAAGCACCCATGTGAAGTATCAAGGTATTGGGTGAAGCAGTTGCAGAGATATAGTACACGAAAAAACTTTAACAAAAAAATTCAAAGTAATTTGACCTTGACATTGGGCACAGGATCGCGCTTTCCGCAAGCAGGTGCGACAATGATGATAAACACCCATGTGAAGTATCAAGGTATTGGGTGAAGCACTTGCAGAGATATAGTACACGAAAAAACTTTAACAAAAACATTCAAAGTAATTTGACCTTGACATTGGGCACAGGATCGCTCTTTCTGCAAGCAGGTGCGACAATGATGATAAACACCCATGTGAAGTATCAAGGTATTGGGTGAAGCAGTTGCAGAGATATAGTACACGAAAAAACTTTAACAAAAAAATTCAAAGTAATTTGACCTTGTCATTGGGCACACCGGATCGCGCTTTCTGCAAGCAGGTGCAACAATGATGATAAACAACCCATGTGAAGTATCAAGGTATTGGGTGAAGCAGTTGCAGAGATATAGTACACGAAAAAACTTTAAACAAAAAAATTCAAAAGTAATTTGACCTTGACATTGGGCCACAGGATCGCGCTTTCAGCAAGCATGGTGCGACCAATGATGAAATAAACACCCATGTGAAGTATCAAGGTATTGGGTGAAGCAGTTGCAGAGATATAGTACACGAAAAAAACAAAAATTTAACAAAAAAATTCAAAGTAATTTGACCTTGACATTGGGCACAGGATCGAGCTTTCCGCAAGCAGGTGCGACAATGATGTAAATACACCATGTGAAGTATCAAGGTATTGGGTGAAGCAGTTGCAGAGATATAGTACTACGAAAAAACTTTAACAAAAAAAATTCAAAGTAATTTGACCTTGACATTGGGCACAGGGGCCGCACGGTTGGGGGTTAGAATGAAAAATATGGATTGATGATAAACACCCATGTAAAGTTTCAAGGTAATGGGCGAAGCAGTTGCAGAGATATAGTATAACAAAAAAGTTTTAACCAAAAAACTCTAACCAGACGTACATTAAAAAGTTAACGTTGAAAATGGCTAAGTCAATTACGTAGAAATAATAGGTGAAGGTAAAAAAATGGTCACATGTTGGATAGTTGTATGTGGTAGGCACCCCTTGGTTATGAAGCTGTGAAAGTTTGGTGGTCCTAGGTGGTACAGTACCAAAGAAATGGACTTAAACACGAAAACTTAACATTGTAAACGCGAAAACTTAACATTGAAAATGGCTAAGTCGACTACGCGGAAAAAATGGGTCAAGTTAAAAAAAAAAGTAACATGTTGGATAGTGATATGTGGTGGGCACCCCTTGATTATGAAGCTGTGAAAGTTTGGTGGTCCTAGGTGGTACAGTAACAAAGAAATGGACTCAAACACGAAAACTTAACATTGATTGTGGACGCCGCCCGCCGCCGCCCCCGCCGCCGCCCGCGCCCGCCCGCCCTTTTCGCCAATCCAATAGCCTGGATTTTTTTTCAAAAAAAACCTGGCCTAAAAAAGTAACATGTTGGATAGTAATATGTGGTGGGCACCCTTGATTATGAGCTGTGAAAGTTTGGTGGTCCTAGGTGGTACAGTACCAAAGAAAATGGACTCAAACACGAAAACTTAACATTGTAAACCGCGAAAACTAACATTGAAAATGGCTAAGTCGACTGCGTCGGAAAAATATGTATAAAAAAAAAGTAACATGTTGGATAGTAATATGTGGTTGGCACCCTTGATTATGAAGCTGTGAAAGAGTTTGGTGGTCCTAGGTAAGGTACAGTAACAAAGAAAGGTGGACTGAAAACACGAAACTTAAGAAAACTTAAACACTGATTGTGGACGCCGCCCGCCCGCCCGGCTTCGCCAATCCAATAGCCTGGATTTTTTTAAAAAAAACCTGGCTAAAAAAAGTAACATGTTGGATAGTGATAGTGGTGGTGGGCACTCCTTGATTATGAAGCTGTGAAAGTTTGGTGGTCCCAGGTGGTACAGTAACAAAGAAATGGACTCAAACACGAAAACTTAACATTGATTGTGGATGCCGACCGCCGCCCGACCCGCCCGCCCGCCCCCGGCGGCTTTCGCCAATCCAATAGCATGGATTTTTTTCTTCAAAAAACCTGGCTAAAATTAAGCTTTTTTTTTTAATTTAAACCTTACAACGCGAGAAATTAAATTTATTGTCTGCATTTTTCATTATTGCTTTCCTATTTAGAATATAAAACACAGTTTAACAGTGCATTAGAATTATAAATTTAGAAAAATATAGAAACACAACAAGTTTTGTTTTGCTTCCCGCATAGTAAGGGTTAATACACACCGGCCGTGTAACTGTATGGGATTCTTTATCGGTTTTGCAGGAGCTTACCTGACAAGACGTTATCGGAGAAATTGAAAGCGTGTACTGGGGGAAAACTCTCCAAAGAACGACTGACTGTTATGTTGGCCTGTAGTGCCACGGCGATAAACTAAAGCCATTAGTGATCGGGAAAGCACGACGCCCGAGATGCTTCAAGAACATTAACGTTGACTGGCTACCTGTTTATTGGCGATCCAATAAACGGGCTTGGATGACCGCGGATACATTTACTGATTGGGTGAACACCATCAATGTGGAAATGAAGAAGCAGAAACGCAACATTGTACTGTTCATGGACAATGCCACGTCCCATTCAAAAGACTGTCTTGAGTAACGTGACACTCAAATTTCTTACGGCGAACACGACATCAGTGTTACAACCGCTCGATCTAGGGATTATTCGGGCGTTTAAGGCGCGATACCGGAAGCACATGATTTATCACAAACATAGAGAACTGTAACACGGCAACCAAACTAACCAAAAATATGTCAGTGTTAGATGCCATTTATTGGATAAACAGTTAGTGGCTGGAAACCAAACCCGTAACGATTGCAAAATGCTTTCGAGATGCGGGGTTCCCGATTGTAACACAATCAGATGATGTAGACGCTGATGTGTATGACCCGGACGATGACCCGGACAATGACATACCATTGGCACTGCTAGTGAAAAATGCGGACAAATTATTAGACACATTGACACAACTTGATCTGGTAACAGATGCTGAGGACGAAATTCCCACCGAGGAAACGTTGACGGAGACTGGGAACGTACACTATTGACAGACGTGCATGACCAAAGGAAGACGGATACGGACGTTGACTCTGATAATGATGACTAACCCGACAGCCTACATACTGACCTAACGTATGCAACCGTGAACAATATGCTTAAGGACATTAAAACGTTTGCGTTGATAAAAGACGATCGGTATTTATTGCCCATTCAAGGCCTAATAGGTATGACCCAGAACACGATCCTGGTTGAAAATGCTGCAAAAAAAAACAAACAAAAATGGACCAATATTTTTCTGTACAATAAAGTGCTTTGTGTTCGAGTAGACATGAACAGGTTGAACTGGGACTACACTGTGCTATTAGTCTAGCCGTGGGGCGTGTGGGGAGGGGTGGTAATATGTGCTTGTGTAGTACATGCACCATACACATTCCTATTTGTGTTTCCATACTGTACTATTTGTGTACAATGCATGTAAATAAACGTAGATCACGTTTGCAGGTCAATTTGTTATTTCTTTACATTAAAACACAAAAACTGGTCAATCCGACACACTGGTTAATCCGACATATCGGCCTGGTCCCAGAGCATGTCGGATTAACCAGGTTTCACTGTATTGCATTTGTAGGTTAATGTCACACAAAATTCATTTAATTCACAGTGGGTTGCGGTGCACATCACTGGCTCGTGATAGTGTGCAAGTATGGTGGCTGTAGGCCTAATACTATAGAAGCTGAAACAAAAACTATAAAAAAGGGAAATAACTACGTAAATATTGCAATTGTAGGTCAATGTCACATGGAGGTCGTTTGTATCACAATGGTTTGCGGTGTACATTACTGGCTTATGATAGTGTACAAGTATGGTGGCTACAAGCCTAATACTATTGAAGATACAAGCTCAAACAAACATTGTAACCAAGGGAAATAACTATGTAAATATTGCAATTGGCTGTAGGCCTAATACCATTGAAGATACATGTACAAGTTCAAACAAACGCTTTAACCAAGGGAAAGAACTATATAAATATTGCAATTGTAGGTCAATGAAGGTCATTTGTATCACAATGGTTTGCAGTGCACATCACTGGCTTATGGTAGTATGAAAGTATGGTGACTACAGGCCCAAGGTGCATGATCACGTGGTTATAATGCATCAGTCAATGTAAATCCCCGCTCCCCCCCTCCGGAGGAGGGGTGGGGCTTTACCGGGGCATACCCCGGGGCTTTTACCTTTCATGATGCCCCGCACTGCGGGGACTTTACTGGGGCTTTAACTGTTGCTAAGAAATTGAGCGGGGACATACCCCGGGGCTTTACCGGGGTTTTATCAGACTGTTATCAAGATATGTACATGTATGTTTACCTGAATACTGTTGTGTGGGAGGGGTGACATGGGTTTAAACTGTTTAATACGATCTACTTTCACTGTGGACTGTTTAATACTGGCAAATTTTGTTTAATATAAACAAAATTGTTTTCAAATAATTCCTCTGTTTATATTGCACTGCCGTTATCCGTTATCCAAGCCCCCCCCCCACCCCCAAACACGTGGAAAATTCTGAGACATTCCCCCCCCCCCCCCACACACACTGAAGGAAAAAAAAAACCCAGACCCCCCCCCACCCACCCCCCCCCTGGAAAGTGATTACATTACCGACCAACCCTGGAAATTCACGAGACCCCCCCCCCCCACCTGGAAAGTGATTCTTTACCCAACAAACCCTGGAAAAATCCCGAGACCCCCCCCCCCCCCTCCCCCCTGGAAAAATCCCGAGACCCCCACCCCCCCACTGGAAAAATCCTATTTCTCACACACACACCCTCCCCATGTAAGTAAAAGTATAAAGTGCTGCATTTTATACTATTAATAGGGGGGGGGGGTGTACTTTTTTATGAACCCTGTCTCGAAGAGACCGGTGTCATATAGTGTTTGCACCGTCCGTGTGTCCGTGCGTTAATACGGTTAAGAAGTTTGTATCATGCAAGGGTCCACTTTTGCGCTATTTAATACTATTCACACATATCCGACCTTCCTTCTACCGAGTCCGTGGGTGGTGCCAAAGGTTAGCGGCTATTTATTTGGTTACTACTATTAACAGGAACGTACCTATTTCAAAGCAACAAACACATATTTACCCTGTACTTAGTCGACCCTACTTGTCCTAACTGTCATTTGGAGGCGGAGCTAGGATGCGTCACACATGCTACTAAGATGACCCAGCACTACACAAAGTTCGGAAACAGACCTACCCGGCGTTTCGTCAAGAAATCCAAAAAGTGCTAGGAGACTCGAACTTTTACAAACTAAACATATCGGTCATTACCCAGCTGATCATCGACTGTAACGGTTTCAAAAACAACTATATCACTAAGTCAACCACCCTAGAAATAGAACGAGTAGCAGGCCAAATGTGCTACCAATTACATCTACAACGAATAAAGCTGCTTGGGTTGTAATAATGGCTTCCCATACTAATAAAAGTTCCCAGATATCTACTATTTATAAGTGACATTTTGCTCTACAACACATCATTTTCGTGCAAGAATATTTCACATTTAAAATCACCAGATGGCCCCGCAGTGCGGGGCATTTTACCGACCATGTTGCCCCGCAGTGCGGGGCCTTCACCGGGGCTTTAACAGCAACGAAAATATAAGCCCCGCTATTCCCCCGGAGGGGGGGGGGGCGGGGCGGGGACTTACATTGACTGATGCATAACAACAACAATGTCGCCCACTCCAAAGTAAGTATTATTTGATATTTTCCTTAATATGCAACGGATTTTGATGAAATATGGCGCAGCAAATGCGTCTTCATGAGCTGCATTTGGTGGTCCAGGGAGTTTGGCACACACTTATGTCGTTTTTGCGAAGAATCGATTCTTCGCAAAAACGACAGTAGTGTGGGTGAAAATACAGAGACCATCAAATGCAGCTTAACAAGACGCGTTTGATGCGCCATATTTCATCAAAATCCGTTACGTAATAAGGATACTATAAAAGAATACGTACTTTGAATCGGTACTTGTTGTTGTTGTTAGTACCACGT
Organism: Conchocele bisecta; assembly: GCA_029237695.1. Taxonomy (NCBI): domain Eukaryota; kingdom Metazoa; phylum Mollusca; class Bivalvia; order Lucinida; family Thyasiridae; genus Conchocele; species Conchocele bisecta. The sequence continues at coordinate 77,337,844 of CM055272.1, forward strand.
GATCATACACCTTGAGGCCTAATACTATTGAAGATACAAGCTTAAACATTTTAACAAAGGGAAATAACTATGTAAATATTGCAATTGTAGGGCAAGGTGACACAAAGGTCATTTGATTCACAGTGGCTTGCAGTGCATATCACAGGCTCATGATTGTGTACATGTATGGTGGCTGTAGGCCCAATACTATCGAAGATACAAGCTCAAACAAAAACATTAACCAAAGAAAATAAATAACTATGTAAATATTACAATTGCAGGTCAAGGTCACACAAAGGTCATGTGTTTCACAGTGGTTGTGGTGCACATCATTGGCTCATGACAGTGTGCAAGTATGGTGGCTAAAACTTTAACCTTGTGACAGACGGACCGACAAGGGTAACACAAAATGCCCCTCCACTATTGTGGTGGGGCATAACAATCTAATTGTTCAAGACTGTAGTTTTTAAAACGTACAGGTAGGGCCACTATGAAATATTAAATAAGGTAGCAGTGACCAGTTAGCCGCCAACAATGGCACCATAGAAATATTACACTTTACGCTGATTAAAATTCACTTTGATGGTTTAATTATTATTTTCTACTTGATTTTTTATTTTAATCAGATTTTACATCGTATTAATTGATGAATGCTCATTCCAGGGCCATCTGCCTGTTCCCATTGATCAGAAATGGGCAAATACGAATTGAGGCTATGTTGTGTTTCAACCAATAATTTATTCCAGAGAAAACGTATGGATGGGAATTGGTTAGCACCATGATAGTACATTTGCCTTTGGATGATGATTGAGAAAATATGCAACTTTCAATCTCTACTTCTGCCAGTGATGTGGCACGGCATGGTTTTAAAGTGAAAATTTCACCTCAGAATTTGATAATTTTAATGAGGTTGCACCGAGATATGCCTGCATAGGTAAGGAGCACTAATTGAGCAGCATATTTGTGTTTATGTAAAAGCTTCTAGTGTGTCTTGTTCACAAATGTCGAATGCATATTGCTGTCTGCCCTCTTATTTGGAATATTGCATTAAATACATACTGTCAGAGGGCGTGAAATGGATAATTTGAAATAAATGGCCACTGGCCCCTGAACACAATGCAAAAATATTTTATGCAAGGGACATAACTCTGACCAAAATCCCAAGTATACTAGCCGAGAGTTCTCCCTATAACGTGACATGTGAGACAATTTCTTGTGTAGTGCATGAAATGTGAACATTACTGCCAAAATTGTTGTGTTTCAAAGGAGCTGGTGTTAATCAAATATTTACTTAAATATTTAAAGGTACTTTATGCCAATACACATCATAATGTAACCACACAAGTATGAAGGCTACATGCATTCACAGGTTGAAGTAACGGACCAAGGTCTACAAATACATTAAATATACCTAAAAGTATCAATAAGTGGGAAATAATTCCAGCACAAAAATATTTACACAATTCCCTAACATTTGATTGGCTCGTAGCAAGTCTCTGTCCAAAATTTATATCCCAGTAAACTCCCACGCCGAAATACTTTCCGTAACCGTGAGGCGCAGTTAAAATAATTCTTAAGAAAACGGAAAATAAACACATTTTCTTGATGAATTTATTTCAAATGCTGTAATTATAAGGAATGAATGGCCTTTTTGTGGAATTTATCGTGGATATAAACTTGGAAAAGTCGCGGGAATACTGCACGAGGCCTTCCGGCCTTATTCCAGTATTCCCGCGACTTTTCCAAGTTTATACCCCGATAAATTCCACAAAAAGGCCATTCATTCCTATAATAAATAAATTGAAAACAAGTGTTTACTCCCTGTTAGAACACATTACCAAGGTGTCTATGTTTTTAATGGTCCGTACTCGGACGGCGTCAAGACAACAGACTCTCATGAAACAGTCAACCGATTTATATCATTTCCGCCAATTGCAGAAGTTAAGCAAATGTTAGCCCTCCGCAACAATATATTCCCCAATGTGCTATGTCAACAAGTTTTCGAGCTAATCGGTTAATTGTTTTGTGAGAGTCTGTTGTCTCGATGACAAGGGTAACACTAAATACCCACTCCACTATCTGTTTGGGGCATAAAAACACTATGGGAATTCATATCTAGATTTGGAAGGACAGACAAACAGACACAATGACAACGTACTGGAGAAATGGAGCTAATGGGTGTTGCGACCAGTGTAGCCCCTGTTCAGCCTGTGCATCGGCAGTCTGATCCAGATATGCACGGTTAGACCCCTACTCACAACAATTGTCGTCTGCTGTTGCTTTTATATCTTGCCTTATTTCTCAATAAAAACATGGTTAGACAGCACTTCAGAATCATTTCCAATGGAAATGATTCTGAAGTGCTGTCAAAGCATGTTGTAAATTATTCTAAAGTGCTGTCAAAGCATGTTTTTGATGATAAAAGAAAAGAGAAAATGGAAAAGAGAAAATAAACAGCAGACAACATAAAAAACTAGAAATGGACGCTTGTCGACAAGCGCATGTGTATCCCCCTCCCCAGATACACAAGTAGTTTGAAAAAAGGGTGTTCGAGTTATGCTCCGGAGACAAAATCATGTGACGGAAAAAACAAAGGGAGATAACTAAAAAATTAGTGATGCAAGAGTTGTCATTCTTGCGTGACACACCTTTAGGGTCGTGGTCTATGCATGTGTGAAGTTTCATGAAAATATTCCAAAGGGTGTTCCAGATTATGCTCCGGACACGAAATCAGTGCACGAAACAACAAAGGGAGGTAACTAAGAAATTAACGACGCAAGAGTTGTCATTCTTACGTGCGACACACCTTTGGGTCATCTTCTATGCATGTGTGAAGTTTAATAAACTAGAAAATGTGTTCATAGAACACGGATGTCCCACATATCGCTTTAATAAAAAATAAATGAGGCCAAATTCCAAGTCAAAATTTTCTTTACCTGAGCGAAATTAAAGTTTTTTGAAGCACCAAGTATGTGACCTTGACCCTGGGCTTGGCGGGGGCAGGACGAACGTGGATTTGGCACAGGGCGGTAGAGGACCATTAGAGCAATGCATATATGAAATATGAAGCTGATCCGTGAAAGAAAACAAAACAGAAATTATAAGATATTTACCTGAGCGTTAAAGTTTTTGAAGCACTAAGTATGTGATGTTAATCCTGGGCTTGGCGGGGGCAGGACGAACGTGGATTTGGCACAGGGCGGTAGAGGACCATTAGAGCAACGCGTATATGAAATATGAAGTTGATCCGTGAATGGAAAGAAAAATTATAAGATATTTACCTGAGCGTTAAAGTTTTTGAAGCATTAAGTATGTGACCTTGACCCTGGGCTTGGCGGGGGCAGGACGAACGTGGATTTGGCACAGGGCGGTAGAGGACCATTAGAGCAATGCGTATATGAAATATGAAGATGATCCATGAAGGAAAACAGAAATTATAAGATATTTACCCGAGCGTTAAAGTTTTTGAAGCACTAAGTATGACCTTGACCCTGGGCTTGGCGGGGGCAGGACGAACGTGGATTTTGGCACAGGGTGGATACGACGGGGGTGGTAGAGGACCATTAGAGCAATGCGTATATGAAATATGAAGCTGATCCGTGAAAGAAAATAGAAATTATAAGATATTTACCTGAGCGTTAAAGTTTTTGAAGCACCAAGTATGTAACCTTGACCCTGGGCTTGGCGGGGGCAGGACGAACATGGATTTGGCACAGGGCGGTAGTGAACCATCAGAGCAATGTGTATATGAAATATGAAGCAGATCGGTCGAAGGATGAAGAAATTATGAGACATTTACCCGAGTGTTAACGTTTTGTGACGGACGGACGGACGGGAGGACGGACGGGAGGACGGGACGCACGTTCCTACGAATGAAAACTTGTTGGGTTTTTACTGTATAAAAATACCCAACACTATCCTAAACCTACCCAATAAGATCCCCATACGCTTACAACAAGTACCCATTCGTGTGTGCGGACGGACGGACGGACGGACGGACGGAAGGACAAGGGTAACACTAAATGCCCCGTCAACTATCGTGGTGGGGCATAAAAATATTCCAAAGGGTGTTTGAGTTATGCTCTGGATACGAAATCAGCATGAACCAACAAAGGGAGATAAGTAAACAAGAATTCCGCGGTATCAAATGCCTCGCCTTGTCCCGCCTTGACCTCGAGCCTGGGCCCGAAAGCAATTTTCACTGGCCCGAACATATTATACAATTATTGACTAGTGAGCCAAGGAATATCAGATTATATTCTATGGCTCACTAGTCAATAATTGTTTTATTATATGATAATAGTCTGTATATAGCACTTACGACCTTATGCTACTAGACAAAAATTGAAAAAGAATTTGAAAAAAAAAATGGAAAAAAAGTTTAAAAAAATTAAAAATAATAATGCTTGCAACTGGAGCCCTGAATTGAGCCCAGAATTGAGCCCAGAATTGTTTTTTCATAGTCCTATATTTATCTACATATATCTGCACAGGTCCACATAATGCCACAATATTTTCAACACAGTTTACGGAAATGTAATATCCAATGTAGTAATTTATCTGTATAAATTACCTGTGGTCAAGAGTGGTCAAGACTGGTCAAGACTGGTCAACACTGGACATTTGCACATGCTAGCACATGCACAGGTGAATGGTTCTCCCAGTCTCTATTGTTCTCTCTACAGGTAAGGTGTACAGAGCACACGAGAAAACGGGTATTCATGCATTATTGTCCAGTTTGTAGAGTGTGCAAAACAAAAAAGGGAGATAACTAAAAAATTAGCTATGCAAGAGTTGTCATTCTTGTGCACGACACACCTTCGGTTCGTGGTCTAATTGAATGTGTGAAGTTTCATAAAAATATTCCAAAGGGTGGTCGAGTTATGGTCAATCAGTGCGCGAAACAAAAAATGGAGATAACTCAAAAATTAGCTATGCAAGAGTTGTCATTCTTGTGCGCGACACACCTTCGGGTCGTGGTCTATGCATGTGTGAAGTTTCATGAAAATATTCCAAAGGGTGGTGGAGTTATGCTCCGGACACGAAATCAGTGTGAGAAACAAAAAAGGCAGATAACTCAAAAATTAGCTATGCAAGAGTTGTCATTCTTGTGCGCGACACACCTTCGGGTCGTGGTCTATGCATGTGTGAAGTTTCATGAAAATATTCCAAAGGGTGTTCGAGTTATGCTCCGGACAAGAAGTATCTGCGGCGGACGCGGATGCGGACGCGGCGCGCTGTCAAATCCATAGTATCCCCCGACGGAGTCCGGGGGATACAATAAGATAGCGGTCTAAGGGTTAATTCCAATTAATGCACTAGCAGATCGGGAGTTGGGACACAAATGTCATAGCCCCATTTCTCTAGTTACATGTCAAGAGCTAGACTGATCACCAATGGCACAAACCCAATTTCTTTAGTCATATGCCAGGAGCTAGACTGGACTGCAGTTACAGATCAGGTGGTTGACAGGTCACCAATGCCATAAGCACCGTTTCCCCGGTTACAGATCAGGAGTTAGACAGGTCACCAATGCCACAGCCCCATTTCTCCGGTCACAGTGCCAACTACGTTATGTCTTACCAGGCGTATCCTGAAGCGGGTCGAAGGCATGGAGAGATTCCCGTCCTGGGTTGACCTGCAACATTACAAAGAAAATAGGCTAAGAAACGCGTAGGAATTACGAACCTTGCCGAGGAATTCCTACCGTTTCCGAGCCGAGCCTGATAAACTTGATACTAAAAGACATTAGCTTGATATACTATTTATCAGGTAGTGTTTTATGCTACAGAATGAACAAATAAGACAGGGCTTTCATTGAAATGAACATGGATTTTTTTACATTGCGTCATGACACAGACGTCATTCGGTAACGAACGTGACGTAGTTCAACCAATTATAAGTCATTTTTGAATGTGTTGTAACCCGGATATGGATATCTAGTCAATGCAACATATGACAATTTATTATCAGATGGCGTGTATTCTGCCCATGCATAGCAAAGGTACCTGATAAAGTGAATAACACAGGTGAATAACACATACCACAGACCTCCAGATAAGGTGCGTATTGGCATATGTTGCACACTTATTTTAGCAGAATATGCATTGATTATCAAAAGTGGGAGTACAAAATACCCACAACAATGTGAAAATACGCACTGATTTTCATAGTGAGTAAGTAGCAGCTCAAATGTGATTTTTTTTTTTTTTTTTTTTTTTTTTTTGTATCATTTGCTCCCTATTTAAGACGAAAATCAATAATACATTTGTAAAAGTAAAATACGCATTGAATTTGAAATATGGTGGTAAAATACTCTTTATATACAAAACTTACCTGGAGCACGGTAGCAGGGATGGTGAAATTGGAGCTCCAGTAGCAGGGGTGGTGAAATTGGAGCTAGCAGGGATGGTGAAATTGGAGCTAGCAGGAATGGTGAAATTGGAGCTCCAGTAGCAGGGGTGGTGAAATTGGAGCTAGCAGGGATGGTGAAATTGGAGCTAGCAGGGATGGTGAAATTGGAGCTAGCAGGGATGGTGAAATTGGACCTAGCAGGGATGGTGAAATTGGACCTAGCAGGGATGGTGAAATTGGAGCTCCAGTAGCAGGGATGGTGAAATTGGAGCTACAGTAGCAGGGATGGTGAAATTGGAGCTCCAGTAGCAGGGTGGATGGTGACATTGGAGCTCCAGTAGCAGGGTGATTGATGAAATTGGAGGCTACAGGGTACAGTAGCAGGGATGGTGAAATTGGAGCTAGCAGGGATGGTGAAATTGGACCTAGCAGGGATGGTGAAATTGGAGCTCCAGTAGCAGGGATGGTGAAATTGGAGCTACAGTAGCAGGGATGGTGAAATTGGAGCTAGCAGGGATGGTGAAATGACTAGCAGGGTAGGTGGTGAAATTGGAGCTCCAGTAGCAGGGATGGTGAAAATTGGAGCTAATCTACTGTAGTAAAACAGGGAGTGTGAAATTGGAGCTACAGTAGCAGGGATGGTAAATTGGAGCTATCGGGAGGTGTTACAGTAGCAGGGATGGTGAAATTGGAGCTACAGTAGCAGCGATGGTGAAATTGGAGATCCAGTAGCAGGGATGGTGAAATTGGAGCTCCAGTAGCAGGGATGGTAGCTACAGTAGCAGGGATGGTGAAATTGGAGCTCCAGTAGCAGAGATAGGTGAAATTGGAGCTACAGTAGCAGGGATGGTGAAATTGGAGCTCCAGTAGCAGGGATGGTAGCTACAGTAGCAGGGATGGTGAAATTGGAGCTCCAGTAGCATGAGATAGTTGAAACCTCTGGAGCTCCAGTAGCAGGGATGATGAAATTGGACTAGCAGATGTGGAAATTAGAGCTCCAGTAGCGGAGTAAATTGGATGAAATTGGAGCTCCAGTAGCAGGGATGGTGATTTGAGCTAGCAGGGATGGTAAATTGGAGCTACAGTAGCAGGGATGGTGAAATTGGAGCTCCAGTAGCAGGGATGGTGAAATTGGAGCTAGCAGGGATGGTGAAATTGGAGCTCCAGTAGCAGGGATGGTGAAATTGGAGCTCCAGTAGCAGGGATGGTGAAATTGGAGCTACAGTAGGCATGGGATGTGAAACTTGGAGCTGGATTAGCAGGTCAGGGATAGGTGAAATTGGAGCTACAGTAGCAGGATGGTGAAATTGACCTAGCAGGGATGGCTGATATGAGCTACGTAGTAGGGATGGTGAAATTGGAGCTACAGTAGCAGGGATGGTGAAATTGGAGCTACCAGTATCAGGGATAGTGAAATTGGAGCTACAGTAGCAGGGATGGTGAAATTGGAGCTAGCAGGGATGGTGAAATTGGAGCTACAGTAGCAGGGATGGTGAAATTGGAGCTACAGTAGCAGGGATGGTGAAATTGGAGCTACAGTAGCAGGGATGGTGAAATTGGAGCTACAGTAGCAGGGATGGTGAAATTGGAGCTCAGAGCAGGGATGTGATTAGCGCTCCAGTAGCAGGATGGTGATTGGAGCTCCATACAGGGATAGAAATTGGAGCTCAGTAGCAGGGATTGGTGATTGGAGCTACAGTAGCAGGATGGTGATTGGACTACATAGCAGGGATGGTGAAATTGGAGCTAGCAGGGATGGTGATTGGAGCTCCAGTACAGGGATAGTGAAATTGGAGCTACAGTAGCAGGATGGTGAGGATTAGCATGAAAATTGGAGATACAGTAGCAGATGGTGAAATTGGAGCTACAGTAGCAGGGATGGTGAAATTGGAGCTAGCAGGGATGGTGAAATTGGAGCTACAGTAGCAGGGATGGTGAAATTGGAGCTCAGTAGCAGGGATGGTGAAATTTGAGCTCCAGTAGCAGGGATGGATGAAATTGGAGCTAGCAATGGTAGCTACATAGCAGGGATGGAGAAATGGATCCTAGCAGGGTGGTGAAATTGGAGCTACAGTAGCAGGATGGTGATTGGAAATTCATGGAGCTACAGTAGCATGGATTGGTGACATTGGAGCTCCAGTAGGGCAGGGATGGTGAAATTGGAGCTACAGTAGCAGGGATGGTGATTATTGGAGCTCCAGTAGCAGGATGGTGACATTGGAGCTCAGTAGCAGGGATGGTGACATGGAGCTACAGTAAGCAGGGATGGTGACATTGGAGCTACAGTAGCAGATGGTGAATTGGAAGCTCCAGTAGCAGGGATGGTGACATTGGAGCTACAGTAGCAGGGATGGGTGACATTGGAGTTTACGTAGCAAAGGATTGGTGATTGGAGCAGTAGCAGGGATGGTGACATTGGAGCTCCAGTTAGCAGGATGGTGACATTGGAGCTCCATAGCAGGATGGTGACATTGGAGCTCCAGTAGCAGGGATGGTGACATTGGAGCTACAGTAGCAGGGATGGTGAAATTGGAGCTCCAGTAGCAGGGATGGTGAAAATAGAGCTTGTAGCAGGGATGGTGAAATTGGAGCTCCAGTAGCAGGGATGGTGAAATTAGAGCTCCAGTAGCAGGGATGGTGAAATTAGAGCTCCAGTAGCAGGGATGGTGACATTGGAGCTCCAGTAGCAGGGATGGTGACATTGGAGCTACAGTAGCAGGGATTGTGACATTGGAGCTCCAGTAGCAGGGATGGTGAATTGGAGCTCCAGTAGCAGGGATGGTGACATTGGAGCTACAGTAGCAGGGATGGTGAAATTGGAGCTCCAGTAGCAGGGATGGTGAAATTGGAGCTCCAGTAGCAGGGATGGTGACATTGGAGCTACAGTAGCAGGGATGGTGAAATTGGAGCTCCAGTAGCAGGGATGGTGAAATTGGAGCTACAGTAGCAGGGATGGTGAAATTGGAGCTCCAGTAGCAGGGATGGTGACATTGGAGCTACAGTAGCAGGGATGGTGAAATTGGAGCTCCAGTAGCAGGGATGGTGAAATTGGAGCTCCAGTAGCAGGGATGGTGAAATTAGAGCTCCAGTAGCAGGGATGGTGAAATGATTACAATACCTCTAATTATGAAATTTATAATTTAGAAACCAGACGAAAATCAGATATAAAATTTTCTCTGAAAACCAAAAACCACCACTAAAGCCAGCTCCAAGAAAAACATTACTTACAGTTACTGACTGTAGTGTCTTGAATACAAACCAGCAGCCTATTTCACCAACATTGCAAAGTATACTTTTCTAACAAAGTATACTTTGAGGGAGTAATCATTTATTTTTCCCGAAATGCATTATGTCATATAGAACTAACGACTGCATATATTTGATGATTAAAAGTATGCAGAATTATTATACTGAATTTATTACATTATCACAGCCAAAATGTAATGAATTCAGTATACAGTATAACTTCGATCGCTCGAACCGGCAACGGAATCGAGTTTGAGTTCGAGCGATGCATAGTTCGAGGGAATGAAGTTTCAAAAATGTACTGTCACATTCAGTCAATAAAATCACTTATGTGAATATATGAGATGACCGATGTGACATGCCATTGTATATGCATTACATTTGGAGGGAGAAATGAAAAATAACAAATACAATTGTAAAGTTGCTGTTTTATTCAATATTTACATGTAATTATACGTCAAATACACCGCTATGTTCCGCTTTGCGTCTATACATAATACTGGTATTCCCAGTGCTAAAAATAGCACATAGCACAGTGGTTGGAATAAATATACAAACGGAAAATATAAACGAAACAATGTCAGTATACAATTATAAACACTATAAATTTCTGTTTTCGATTTGTGTCCTTTCTCAAACTCCAATATCGCCTCATATTTATCTGCCAATGTTTTCCGATCCAATTTACGCTTCGTGCCCTGCTTTCCAGCAGCCGATCTAAGTATCCCCCTGTTGCTAGTGTACTCTCAGACACAATTGTCATAGAATGACGATTGCTCGAATTCGTCTCGTTTTATTCACAAACTAAGCACGCATTATTCACTCGATAGACATAGAAATGTGTCAATAGCCGCTCAACAGCCAATTAAACATTACATAAAATGAATTTTGTTCAAATCACTTAATTAGCGTGGACATCATAATGCCCGTAATTCACGCCACTATTGTTTGCGATTCGTGATTTAATGTCATCCCGCGTCAAGAGAAACTACTCAAAGCGCGACCGCCCGCAATGGTGGAATTCGCACCTCGTTAGACAAACAGCTGATCACAGACTTACCTGTTCGAGTTATTAGCGGTAATTACCACTGTTTGACCATCCACGGGACTAATCCACAGGTTCGACTGTTCGAGTAATTCATAGTTCGAGTTTAAGGTGTTTTATTACATGAATTATATAGGAAATTTGCCAGGACTGTCGAACCAGTTCGAGTTTTCCATGGTGTTCGAGCCAGACCTGTTCCAGTTATCGAAGTTCTACTGTAATATAAATTAATAAATGTATCCTAAAATTGAAAATTTCTCCCTCAAAGTGTACTTTGCAATGTTGGTGAAATAGGCTACCGATGTAATAGAATTTATAGAATTACTATTTCACGAAAGGCAATTTCGGCTTCCTGATAGTGGAAAACGTATTATCTACCCTGTCTATCACAGTATCAACCAATCAAACCATTTTATTTGATCAAAATCAAGAATCATTGCATTATATTCAAGTTTATACTATCAGAAACTTTGATAAACAGGGGAGATAATATAGCTATTTTCACTACACATGAACCAGAACGATTTGTGAAATACAATTCTTTGTTTTTGTGTGTGTGAAATGATCATACCATTCCATGCAAGTTAACTTTATTTAAATAAACTTAAATTAGTACAGTGCAACAACCTCTCTACAATAGCCACTCATGGGAAGACGCATAACTGGCTGTTGTAGAGAGGTGGCTGTTGTACGGAGGTCAATGCTGAATTAAATTTTGTCGTCTGCTGTTTATTTACATTGTATTTTCTTTGATAATTATCATCAAATACATGCTTTGACAGCATTTTAGAATCATTTCCAACGGAAATGATTCTAAAGTGCTGTCAAAACATGTTTTTTATTGAGAAAGAAGGTAAAAGCAACAGCAGACGACTAGTTTCGTGTTCAGCAGTCTAAGGGTTAGATACAGAGGAAATCATCCATTTGGGATATAAAATAGCGGCTGTTACAGAGAGGGTGTTGTTGTAGAGAGGTGGCCGTTCGGGGAGGATCGACTGTAGCCATCAAACAAGAATTCCGCCATGGAAGCGGTGTCGCACCTGCCGAGGCATTTGACCGTGAACATTACAAGTAAATAAATGACCTTGACCTTGAGAATTTGGATGTGGGGTGTGTGTAATGAAGCATCATCCCTAGACAAACATTGATGTGAAATATTATGAAAGTGTGGCAAGGGGTTAAAGAGATATTGTGAAAAAACAATAACTTTTAACGCATTCCTGTTACAAAACAGGTGAACATTACAAGTAAATAAATGACCTTGACCTTCAGAATTTGGATGTGGGGGTGTGCGTAATGAAGCATCATCCATAGACAAACATTGATGTGAAATATTATCAAAGTGTGGCAAGGGGTTAAAGAGATATTGTGAAAAAACAATAACTTTAACGCATTTCTGTTACAAAACCGGTGAACATTACAAGTAAATAAATGACCTTGACCTTCAGAAGTTGGATGTGGGGGTGTGCGTAATGAAGTATCATCCATAGACGAACATTGATGTGAAATATTATCAAAGTGTGGCAAGGGGTTAAAGAGATATTGTGAAAAAACAAAATTAACTTTAAACGCATTTCTGTTACAAAACCGGTGAACATTACAAGTAAATAAATGACCTTGACCTTCAGAATTTGGATGTGGGGGTGTGCGTAATGAAGCATCATCCCTAGACGAACATTGATGTGAAATATTATCAAAGTCTGGCAAGGGGTTAAAGAGATATTGTGAAGAAATAATAACTTTAACACATTTGCCTTACAAAAAAAACGGACGACGCGGACGACGACGCGGACGACGACGACGGAAAAAGCGCCGACTATAGTCGCGCCTCTGCTAAAGCAGGCGCGACAAAAACAAAAACTAGCATGCATGTTATTTTCAGTCATATAAACATTTGTCTTTATAAATCCACTCATATTTTCTCATACTCCTGGGTACCGATTTCCGAAATATGATACAAAATCTACAATTAAAGTTGTGTTTGCAGTTTCACAATTTTTTGTTCATAAAAATCTGGGGGCCGTTTCACTAAACTTCGTAAGACTAAAATATTCGTAAGTACAAAATTATGATAGTCTGTAAATATCACATTAACAATGTTTTCTTGTAAACAATTATTGGATTTACATTCATTGCGCATAGGCTGCATATGCAGCCTATGCTCAATAAATGTAAATCCATCAATTGAAATTTCCAGACGATCCTAAATTTGCGCTTACTAACATTTTAGTCGTACGAAGATTAGTGAAACGGGCCCGACCCAGTGCCTTTAATATATACGTGTCATATCCTTACTCCAGATAAGGTGTGTATTGGCGTATTTTACGCACTTATTTTTGCTGAATACGCACTGATTATCAAAAGTGAGAGTACACAATACTCACAGCAATGTGAAAATACGCATTGATTTTCAAATTGAGTAGTGAAAATACTACAATAAAGTTGAAAATTTACCTAGTTGAGCTGCAAAAAGCAAACACTGTTTGCTTTTTGCAGCTCAACTAAGTCAATTTTCAACTCTATTACAGTATACATAACATACACTCAAATAAGTGAATGGTCAAATTTGTTTTATGTTTTGATCATTTGTTCCTTATTTAATAATGAAGAAATCAATAACCCGGTTGTAAAAATGACATATGCATTTAATTTGAAATAAGGGGGTACAGTACTCTTTAGACACACAGCTTATCTGGAGCTATGCTACTCTATATTTCTGATACTCACGTTTTCGGCATCGTGCAGTTGTTCCAACATCTCCCATGCTGAATTGTCAACGTCAAACGCTGAAATTGCAAAAAAAAAAGTGAAAGGGATTACAGGGTTCAATCTAGCTCCAAATTTTAGGGGGAAGTCACTTCCCCCTCCAGGGAATTTAGGGGGAAGTGGTGAAATTTAGGGGGAAGTGGGAGAAGTGTGTTTTTTTATCCATAATTTGCAAAGTATGTTAAATGTTGTCGTTGTCGGTTATCGGCAAAGACAATTTAACTGCACCAGATAATACAGATAATACAAATAAGACCAGGCATATTATTTAACAATAATTTTATTTTAACACTACAGTATATAAATTCATGAAAATGTTGAAAACAGTATATTTTATTGCTCAAGACCGTCAACAGACATTATCCCCTATTATAATTAATTTATATTAATATATGTAAAATGATATAAAACAATGAAATTATTATTTCTCACAAATTCATTTTTAGGTCCGAAACTGTGTGGGGGCGACTTGCTCGGGTGTCTACTTTTTCCCAATCATTTGGGAATTCCCGGTCACGAGTCGATTGTACCATAGGATATATATTCATGCACAACTTGTGCTACGCGTATTAATTCTTCCGTTTCAAACACTGAAAAGTCCGAGTCTGACCGACAATCCGCATTATTTTGCATTTCCGCGTCGTTCGCGGAATCGGAAAACACATCGTCCGCCATTTTTGAAATCCGAAAATTTCTTTTCTTTTCGTGTAACTCGTTTCTCTTAACGTCATAAAACGGCATTGTGGGAATTGAAGATGATATCATTCTATTATTGGTAATACATTTGGGGGAATTCACTCCGTGATATAGTAGGTGTAAACCCCGCAAATAGGCACCTGCAAAAATCAGCAAATGCTGTCATCGGCGAATGGAAATACTCGATAAAAACATCCAATGAAAACAAACTCCCACCTTGTGGGTGGAGTATTTGAAAATCGGCTTGCGGTTAACACAAGGAGTGCTAAACGGCCGGGATATGATTGACAGGTTGACAGGTCAATTCCAAAGGCCGTGTTTATTTATATCAATTTCTGCCGCGTGCTGCATCAAACAAATACTGAACTGTGTTGTTGTGGTGTCAGTAGTGTGTGTACACAATAATCTGGTTTAACACGCTGCCCAAGGCCATTAGGCATTACTCAACATTTGCAGCACTATTTGACAACCCTGGGAATATCGATTTCAGGTTAGCGGGGTGTGAAATGGGAAATTCTAAACAATTTTGTTTCAATTTATGACGATTATATGGAGACTGCAATCACCGAAAATTACGGGATTTTTTCAAAGCGAAGTCGACTTCGCCCGACGGGAAATAAAAAGCGAAATGAACAAAAAAAAAACAACGATGTCGCAGACTTCGCCCTCAAAATTGAACCCTGGGATTAACGTCCCACTAACAGCTAAGGTCATATAGAGACCGGACCACAGTTTAAAGTCTCATCCGACATACCAGTGGGATGGAAATAGTATACTAATACTATAATGTTTTTCATGCCCTCGGGTAGGTTTTGAACACAAAACCTTCAGTATTGACATCCTGGGGGCCCGTTTCACTAAACTTTGTATGACTAAAATGTTCGTAAGTGCAAAATTATGTTACATTTAGTCTGTAAATTGCACATCAACATTGTTTTCTTGTAAACAATTATTGGATTTACATTTATTGAGCATAGGCTGCATATGCAGCCTATGCTCAATAAATGTAAATCCATCAATTGAAATTTTCAGACGATCCTAAATTTGCGCTTACAAACATTTTAGTCGTAAGAACTTTGGTGAAACGGGCACCAGTATTCTACCACTGAATCACAACCCATCCCTATTGAAGGTTTGAAGCATCAGGAATGCTTCACCAACTAAATTGCCAGAATTACTTTTTGTAGATTTTTGTGACAGTTATTTCAGCTCCATTCCCATTAATTTATTAATTTTCTGTTTTACAACGTTTTTTTCCTAATCTCCAAACCATGGTCCCATTCAACAAAATAGGGCATAATAATGAACACAGATTGATATCATAATCAGTAGCCGATTGCATCAAAATTTCAAAGTATACTTATCTAGCATCAGTAGTCGATTTCACCAACATTGCAAAGTATACTACTTATCTAGCAAAGTATACTTTGAGGGAGTAATAATTTATTTTTCCTGAAATGCATTATGTCATATAGAACTAACGACTGCATATACAATGTATTTGATGATTAAAAGTATGCAGAATTATTATACTGAATTTATTACATTGTGTAATAATAATAAACAAGAAACGAGGCAAAGCCACGAAGGCCAGGTTTTTTCCAAGCATGGACACTTGGATAACATAATTATACCCACTTTTTGTAGACTAGATGGCCGTGGCCTGCATGTTGCGCCTTGGGGCGAGGCATGGACACTAAAAAAACAATAGACATAGTAGATGGAAAAACTTTAACGAAAAAACTTTAACCGGACACACGGACGTACGGACGGACGGACGTATGCCAAAATGCCGACGATATCGCGCTTTCCGCAAGCGGGTGCGACAATGATGATAAACACCCATGTGAAGTATCAAGGTAATGGATGAATAAGTTGCAGAGACATAGTACACGAAAAAACTTTAACAAATAAATTCAAAGTAATTTGACCTTGACATTGCGCACAGGGGCCGCACGGTTGGGGTTTAGAGTGAAAATATGGACGATGATAAACACCCATGTGAAGTTTCAAGGTAATGGGCGAAGCAGTTGCAGAGATATAGTATAACGAAAAAGTTTTAACCAAAAAATTTAACCAGACGTGCGTTAAAAAGTTAACGTTGAAAATGGCTAAGTCAATTACGTAGAAATAATAGGTGAAGGTAAAAAAATGGTCACATGTTGGATAGTTGTATGTGGTAGGCACCCCTTGGTTATGAAGCTGTGAAAGTTTGGTGGTCCTAGGTGGTACAGTACCAAAGAAATGGATTTAAACACGAAAACTTAACATTGTAAACGCGAAAAGTTAACATTGAAAATGGCTAAGTAGACTGCGCGGAAAAAATGGGTCAAGTTAAAAAAAAAGTAACATGTTGATAGTGATATGTGGTGGGCATCCCTTGATTATGAAGCTGTGAAGTTTGGTGGTCCTAGGTGGTACAGTACCAAAGAAAGTTTGGTGGTCCTAGGTGGTACGTACCAAAGAAATGGACTTAAACACGAAAACTTAACATTGAAAACGCGAAAACTTAACATTGAAAATGGCTAAGTCGATTGCGCGGAAAAAAATGGGTCAAGTTAAAAAAAAAAAGTAACATGTTGGATAGTGATATGTGGTGGGCACCCCTTGATTATGAAGCTGTGAAAGTTTGGTGGTCCTAGGTGGTACAGTACCAAAGAAATGGACTCAAACACGAAAACTTAACATTGATTGTGGACGCCGCCCGCCGCCCGCCCACCCGCCCGGCTTTCGCCAATCCAATAGCCTGGATTTTTTTCTCCAAAAAACCGGACTAAAAATAATAAATTTATCCTTAAATTAAGAATTTCTCTCTCAAAGTATACTTTGCTAGATAAGTATACTTTGCAATGTTGGTGAAATCGGCTACTGATCATATCAAGAGACAGTAGCCAGGGTCCGTGCTTATACAACATTGATTGAATGACCAATCAAACCTCCTGATTTTGAGCATGAGAATGAAAAACGTGGTCAGAACATTTTATATAAAGCACAGGCCTTGATATTCTATATTTATAAAGCTCCCCACCTTCAGATGGCGGAACACAGCCCTCATTAGCCTCGCCTGCCATTTCTCCAGCACCGAAGTCACATACACTGGCCATCATCATGTTAGCACCATCCAGCCCAGGCATCTGATTTGGCAGGTCCTGCGAACTGGCAACGCTGATTGGCTCACTGTTGTCCCTAGACCCCGCCTCCTCATCACGGTCACACGCCTCTTGTCCATGAATCTGAACCAACAGGGAATTGTCTGCACTGTCATTGGTTGTTTCAGTTTGAGGTGGGTCTGGGGGAGGCGGAGCAAAGATTTCTATATCAGCATCAGCGTTCTGAAATGTAATTTTCATCAGAATACAGAATACCCAAAGCAAAAACGGTATTGTTTGTGTAAACACTGTGTCAAGAGTTATCGCAGTACATAGTGTTTCCCATAGTATTCTATGCACAAAATTTACAGAATTTATTTATTTATTTAATGGTGTTTAATGGCCTGTCAACAGCTACAGTCATTTTAGGCGGGGTTAACGGGGTCGACTCCCAAAATCAGAACTGAATAATTACAATAAATTATATATTCAGCCCAAAATTTAGAATAACCTTACCTGTAGTCGATTTCACCAACATTGCAAAGTATACTTTTCTAGCAAAGTATACTTTGAGGGAGTAATCATTTATTTTTCCTGAAATGCATTATTTCATATAGGACTAACGACTGCATATATTGGCTGTGATAATGTAATAAATTCAGTATAATAAAAATAAATAAATTTATCCTAAAATTTAAAATTTCTCCCTCAAAGTATACTTTGCTAGATAAGTATACTTTGCAATGTTGGTGAAATAGGCTACTGGAGCCAGGTCCTCACCACAACAGAGTCACTTTGTCCTACAAAAGTCCTACCAGCCCCACGCCCTAGAAGTACACAGAGCTCCAGATAAGCTTTCTGTCTAAAGCGTACTATACCTCCTGATTTCAAAATCATTGCGTATTTTACTTTTACAAATGGATTATCGATTTTCTTCATTACTAAATAGGGAACAAATGATAAACAAGAAATGCGTCTGTCGAATGCGGATGCCACCTGCAGCATATTTGAGAAACTGTGACAAAGTGGTTAACCGAAATGTGTGACGGACGGACGGACGGACGGACGGACGGACGGACGGACGGACGGACGGACAGACGGACGGACAGACGGACGGACACGGACGGACGGACGGTCCAAACACTATATGCCACCCGTTTCTTCGAAACCCGGTGGCATAAAAAATATAACAAATTTAAACATTCACTTAATTGAGCTGCAAAAAGCTTTTTGCAGCTCAACTACGTGAATTTTAAACGTTATGACAGTATTTTCACTACTCAATTTGAAAAACATTACTTGAACAATTTGAAAATCAATGCGTATTTTGTACTCCCACTTTTGATAATCACTGCGTATTTAGCTAAAATAATTGCGTAAAATACGCAAATACGCACCTTATCTGGAGCTCCGAGTACATGTAATACAATTAGTACTAACCGATCTACTTTTACATGTATAATGCGTATATAACCGGATTATAAGACAGCCAAAAATACTTGTGGATCAAACCAGGGATATCAGGATTCCGGTAAGGATGAATCCTCATTAAATTTACCCTTCCCTTGCTCCCGACCAGCTGCCCACTTACAGAAACACTTACCTTCACACCAAAGTTGGTAGGAGGCTTGAATTTTGATCTTGCTTTGGGCTTTTTATTTGTTTTCTTCGGACTAGCTGTCTTTTTACTGAAAGAAAAATATAATACATTAAATATATGAATAGATGTGGTCTGGTACACAAAAGAATGAATTCAACATAAAGGAAATATACATACTACATACAAGCAAGGTTTCCAAGTTCCATGGCATGTTTATGGTATTATTTAATCAATAAAATGCTATGACAAAATGACAAAACACATTTTTAAGGTACCGTACAAACTTGTGAAAGTTCAACTATGCTGGTTGAAGGCTGAAGGTCTGTATTGTTGGTTTGATTTGATTTATTGGAGTTTAACGGACTATCAACAGCTAAGGTAAGGTCATTTAAGGCCGAGCCAACGGGTTTGATCCCGAAAATAACCTGCTGCAAATCCCAAAATCAGAAAAATAATATATTCAATCCCTGAAATTAAGAAAAGCTGACCTGGTGCCAGATACCACACCAAAGTCACTTGGCCCTTTCCCCTAAAATAGGATTACAAATAATCATAATATGTACATGTACTCACATACGGGTATCACCAGATTCAACTGTCACATACAAAAATACGTACGTGAGTGCCAAACCAGTGGCCTATTTCATCAACATTGCAAAGTATACTTTACTAGCAAAGTATACTTTGAAGGAGAAATTTTCAATTTTAGAATAAATTTATTAATTTTTATTATACTGAATTTATTACATTATCACAGCCAATTTTGGCTGTGATAATGTAATAAATTCAGTATAATAATTCTGCATAGTTTTAATCATCAAATATATGCAATCGTTAGTTCTGCATGAAATAATGCATTTCGGAAAAATCAATGATTGCTCCCTCAAAGTATACTTTGCTAGGAAAGTATACTTTGCAATTTTGATGAAATCGGCTACAGGTCTCCGGTCGGGATTCCGGTAAGAATGAACCCAATTGTGAAATTACCCATTGCATTCTCACCTGCCACCCACCTGTATTGTTGGACGTTTACAACTTTATATCCCCGATAAATTGCCAAAAAGTTGTTTATTATAGGAATGAATGGCCTTTTTGTGGAATTTATCGGGTTATAAACTTGGAATAGTCGCGGGAATACTGGATGAAGGCCGGAAGGCCTCGTCCAGTATTCCCGCGACTTTTCCAAGTTTATATCCCCGTTAAATTCCACAAAAAGGCCATTCATTCCTTATTTAGAGTTTATTTAGAGTTTCACCCAGATATTTTAGCCTGAATTCAGAGCTCCAGTTAAGGTGCGTAATTTGGAGGTAAATTTCTTATTTCTCCATCAAAAATGGCAAGTTGGGAGTGCTTTAGAATCGTCTCAATGAGACGATTCTAAAGGACTCCCAACTTGCCATTTTTGATGAAGAAATAACAAAATTTGTTGGTCAAATTACGCATCTTAACTGGAGCTCTGGAATTTGGTGGCACCATGCTGCCCGAAAAACAATTGAAACAAAAATTGTTTGATTACAATTTGCATTACACATTACAGGTATTACATGTAAAATATTCAACACACATATTAAACTGGAAATAATTTTTTTTTTACTTTTTACTGGCATTCAACTTTTTTATGCGATTTTCGACTACTGTAATATTAACAAGAAATCAGTATCACTGATGATGTAGCCCTAAAAGAATTTAATGCAAAAAAAAACCCGCAAAGGGTGGGTTGTTTCGTGTGCTAAACATGGCATTTTTCAAAGTAAACATGCCATTTATTTCTAGCCAAACCATACCATGCCCGCTTTTAATCCTGGGAGAAATTTATTCATGAATAAATGAGGGATCGAAGCTAGTTATCTCCCATTGAATTTATTTATAGAAATCTGTTCCAAATTGGGTAGTTTAGAGCGTTATTGCTTGTAAAAAAAGGCGAATGTAGCATGATTTGCTATGAACAGGAGCAAGATTTCAACTAGTGTTGATCCCGATCATACTACATTATCTATGTAATCTGATCCAGAACTGCACTATTTGCCAAATTCATATTTTCACACTTACTAATGTCATTGCAATCAGTGTAGACTCAGATCAGACTGCACAGGTGTGCAGTCTGATCTGGGTCTACTCTGCTCACAAAACTCGATGTTTGTGCTATTTAGTAAGAAATACATGTATACGCTGAAATACAGCATAGGATCTCTAAAAATAGATTTGCAATATAGGAATGAATGGCCTTTTTGTGGAATTTATCGGGGTATAAACTTGGAAAAGTTGCGGGAATACTGGACAAATTTTTTAAGGCCTCGTCCAGTATTCCCGTGACTTTTCCAAGTTTATATCCCCGATAAATTCCACAAAAAGGCCATTCATTCCTTATAATTTCAGCATTTTAAATAAATTCATCAAGAAAATGTGTTTATTTTCCGTTTTCTTAAGAATTATTTTAACTGCGCATCACGGTTACGGAAAGTAGTTCAGCGTGGGAGTTTACTGGGATATAAATTTTGGACAGAGACTTGCTACGGGCCAATCAAATGTTAGGGAATTGTGTAAATATTTTTGTGCTGGAATTATAGGAAAATAACTAGCTACGATCCTAAATTATGATCATGTGGCCAGACATGGCTACCAGTAGCCAATGAAAATGCTCAGAAGGATGTATAACTCCTGCTAATCAGTCGGTATGGGAAAAAGCTGTTTGTTAGAAGCAGGAAACAGCAAATTGACAAATGGCAAATAGTGCAAACACAGAACGTCAAATTCAACTGATCGACCGATTGACCAACAGGTGACCACATACATGTACATGTACAGACGGGTGACTGGGTAGAACCAGCGCTCCAGATAAGCTTCGTGTGTAAAGCGTACTATACCCCATGATTTAAAAATCATTGTGTATTTTACTTTTACAAATGTATTATTGATTGTTTTCATTACTAAATAGGGATCAAATGATTACAAAAATATAACAAATTTAAACATTCATTTAATTGAGCTGCAAAAATCAAACACTTTGATTTTTGCAGCTCAACTAAGTGAATTTTCAACTTTATCACAGTATTTTCACTACTCAATTTGAAATTCAATGTATATTTTCACATTGCTGTGCGTATTTTGTACTCCCACCTTTGATAACCAATGCGTATTCAGCTAAAATAATTGTGTAACGCACCGTTTCTGGAGCTCTGTAGAACCAGTGTGCATACTGTATTGGACAAGTTGGAGGTAAATGGTATGAACAGAGCTCCAAATACATGGAATGTGTGTATTGATGTATTTTGCACATTTATAACACAGGTTGAACAGACCGAGGTCTATAAATACATTAAATATGCCTAAAAGCATCAATAAATGAACAAAAATAAGCTAAAAAAATTGTTTAGCTTATTTTTTTTCATTTATTGATGCTTTTAGGCATATTTAATGTATTTATAGACCTTGGTCCGTTACTTCAACCTGTGATTTATACATGCTGTAAAATAAAAGAGTTGAAAATTCACTAATTTTACCTGAATAAAGTGAACACGGTTTACATATACAAGAATGAGGATAATAATTCTAACTACATATATGTACATATCTGTATAGGTGTAAAATTCTTAAACAATAAAGATATCGTGTGTTATTTTTCTTTTAAATTATAATACACAACTGTCATGTATATCGCCCATAAAATTGTCCACAATTTTGTTCCCTGAAAGAGTGGTGAGTGGAATTTTACACCCGTGTTATAGAGCTAAAATACACAAAACATCAAAGTACTGTTTTACAATGGTTATAAGGCAGCATTTCTAAACTATAATAACTTTTTACAGTGATCCTCTCGGCAAGGCCTGTATACAGAATAATAGGGCATCGTTATCACTAAGCTAATCCCCTCGCTGGCAGCCTTGATAAGATTTTTTTAAACATTTTTACCTTCAAAACAAGGTTAACATAAGTCCTCAGTGACCTTGACCTTGGGCGGTAGGTTGTGGGTCGTATGCAAAACAAAGCACCATCTCTAGACACACATTGTTGCCGAATATTATAACAAGAGCTCCGCGGAGCAAGATGTCCCGCCTGGCGCAGTTTGATAGTACATAAGGAGCTTGTAATAACCTTGGGGTTAGCGGGCACCATGGGCTTTCTGTAGAATGATGTGAGATGTTGTTACAAATGTATGTTTGGAATATTAAAGCATAAACTGAGCGTTAACTTTTCCAAACACGGAAATTTCTAAGTCAGCGACCTTGAACTTTGGGGTTTGCGGGCACCATGGGCTTTCTGTAGAATGATGCAGGATGTTGTTACAAATGCATGTATGGAATATTAAAGCATAATCTGAGCGTTAACTTTTGCAAACACTGAAATTTCTAATTCAGTGACCTTGACCTTTGGGGTTAGCGGGCACCATGGGCTTTCTGTAGAATGATGCGGGATGTTGTTACAAATGCATGTATGGAATATTAAAGCATAAACTGAGCGTTAACTTTTCCAAACACAGAAATTTCCAAGTCAGCGACCTTGACCTTTGGGGTTAGTGGGCACCATGGGCTTTCTGTAGAATGATGCGGGATGTTATTGCAAACGCATGTATGGAATATTAAAGCATTCCATTGAGGGAAACAGAAGTTACAATGAATTAACCTGAGCGTTAAGTTTTAGAAACAGAGCTAAACGCAAAAACTTAACGTTGAATGCATGTGAAAAGTAGGTCAATGAACCATGAAAACTAGGTCAAGGTCACATGGGCTCCCTCTGTGTGAGATGGTTACACCACAGTGTTGATGTATACCAAGTATGGAGGTCGTAGGACTTATAGTTTTCTGGAAACTGAGCTAAACACAAAAACATAATGTGAAATGTTGACGCCGCCGACGATGCCGCCGCCGCCAACGGAAAAGCTATGCCTATGTCCCGCTTCTGCTAAAGCAGGCGGGACAAAAATCGGTGAAGCGGTTCAAGAGATATTGACAAATGAAATGGGTTACTACCGTACGCACGTATGTTTGTTTATTGGGGGGGATCCCAAAATCAGAAGAAAATATTTACATTGAAGTAAATATATACTGAGCAAAACTAGAAACGTCCCTCCATGTTTAAGGAAAGATTCATCAAAAACCAAATGGGTTACTTTTAAAAATCAAAATGGAAAAACAAGTTCATTCATTTCTGTATCAAAGCCAATAAATTGCATTTGGATATCTTGTTAAATATTCGAGAGATAACCGGCCAAGGGCGGTAGGGGTCAAAATCAAAAATCACAAAAACTCAGAAATGTGTTACTTAATGTTTAGAGATGGAATTTCAATAAGTAATGTGGCAAATTCAGTAAATCTCGTTAGTACCGAGTGTGGCCACCATTTGCATGAATGCATGCAATGATCCTACGCCGCATCGACGTGACGTAACGCAATACCAGTGCGTTGGGCAAATTCCTCCATTCCCGTTGTAACGCCCGTGTAAGATCGCGAACATTGTCAATCTCATGGTTAGCTCGTGCTTTGCGGCCCAGCTCATCCCATATGTGCTCAATGGGATTGAGATCCGGGGAGACAGCGGGCCATGGAATGACGTCGACGTTGTTTTTGCTGTAAGTATTGAGTGGTGACCCTGGCTACGTGAGGGCGGGCGGGCATTGTCGTGCATCAATGTCACACCAGGACCATGCTGACTGATAAATGGTAAGGCATGTGCATTTAGCACATCTGCAACATAACGTTGTGCATTGATGTTGCCCTGTACAACAACCAAATCTGTCTTCCGTTTCCCATGATCCCACCCCAGACCATTACGCTCCCTCCCCCAAACCTGTTTCTTCTCAACAATGCAACAATCGGTGAATCTTTCATTTTTACGCCTGTATACCCGTAATCTTCTGTCAGCATGACTAACTGTGAACCGAGATTCATCGGTGAACAAAACTCGGTTCCAGTCAGCCCTTCTCCAGTTCAGATGACGTCGCGCCCATAACAGTCTGGCAGCACGGTGACGTCGGGTCATTATCTGACCAGTGTACGGGCGGCGTGCCCGGATTGGTTGGGCGTTACGACGTAACCGTTTGCGAATGGTCTGCCCTGAGACACCGTATCGCATAGCAGTGACTGTGGCTGCCAATCGACGTTGACGTAAGTGCGTCAACGTAATGTAACGATTGGCTCTAGCCGTCGTTACACGAGGCCTACCAGGTCGCTGCCGGTCGTGAACAGCCCCAGTCTGCTGGTACCGGGCTGCAAGACGATCAATCGTCTTCCGGCAGCAACCAAACCGAGGCGCGACCGCCTTGGCGGCCATCCCACCCGCAAGCATCCCAATTGCCTGATTTCGCTCGTTTTCGGAAAGCCGTGGCATATCGAAAACAGTGAAAAATTAAAAAAGTTTTTTTAATTTTCCGAATAGCCCCTATCGCATGAATGGTACGACATGAACTGAATCACCTTATCGATGACAAGTATAGCGTGCACGTGCAAAAAGTGGAAATCAACGTTCCGGTCACTGGCCGCTATGTAAACCGTGTGTATCGGCTAAACTCTACACGATCGTATTCTGAACATCGCCACGGTTTAAAATACATGTACTTTGAACATGTGGTACATACATAGACAGAGCTACACCGGCTATAAAACAGGGACGTTTCTAGTTTTGTTGAGTATATATTCAGCCCTGAAATTAGAACAAACTGACCTGGTGCCAGGTCCATAATACATGTACACCAAAGTCACTTGGCCCCTTGCACTAAAAGTAATAGAATAATTGTCTTACTCATACAAGGGGTATAACCAGATTAAACCCTCCCATACAAGAATGCCAGACACGTACCTGAGGTCCAAACCAGTAGCCTATTTCACCAACATTGCAAAGTATACTTTCCTAGCAAAGTATACTTTGAGGGAGAAATTTTAAATTTTAGGATAACTTTATTAATTTTTATTATACTGAATTTATTACATTATCACAGCCATTTTGGCTGTGATAATGTAATAAATTCAGTATAATAATTCGGCATACTTTTAATCATCAAATATATACAATTGTTAGTTCTGTATGAAATAGTGAATTTCGGAAAAATCAATGATTACTCCCTCAAAATATACTTTGCTAGAAAAGTATACTTGGCAATGTTGGTGAAATCGGCTACAGGTCCTCCGTTGGGGATACCGGTGAGGATGAATCCCGAATGTTAAATTACCCATCGCATGCTCCACCTGCCACCCACACACACGTATGTACATGAACTAACACTATATCCCCTCTTGCCTTGACGAGGAGATAATAAATGCAGATAATAATTTACATGTGCGGTATCATATTCATGCAGTATTAATTAGCGAAAACTACAAACGTTTAGCTTTTCAAATGTCATTATTTTAACCCATTACAAGCAGAGACTACAGATTTTTGCATACGAAAAATAAAAATAATTTCTCTTAATTATGCACGGAAATATATGTTGTGACCATTCATTTGAACCGTCTTGCTGAGACGGTTCAAATGAATGGTTACAACATATACTTTTGAATAGAGAAAAGAAAAATAGCAAAAATGATTTCAAGTTTATTATTTTATTATACCCCGTACAGGCAGCATGAAATGGGTTAATAATATTATTAATACCGAGGGTATAGTAGAGAGAGGCAGGGGTGTCCACCACCAACACAGGGATGGCTATCATGCTGTAAATATCACGTTATACATACGGTTAATTCAACTATCATTTTCAAATTAATACACAATTAAGTTGATAAAATCAGCATCGATATCTAGCTGTAGCGATTGAAAATAATC
Organism: Conchocele bisecta; assembly: GCA_029237695.1. NCBI lineage: Eukaryota > Metazoa > Mollusca > Bivalvia > Lucinida > Thyasiridae > Conchocele > Conchocele bisecta. The sequence continues at coordinate 77,364,377 of CM055272.1, forward strand.
TAAGAAAACAAATTTTAAATATGAACCAGAAAATGTGGCCTGTCGGTAGACAAATTCCGCCGGTGGCAGATTGGAGAAACTTCAGCAAACTTCTTATGTTTGTTCGTTTATTGGTGTTTAACGGCATATCAATAGCTAAGGTCATGTAAGGCCAGGCAAACGGGTTTGATCCCGTTTTAACCTGCTGCATTGGAAAATCCAAAAAATCAGAACACAATATTTACATCGAGAAAAAATATATTCAGCCCTGAAATTAGAATAACCTGACCTGGTGCCAGGTCCATACCACACCAAGTCACTTGACCCCTTCCCCGGAAAGTAATAAGATTACGAATAATCGTAATACTCGCATAAGGAGTATAACCAGATTCAACTGTCACATGCAAAATGCCAAAGATGTATGTGAGGGCCAAACCAGGTCTCCATTCGGAATACCGGCAAGGATGAACCCTGATCGTTAAATTACCCATCGCATGCTCCAAGCTGCCACCCACCAGCAAACTTCTTAACTGGCAGCACAGACACACAACTGGATGGACAAACAGTTCAAACACTATATGCCTCTCCGCTCTACCGAGACATGGGGCAAAAAAATTGGTTGAGAAATTGGAAGCTATTACAGTGCTCCAGATAAGGAATTAGTAATTCAGTATTGTCACTGCATCATTTCTTAAGCAATTGGGTATTTCAATATTTTAATTGGGTAAATTAAAATCACACTACTGTTTGCACATCAACATTATTGAATAGTTTGCTTCGAAATTAAAACAAGTCTTGGCATTTCATTATTCTAATGAAATACCAAGATGTATTTTCTTAGAAAATAAGAAAAATATGCTATATTTCTGGTATGTTTATTGTTTTCTGCAGCATAATAAAGGTACCATAAAATTGGTATTGCTTTTTGATACTCGCTACTTCTGATTTCAATTTTTTTTTTTTAAATTTTAATTGGGTATTTACGCAAATATGCAGCTTATCTGGAGCTCTGCTATTAACAAATAGTATTTTTATGTCAAGTTGACGGCAGACGATGTTCGTAACATGATGTCGTGCTGTTTGGCACCATTTTAGCCCAATGTTAAGTACCAATACACTTATATAACTATGTCCTGGAGATATATAATAAAGAATATGAGTTATTGTGATTCTACGGTTGGCTGCGCTTCAAGTGAATATAGATTCAGGCTATGTGACACCATGTTGCTGTGTAGAATCACAATAGCTTTTAATATATATATAGATACGATGTACATATACATGTACATCCACAGCATGCAAGTTTCTATTTGTTTGTTGGGGTTTAACGGCCTATCAACAGCTAATGTCATTTAAGGCTGGTCAATGGGTTTAGTACTAAATACCATATATTAAATGTACAAGTAATGTACAAATGTGGGGAAACTCCCAAAATCAGAACTGAATATTTACAATAAACCAGATGGCCGCGGCCCACATGTTGAGCCCGCAGAGGTATTTGATGGTATTTTTAAAAACTTTAACGCAGATTTCGGACGGACGGACGTCATTGTGATCACTATGTCTTGCTTTCTGCAAGCGGGCTCGACAAAAAACTATATATTCAGCCCTGAAATCAGAATAATCCTGATCTGATGCCAGGTTCTCACCACACCAGAATCACTTGGCCCCCTCCCAAAAGCAGTAGGATCAGTAATAATCTTACTATGTACTTTTATAATGGGTAATAACCCAATTCAACTACCAGACCTGTAACAAAATAGCCAAAGATAAAAACGTTTCTGAGGGCCAAAACAGGCATGTCGTGATCCCTATAAGGAGGAACCCCTACCGTAAATTCTACTAACACGCACACTGTAGCGCTCCAGATAAGGTGTATATTTGCTTTTAACCCTTAAAAGGCAGGAACTGAAAATTGTTGCTGCTGTTGTTTCATAGTTTGCATTTTTTCTCAGTAAAACATGGTTCGACAGCACTTTAGAATCATTTCCATTGGAAATGATTCTAAAGGACTGTCAAAGCATATTTTTCACGAGTATAATGGCAAATAAAACATAAACAGCAGACAACAAAATCTAATTAAGCATTGTAAGGGTTAAACTCAATTAATAATTTCAAAAACCAAATAAAAATCTGAAGCAGTGAGTAGCAAAATGAAATTAAAACTAGAGCAAGTGAGCATGGGTCTCACGGATACCACCCCCCCCACCCCCCTGGTCCAACCAACAAATATTTTTTAAAGTCAGTTGGCTATTACCTGCGGCTTGAAAGCAGCTTGGGTGGGCTACAGAATGATAATATGGAAGATGATAAAGAAGTACATGTATATGAAGTTTCAGGTCAATCCGACTTACAATTGCAGAGATAGTATGGGTACCCAAAATGTTTAACACAAATCTTGCAGACGAACAGAAATACGAAAACTATACACCCGTCGACGTACTTGGTATGCCGGTAGTATAATGATGGGAGTAACAATACTCAATGTCCAATTCCTTATCTGGAGCGCTGACACTGCATACAGATAGACGAAGAAAACAAAACATTCCATCAAGCAACCAAATTACAGAACGCTTCAAAACAACAAGCAACAAATATTGTCCGTACCTCATAACAAGGCGTACAGTTTGTGAACAGTCTATTGTGTTACCGAAACAGTTCTGGGGTCAGTTTCACTAAACTTCATACAAATAAAATATTTGTAAGTGCAAATTTAGGATCGTCTGCAAATGTCAATTGATGGATTTACATTTATTGAGCATAGGCTGCATATGCAGCCTATGCTCAATAGATGTACATTGTAAATCCAATAATTGTTTGAAAGAAAACATTGTAAATGTGAAATTTACAGACTATCATAATTTTGCACTTACAAATATTTTAGTCATACAAAGTTTAGTGAAACAGGCCCCTGGTAACTCTAACAATCACTGTACATATGTGTCAAGCCGAACACATGTTCAAGATGACATAATCCCCTTTTTGTTGTCACAGATCACATATATTTGACTGACTGGAGAAATGTGGCTAATGACATTTACGACCAGTGTAGATCCAGATTAGCCTGTGCATCTGCAGTCTGATCAGGATCTGCACTGTTCCCCATTCCATCAATGAAACACATGTTATGCCTCTAACAGGAAATATAGTTTGTTGTCACACTACAGGAGTGTGTGATTTCATCAGCAGCTACACAAATAACAAGAGCTGTAGGAGAACAGCATAGCTCGACTACGAGGGTTGTCGATGTACACATAGCTTGACAAAGAAGGTGGCTGCGGCCTGCATAAAAACCTTAACCAAGGTTGACTAAAAACATTAACCAAGGGAAACTAGAAATGTGGCCTGTCGGCACACGAATACCCCCACTGGCAGCCAAAGAAAACGAGGCATTTTTGATTATAAGCCATTTAGCCGAGCGTTAAGGTTTCAAACGCATCAAGTCTGTGACCTTGACCCTGGGCATAGTGTGATAATCCATGCATCGGTGTGGAAGATATAGAGCGGAAGGGAATTTCAATAGGTTTGACTTTGACCTTCAACTGTGACCTTGACCTTGGACGTAGGTGCGTGGTTATTGATTGCGACACACCTTCTCATCACGAGAAACATTTGTGCCAAGCCATTTGATAATCCATGCATCGGTGTAGAAGATATAGAGCGGAAGGGAATTTCAATAGGTTTGACCTTTGACCTTCAACTGTGACCTTGGACGTAGGTACGTGGTTAGAAATTTGATAATCCATGCATCAGTGTAGAAGATATAGAGCGGAAGGGAATTTCAATAGGTTTGACCTTTGACCTTCAACTGTGACCTTGGACGTAGGTACGTGGTTAGAATTTGATAATCCAATGCATCAGTGTAGAAGATATAGAGCGGAAGGGAATTTCAATAGGTTTGACCTTTGACCTTCAATTCTGTGACCTTGACCTTGGAAGTAGGTGTGGTGGTTATTGATCATGACACACCTTCTCATCCTGAGAAACATTTGTGCCAAGGCATTTGATAATCCATGCATCGGTGTAGAAGATATAGAGCGGAAGGGAATTTCAATAGGTTTGACCTTTGACCTTCAAACTGTGACCTTGAACTTGGACGTAGGTGCGTGGTTATTGATTGCGACACACCTTCTTTCATCATGAGAAACATTTGTGCCAAGCATTTGTTAATCCATGCATCGGTGTAGAAGGATATAGAGCGGAAAGGGGAATTTCAATAGGTTTGACCTTCGACCTTCAACTGTGACCTTGGACGTAGGTGCGTGGTTAGCAATTTGATAATCCATGCATCAGTGTAGACGATATAGAGCGGAAGGGAATTTCAATAGGTTTGACCTTTGACCTTCAACTGTGACCTTGACCTTGGAAGTAGGTGCGTGGTTATTGATCATGACACACCTTCTCATCATGAGAAACATTTGTGCCAAGCCATTTGATAATCCATGCATCGGTGTAGAAGATATAGAGCGGAAGGGAATTTCAATAGGTTTGACCTTTGACCTTCAACAGTGACCTTGACCTCGGACGTAGGTGCGTGGTTATTGATCGCGACACACCTTCTCATCGTGAGAAACATTTGTGCCAAGCCATTTGGAAATTTCAATATTTTTGACCTTTGACCTTCAACTGTGACCTTGACCTTGGATGTAGGTGCGTGGTTATTGATCGCGACACACCTTCTCATCCTGAGAAACATTTGTGCCAAGGCATTTGATAATCCATGCATCGGTGTAGAAGATATAGAGCGGAAGGGAATTTCAATAGGTTTGACCTTTGACCTTCAACTGTGACCTTGGACGTAGGTGCGTGGTTATTGATTGTGACACACCTTCTCATCATGAGAAACATTTGTGCCAAGCCATTTGATAATCCATGCATCGGTGTAGAAGATATAGAGGGGAAGGGAATTTCAATAGGTTTGACCTTTGACCTTCAACTGACCTTGGACGTAGGTGCGTGGTTAGCAATTTGATAATCCATGCATCGGTGTAGAAGATATAGAGCGGAAGGGAATTTCAATAGGTTTGACCTTTGACCTTCAACAACTGTGACCTTGACCTTGGACATAGGTGCATGGTTTTCCAAGTATGGTTGCTGTAGGCCCAGGAGTATTCCATACACAAGCTTGAGTAAAAACCGTAACCAAGGGGAGATAACTAAGTATTCCAAGGATAAAAGTAGGTCAAGGTCAAATATAGGTCAGGGATTATTGATGTACATCACTAGGAGATGAAGTTGTCCAAGTATGGTTGATGTAGGCCCAGAAGTATTCCATATACAAGCTTGACTATAAACATTAAGCAAGTAATTCAAGGTTAAATGTAGGTGAAGGTAAAATAAAGGTCAGGGGTTATTGATGTTATCCAAGTATGGTGTCTGTATGCACAATAGTATTCCATCAACAAGCTTGACTAAAAAACCTTAACCAAGGTTGAGTAAAAACCTTAACCAAGGGGAATTAAGTAAGTAATTTAAGGTTAAATGTAGGTCAAGGTCAAATATAGGTCAGGGGTTGTTGATGTACATCACTAGGAGATGAAGTTGTCCAAGTATGGTTGGTGTAGGGCCATGAGTATTCCATCTACAAGCTTGACTAAAAACCTTAACCAAAGAGAATTAAGTAAGTAATTCAAGAGGAAATGTAGGTCAAGGTCAAATATAGATCAGGGGTTATTGATGTACATCACTATGAGAAAAGGTTGTCCAAGTATGGTGTCTGTATGCACAATAGTATTCCATGTACAAGCTTGAGTAAAAAGCTTAACCAAGGTCGAGTAAAAACCTTAACCAAGGGGAATTAAGTAAATAATTCAAGGTTTAATGTAGGTCAAGGTCAAATATAGGTCAGGGGTTGTTGATGTACATCACTAGGAGATGAAGTTGTCCAAGTATGGTTGGTGTAGGGCCAGGAGTATTCCATCTACAAGCTTGACTAAAAACGTTAACCAAGGGGAATTAAGTAAGTAATTCAAGAGGAAATGTAGGCCAAGATCAAATATAGATCAGGGGTTGTTGATGTACATCACTAGGAGATGAAGTTGTCCAAGTATGGTGGGTGTAGGGCCAGTAGTATTCCATATAGAAGGTTGACTAAAAACCTTAACCAAAAGGAATTAAGTAAGTAATTGAAGAGGAAATGTAGGTCAAGGTCAAATATAGATCAGGGGTTATTGATGTACATACCTATGAGAACATGTTGTTGAAGCATGGTGTCTGGATGCACAATAGTATTCAATGTACAAGCTTGAAAAAAAACCTTAACCAAGGTTGACTAAAAACCTTAACCAACGGGAATTAAGTAAGTAAGTAATTCAAGAGGAAATATAGGTCAAGGTCAAATATAGATCAGGGGTTATTGATGTGCATCACTAGGAGATGAAGTTGTCCAAGTATGGTGGGTGTACGGCCAGTAGTATTGCATATACAAACTTGACTAAAAACCTTAACCAAGTTTGACTAAAAACCTTAACCAAGGGGAATTAACCAAGTAATTCAAGAGGAAATGTAGGTCAAGGTGAAATATAGATCAGGGGTTATTGATGTACATCACTAGGAGATGAAGTTGTCCAAGTATGGTGGGTGTAGGGCCAATAGTATTCCATATACAAGCTTGACTATAAAACCTTAACCAAGGCGTGACGGTGACGCCGACGTGACAACATAAGCTCTACTTATTCTTCGAATAGTCGAGCTAAAAATCCCAAAAGCCACATTTCTCCAGTCACAGCCACATATGAGACACGCCATGCAAGAACATGTGCGATATCTCATGAAAAATATTCAAAAAAATTACGATATTTTCCGTAAATGACGTTGAAAGATGACATTTCCATAGCAAAACTCTATTCCGCATTTGCTATAGAAAAGTTGTCATATTTCGATGTCATTTACAAAATATAACAGTTTCATACACATTGTTTTAAAGTCATTCTTTTTATTAAAAATAATTTTGATAAAGACCATGTGGTCGAAAATTTAAAACTTTAAAACAATGTGTATTAAATGTGCTTCCCTTCGGAGGTTATTGGAAATTACTAAACAGTTTCTGTAGATATATTTCATGAAAAATCGCACATGTTCTTAGGTACAAAATCACTTGGCGTGTCTCATTCATATACTCACGGCTGAGGTTCTGGTGCCGTATTAACTGGCTCCGCTCCACCATCCAGGCAATTCGTCTCTGATAAGGCACCGTTGTCACAAGGTGTAGGGGACGTCCGCGAAACCTTCGCCCTCGTTTTCAATCCCTGCTCATTCTTGGTCACAGGAACTTCTATTGCATTTTGAGCTGAACTATCGTGGTGGTCAGTGTTTGAATTTGTCACTATAAGGCTATCTAATTGTGAATCGGCTTCAACAGGTTCTAAATGATCGTCACTTAATTGCGATTGTTTCGGTGGGGAGGCACTGATTTTAATTTCGTTGGCATTTTTATCCGGTGAAAAACCCAATTGAACCTTAGATTTAGTCTGAAAAGGGTTTGTGTTTTCGTCAATTTCGTCCCAATTTATTGCGTATGAGCCCTTTGGAGCGAGAGGTGGAGAACCCGGTGGAATGTCATCTGGGTCAGCCATCTTTGTTTGAAGGTCACGGCCGTCGCCAACGTCTGAGGTGGACACACTTCAGCTGCAGCTTCTACTTGATGAACGGAGAAAAGATGTAACATCCCAGCAACAACTAAGGTCATATGTGGTGGTGACTGGAGAAATAGCAGGGATTCCGCTGGCGATCGCCACTTTCCAATTGGCGACAAAAATAAACAATTGGCGATAAAAAATTACAATTTTCGAAAAAAAAAAATAATTTTTTTTTCCAAAAATTGTAATTTATTATCACCAATTATTTTCTTTTTTTTGAAGTGGCAATTTTTTTATTTTCCACAGCGGAATCCCTGAAATAGGGTTATGGCATTTGTGACCAGTGTTGCTCTGGATCAAATAGCACACTTGTGTAGCATAACAGTTTCCGCGAAAGTCGTCAGTCTGTCGGACATGTCCGTTAAAATTGCCGCCAGTCCAACGGTAAACCGGAAGTCGCCGGACCGAATGTCGGACGATAATTTTTTATTTTTTTTTATATTCTAAGCTTCAATCCAATAACCTTCCTTTGGTATAACCTTCCTTTGGTATGCCCTTGTGGTGCTAGCTAAATGTAGCTTTATTTATAAAACTGATATACTTAAAAAATGCACTTAAATATCACACAAAATCATTTCTATTTTTATAAATGTTTTTTTCGAATGTCCTGTAAAATGTTGGCAGTTTCGTGGAGACTGTAATAACGATCTATTGCTTGTTAGAAGCACGACGCGTGTTTGAAGTGTTTCATTGATGAAATGGCGAACAGTGCAGATCCTGATCATGCACAGTCTGATCTGGATATACACGTGTTGCCAAACCCATTTCTCCAGTCACAGCCACATATAGAGATGGGACATCAGTTTCAAAGGTGAAAGGGTTTAACATCCCAGCAAGAGCTAAAATCATATGAGACACGCCATGCGATTAAGTACCTAAGAACATGTGCAATTTTTCATGAAACATATTTACAGAAAATGTGATCTTTTCTGTAAATGACGTCGAAAGATGACAACATTTCATAGCAAATGCGGAATAGTATTCCGCATTTGCTATGAAAATTGTGTCATCTTTCGACGTCATTTACAGAAAATATCTTAAATTTTATACATATTTTTCATGAGATATCGCACATGTTCTTAGACTTGTATGGCTGGTCTCATATAGAGACGGGTCCTTGGTTTAATGCCTCATCCAAAACACCAGCATAATGGAAACACAATTGAAGTATGGTTTCATACCTAGCGCAGGGCCTGAACCCATGACCTCTGAATTTGACGTCCAATCCTCATCCACAAGGTTGGTAAACCATCACCTTCATTGAAAGGAACAAAGACTTGTTTGCGTTGCGTTATTACCCCAACATAATCATGTAACATCATTTGACATCGCTCAATCAAAATATTAGTGAAAGGAAATGTTGAATCATTCTTGACCTCGCTACAATAATTCACCTCCGATATGTTATCTACGGCTACAACTTAACCCATTCAAAACATGTGAGCAACCGAAGTGCATACCCAAACCTGTTGCATGTAGGTCAAAATTTAGTAAACTGTATAGTTTATGCCTTTAAACAAATAATCTTTGATGCAGAACTAGTAAATTGCCAAAAATAATAGAACAGGGAAATCATTTTCCCATGGAAGTCATCTTTTCTCTTGTTGTTTTTCAACATTCAACATAACGAAATGAAGCTTTCAAATTTACAAGATATACAGGTAAATATCAGATAAACACATCGACACGGTAAAATAACCAATTTCTGCACGTGTATGTTCAAACACGATATGTCATATCAAACACGCCGGATAACCGATTGCAAAAATCACTTTTCCATGTGTTACATTAAAGAGATGGGGTTAAATTGCTACCCTCGCGAGAGGTAAAGAGCGAGGTAGCAATTTTGTTTCTAGTCTTGATAAACTGCATCAGCATCTTGACACAGCAACTTGTTATTATGATGAACACAAATGAATATTTATCTTATTTCTCCACAAAAGTATGTGTTGTAACCACCGTTGAGACGGTTCAAACGAGTGGTTACAACATATACCTCTGAACAGTAATGAGAAAAGTAACAGAAAAATATTTACACTTTTCTATATAGGGGTATTCTGTGTGAAATGGGTTAGTCAGCGTTTGTTTGGTCATTGAGAAAACAAGGTACGTGATCAAATGTATTACCTGGTGAACTGCAAGTTTGAGAATGTAGGTAGTCAGCCGATTATGTCAACAATGATCATCAAATATTCTTCAAGCCTGAAAACAGCAGCAAGATTATGATTCACATGTACATTTGAATACCCGATAATCTTGGGAGAATTCAACAGAAAAATTACAGCACATTTTGCTTTCAGATTTCACGATGACGTGCTGATGAATTTGCAGCGTTTTAGTGTTCGTCAAGCGTGAAGACAGTTGGTTGCGAGTCGATGATCATAGATTTTAAATCAATCTGTAAGGCACCGACAGGCAGGTCATAGTAACGACACCATTACCTGATTTTGTGTGTTTCAAATAGCACCATGTAAATGCTTTGATTTAACGGCGGCACTGGCTCGATGACCTTGCATGTCGGGACCGACTATTTAAGACCACATCCGATAGGACTAGGCTAGCACAAAGTTGACTTGCTCAAGGACATGCTGAATCAGCCATCCGCAGCGGTCGAGGTGGGAATTGAACCGGGGTCTCCCGATTCGCAGTACGACACTCTACCCAATGAGCCACTTAATAGCACCATGTCATAAAGAAGCACTTTATATACTAATCACCTGTCACACCCTGGTGATGATTCACTATATGGACCCACCCATAAATTTGGCGCCTCGTTGATGACAGAATCAGTCGATCTGATTAGTCGAGTCCATCGACAGTTAACTACAACATTACATAATCCCCGTACACCCTAGGATAAACCACATGCGGCGTCTAACCACACAATACATTATAGTCCTGTAAAAAAAAAAACTTTTTAAAAGACGAACAATTTTGAGGATTTTTGGAGGTGTATGAACAAGTGTTATTTGATCAGAAATGGGTAATTTTACACTTTCATCATATAATTGTATTGGTTATAAACATTTTTATTGAATCGTAAACTAGATATACAGTTAAAAACACAATAATAAATGCCCTAAAAGCGAATATAAACTTACAAAACTTTTTTACAAGTTTTTCCATCTTTTTTTTGTATACCGTTTTGACCTCCCAAATTGAAGAGCGAATGCAAGAGCATTTCGGACTATCTAATATTCGGACCACGACGTTTCGTGCCGTGTGGACTTCGAGACTTGCTACAGCTTACAAGACGCGTATAGTCAAGCGATCCCCGACAATCGCCGAATTCGACTACCAGAACATTATAAATTGCAAGTGTGGTCTTAAACTACGAGACACATCTGTGATGTTTCAATGTAGTGCGTCAGTAATAGACTATTTTCCAGATTCACTATGGCCAATCAGCACACCTAGCTGTTTGTTCAATGCCATTTACACCCACGTGCCATAAATGTGGAATACATTTTCTGCTTCCAATAGACGTACATGCAAAACGTGTGTGGTTTCAATCCAATTAAAATTGAACTACTCAACACAAGCAAATACTTTTAGCTGGAGATCACGTAGAAATTAATTCTACTGAAAGTGATATTGTTTTAGAGATCTCTGCTACAAGATGACAATGGTGACAGGATGGCACCAACCAATTGCAAAACTGACATTTAAAGATGTCAATTTCAGCACTGTTAGCATTGTCTTCTATGGGATTTGTTAATTTTTCATGTATATTTCAAATGGTGACATTTCACTGGGGCCGATTGACAGAAATAAAATACAAACACATCACTAGAAACTTTATTCTATTGTCATTTACATCGCAACATTTCTTGAAAATCGATCAACAGATTTAGTTTTTTATTTGCTATAAACAAATGTCCGTTTTTCATTAAAGTTTATGGGAATTCCATAATGGCACGGGATGTACAATGAGTATCGCTTAAGCCGAGAGGTGGCGTTTATGACTTCTGGACTATGACGATAGTGGCGCAGTCGTTGACACAAATGAATACTTTAGCTGCATTAATGCCGACTTGAAAAAATAGTTTTCTTGTAATCGTGTTCGGCAGATCTCTTGATGTGGTCTAGTATAGAAGTTTTGATTCCACATCATCGAAGTTCAGCGCAGCGTGCCATCTATAGAACGTCTCCATGGGCAGATTCAGGGTGGGGGTGGGACCCGGCGCGCGCCCCTCCCCCCTCCCCCTAAAATTCGCCGAGTAAAGATCTTTTACAAGTTACAAGGCACGTTTCATGCCAAGTGCCATGTATTCCATGCATTTTTCGGTCGTTTTCTTATTGTTTCAAAATTTAAACGTTTTCAATAAAAAAATAATGTCTAAACATACTGTGACAGTATCAATATTTTTGCTCCAAAATGCGCCAGAACGCAGGAAATGCGATGCAGATTTGCAAAATCTTTCGGGTGGGAATGTCCCCGGAACCCCCTAGCGCTATCTCGACTATTTTGCAATACTTCACTATATTATCGAACGAGCTTAGCTCGTTCGATAATATAGTCAAGTATTGCAAAATAGTTACGCCCCTCCCCCCCGCTAACCCGAAATCCTGGATCCGCGCCTGGTCTCCTAGTACGTTCTTCCAGTATTTTCCAGATCACTGATGGTCGCTGAGCCTGACGACTGCCACTACTGAATCGGAGCAACGACTCCTCATTTCAGACATGCCATGCCTTCGGACATCTGCGTAATTTCATGAAATACGTTTACAAATGTACTCTGCAAATGTTGTCCACTTTTGGCCATCTACGGAAAATTTTGTACATTTAGTAAAAGTATTTCATGAAATTACGCAGATGTCCGAGGGTAAAAAATCTCTTGGCGTGTCTCATCTGTGGCTGTGACTAGAGAAATGGGGCTTAGGTGATTATATAGTCACCAGTGTAGCTCCTGATCAAATAGCACATTCCTGTAGCGCTGGTAACGATCTGTATTGCCTGTATGAAGACTAATGGGCGTTTCGTCGATGGAATGGCGATCGGTGCAGATCCTGATCAGACTGCGCGGATGCAAAGGCTGATCTGGAGCTACGCTAGTAGGAAAACCTATAAGCACATTTTATCACGTCAACACATAGGCGGCGGAAGCCGAACATTATTAGGGGTGGGGGTGGGGCCAAAGTTGGGGAAGGAGCCCGTAAGGGCCCGACCGCGCTGGGGGGTGGGGGGGGGGGGCTGGGGGCATGCCCCCCCCCCCCGGAAAGTTTTGAAATCCAAGAGTGGTGTGAAACGCCATTTCCTGCATTCTCAGCGAATGGGAAAACTTATTTATTCTCTGTATTTATGTTTTGATGTGCAATAATCATGCTTTATAATCTGTCGAAACTATTATTTTTGTGGTCACGCATTTAATTAGTATAAATAATTAAAGAAATACTATGCCTCATTTGCATATGAAAACAGCCTGATACCACCGCATCACCATCAGTACAATAAACATTACTACATGATTATATATGTATAGCGGGCACTAATAATGTTTAGAGATTATAATGTTTAGAGAGCAGACCGTGGACGACGGGTAACACCGTCGGACTGCCACGCTGGCGACCCGGGTTCAATTGAGGGTTCAGTTCCCGGTCGTCAGTATTTCTGAGATACTTCGTATTTCCTGCTGTACTCCTGCTACTAGTCCCACAGGGGTCCGAAGTTATAAGATGCCCACCGACTAAGACGCCCACCGATTCGGACCCAGTACACTTTTCCCAGCACAACTTCGGACCCCTGTGACTAGTCCTTTCGGATGGGGACTTTTAAAGGCCGTCTCGTGTATCAGATTTGAAGGAGAGTCTGGGCACGTAATAGAATCAGAGGGGACTATTCTAATAACAGCTAGACCCCATGGGGCCGGTTTCCTCTGTACCCACCTCTTTCCTTTCTCTCCTTCTTGGAGCCAGTGCCGTCGTTAAATCCAAGCATTTACATTTACGTAATTTTTAGAACTGGTGGAATAGTGACACAATCATACCTTTATTTATTCCCATAAAGAACATTTTGTGCCTACTGAGTGGGCATGTACCTTTAATTACATTTGCGACCATTGTAGATCCAAATCAGCACAGTCTACAGTGTTCGTTATTTAGTCAGCGAAACATTCATATGAGTGTCATAAGTGCCGTTTCTAACGCGTTAGAGAAGTAACGCGTTACTTGTGAGAAGTAACGCGTTACTAATGTATGTACGATATAGTGAAACACATATGTGTAACGCGTTACTGCTCAACAGTAAAGCGTTACAAAACTAACAATGACTAACGCGTTAGAAATTGGCTGTAACGCGTTATAAATCCTCTATATTGGCGGATCGTGTCATAAGTTCAGCTTCTAACGTGTTAAGAGTTATAACGCGTTACTCTTTTGGTAAGTAACACGTTACTTCTTACAAGTAACGCCTTACAAATATATGATGTATATAATAAAATATACATATCTAACGCATTAGTGAAGCAGGAGTAACGCGTTACTTATTTTTGGTAACGCGTTACTGCTTGACCAATCAGAGCTCTTGTTACAATACCCGCCATTTCTCCAGAAGACCGGGAATGTGTAAAGTACGGACTGGACGCAAACTTACGAACTGTACATAGAGTGATGTCAACAGCGGCCCACTGACAGTGTTAGATAAATTGCCTAATTTGTATATTATTGAAAATGTGCACCTCTCATTCTATGCCGAAAACAAAAAGTTTTTGACATTTAGGTCTTGTTTAAGATAGGTGACGTCCGAGCTTCAGATTAGCAGGGGTCGACACTATTTAAACAGGTGTCCGCGGGTCCGAGACCACCAGATTTTCAGAAGGACTACCTGAATTTACAAGCTGACTATGGCAAGAATTACCGCTTGCTCTGGAAAAAAAATCAGATTCTAATGTGAAAATATGTGAAACAATTTGCATTATAATTATGTGTGGTCTATTTTGTCCATACATGTGGGATATTATGTTCCGAAATCTTGGCCGTTATGTCCAGCCACCCTTCAGACACCCTAGCAATTATAGGAATATGCTATATCCGTGTATGTTGCCCGTGGGCTACCTCTCGAAAAGTTAGTGTCAACCCCGGAATTAGTTTAATAATTTTGTGACGGACGAACGGACGACAGGGGTGAACCAACGGCCCATACTATTAATCATGCTAATAGAACCAGCCTGGGCTACTCCTTTGGTTTGATCAGATAGTTTATAATATTAGATAGCAGTCAGACATGCAACGAAAGCGGGAGGGGTTTTGACCGAGGGGTATTTTGTCCTGCCCAACAGGAGCGGAAGGGGTTTTGTCCACCTGTGACATAAATCACGGGAGTGTTTTGTCCGTGGGGGTGGGGGGGGGGGGGGGGGGGGTGGGGGGGTGGGGGGGGGGGGGGGGGGGGGGGGGGGGGGGGGGGGGGGGGGGGGGGAGATTATGTCCGTATACCATGCAACGAATATGTTCTAACTGAAAGAAAATTTCAGGCGCGGATTCGGTCAAGTCACGCCCCTTATACTGAATCAAAGTACTGAAAGTACTGACTGGCGGGAGACAAGTAGCCACTTGTGAATTTGCATACTCAGAAATTCCTTGTTAGAAATATATTCGATGTAGATTATTGGATGTGCAATCTGCAAATTTGGAGAACTTGATCAGTTAATGGTGTTTGTAAAATACAGCCTGCTCTAAACACAAATAGGTTGATGAAGCAAAGGTGCTTTATGTCCGACTAATAAACCGTTTTACGAGGTATATTGCAGACGTATTTATTGGGGTGAAACCCAGAATTGAAGTGGTGATATACGCCTTTATACGGATATGGTGAGAGGTGCCCTCTGCCAAAAAGTTTGTGCGTTCAAAAAATATTTTTGGCAGCATAGGTTTTTCGTAATGTGAAGAAAAAAAACGGGGAAATTTTCATATTTTTAGTATGTTTATTTGGCCAAAATCAATCGGCACTTTGCAGAATAGGGATACAAACCGAATAATCCAAATTGCATACCCAACAGGAACTCTGGAGGTGTGACATAATATTATGTGAAATCTTTTCAAAATTATGACTGGGCGTAGGCCTACATACGTGTATGCTGCATGAACGGCAAAATGTTTTCATGAATTTTGTTTCGCTCACCCATAGGGTAATTTTTCGAAAATCGCCCGTAAACCACAATATGAAAAAGAAATGGCCTTCGACGTCGCATTGCGATTGCGTGGTACATGATACGGGGGGCGTCTCAATAACAGCAATTTGTTCTGGGCATGCCAACTATTTTACACATAATGTGGAGCATTGCCGTTGCTATTAATAACTTGCTTTCAGTTCACTCGCTGACTTTAAATGTCACCTGACTGTTGTTAATTGCGAACGCAAATTGAGCCTATTGAGACGTCCCCCGATGAATAGAGAGCCACTTCCGAAAGTAGACCCGTGCAAACGGCCAGAATCACGATCCAAATAGTGTGGAGACAGTATGTACGGGGCGCCAAGTGGGACATGGCTCAATTTTGTCAACAAAATTCATTTTTGTGCCACAAAATTCAATTCTGTGTCACAAAATTCACTTTTGTGCCACAAAATTCAATTCTGTGTAACAAAATTCAATTCTGTACACAGAATTCAATTCTGTGTAACAAAATTCAATTCTGTGCCACAGAATTCAATTCTGTGTCACAAAATTCAATTCTGTGCCACAAAATTCAATTCTGTCAATTCTGCACACGCATGTAAGAATAATTACCATTGGTCAGAAACTGCACTGGAGAAATGGGTCACGGTCGCCGATCTACGCATTCAATGTCGATGATTCATTTCTCATTCTGCCGATGATTCATTTCTCATTATGCCATTTTGCTTCAACTATCTCCAAACAGTCAAACGTTGACAAACCCATTCGTATTTAAACTCATTTGCGTTATAATTGTACACATAATTCATGTACATGTATATCTCCCGTGAGTACTGACGTCATGTATTGTGTGTTCGCAAGGTACATCTGCCCCAGTTAAATCAATAATACACGCGCTGTGGCCTGTGTTCTGGACTGCTGTCTGTGTTTATAAACAGAATGTGTGTATTGGGCCATTTGAGGAAACCATTTGTAGTATTTGTGTAGATACCATGGATACTAAGATGGTGTATACTGTAAATAATGCATGTAGACACATAGTTGCGAACACGTAGCTTCGCAACTAGTAGACACAGATCCAATACCATTTGTTTCACAAGGTTAGATCTACTGTTAGAATACGACGTCATCTAATATCATTTTCGAGCATAAAACGTTACCTGATAAATAGAATACCAGGCTAGTGTATTTTAATATCAAGTGTATCAGGCTCGGCTCGGAAACGGTAGGAATTCCTCGGCAAGCCTCGGAATTCCTACGCGTTTCCTAGCCTTGCCTGATAAACTTGATATCAAAATACACTAGCCTGGTATTCTCTATATATGGGCATGCTCTCAGGTCTAGCTATGTCCCGGCTACTTTATGTTTGACCCTGTTTACATAATTGAGGGAAAATTCTGAATATTTTTCTTATTTCTCCTTCAAAGTATATATGCTTATATGGTGTGACCACTCATTTGTAATCATAATATAACCAAAATAACTGTCCATAAAGAAGTATAATATTGATATATTGGGTTATATTTTCGCATTGAAATATTTAAACCTGCAAGTGTACTCCACCATCTAGTAAAATGGACTAAGACCGATCTCAACCAATCAACGTAGAGATGACATAGACTATCCTACGCAAACTAATTTTTGTGGACAAAAATGAATTCTGTCCCACAAAACTGAATTTTCTTCACAAAATTCAATTCTGTCTTACAAAATTGAATCCTTTATAACAAAAATGAATTTTGTATACGAAACGTATGCAGAATTGAATTTTGTGACACAGAATTGAATTTTGTGACACAGAATTGACAGAATTGAATTTTGTGACACAGAATTGAATTTTGTGACACAGAATTGAATTTTGTGACACAGAATTTTGCACAGAATTTTGTGACACATAATTGAATTTTGTGACACAGAATTGAATTTTGTGACACAGAATTGAATTTTGTGATTTTTAGTGTTACAAAACTCAATTTTGTACACATAATTAACCTGTCCTGCATGGCGCCCCGTAGTATGTCTCCCGCCAAAAACGATGCAGAACAGCAGAACTATTGTTGTTGTTTTCGCGGTCCTTTGGGGCAGGTATAAACCACGAACTGGAACTCCGATATACAGGGCAAAAATGGCTTAAAGTTAAAAAGGCGAAAGTTGTCCAAAAATATTTGTTTTCGGCATATAATGGGAGGTGCACATTAGGCAATTTATCTAACACTGTCAGTGGGCCGCTGTTGACATCACTCTATGTACAGTTCGTAAGCTTGCGTCCAGTCCGTATTTTACACATTCCCGGTCTTCTGGAGAAATGGCGGGTATTGTAACAAGAGCTCTGACTGGTCAATCAGTAACGCGTTACCAAAAATAAGTAACGCGTTACTCCTGCTTCACTAACGCGTTAGATATGTATATTTTATTATATACGTCATACATTTGTAACGCGTTACTTCTAAGAAGTAACGTGTTACTTACCAAGAGTAACTCGTTATAACTCTAACACGTTAGAAGCTGTACTTATGACACGATCCGCAAATATAGAGGATTTATAACGCATTACAGCCAATTTCTAACGCGTTACTCACTGTTAGTCTTGTAACGCGTTACTGTTCAGTAGTAACGCGTTACAAATATGTGTTTCACTATATAGTACATACATTAGTAACGCGTTATTTCTCACAAGTAACGCGTTACTTCCCTAACGCGTTAGAAACGGCACTTGTGACATGAATCGCCACTCATACATTCAGCACGCTACGCTTTTACGGAGCCCCGCAGGACACTTCGTTCCCTCGAATTAACAATTTGTTCCCACGAAATGACAATTCGTTCCCTCAATTTAACAATTAGTTCCCACAAATTAAAAGTTCCCTCAATTTAACAATTCGTTCCCACAAATTAACACGTTTAACAATTCGTTCCCACAAATTAACATGGGAACGAATTTTGATATCGTGGGAACGAATTGTTAATTCGAGGAAACGAATTGTTAAATTGAGGGAACGAATTGTCATTTCGTGGGAACAAATTGTTAATTCGAGGGAACGAAGTGTTATATCGTCGGAACGAATTGTCACTTCGTGGGAACGAATTGTTAATTCGAGGGAACGAATTACTATATCGTGGGAACGAATTAATAACAAAAACATCCATGTCCCCTGCGGGGCTCCGTACGCTTCGAACAGACTGTAAGCTACAACAGTTTCACTTGCCCCACATGCCGTAAGCCCTATTTCTCCAGTCAATTTGCCATATCGATGGTCTAGTAACATAAGGTCGTAAGTGCTATGCTTTAGCATAGCAGTTACGACCTTATGTTACTAGACCATCGATATATATGAGACAAGCCATGTGATTTTGTACTCGAGAATACAGTCGAACCTCCCATAACAGCCACCTCTGTACAACAACACCCTCTCTGTAACGGTCGCTATTTTATATCCCAAATGGATGATTTACTCTGTGTCTAACCTTTAGACTGCTGAACACGAAAATTGTCGTCTGCTGTTGCTTTTGCCTTCTTTCTTTTGAAAATATGTACAGAAACTGTGATATTTTCTGTAAATGACGTCGAATGTTGACGACATTTTCATAGAAAATCCGCATTTACTCTGAACATTTCGTTAACTTTCGATGTCATCTACGATCGGAAGAAAATATCTTGCATTTGGTAAATATTTTTCAAGCGATACGCACATCTTAGGTACACACTCACATGGCTTGACCACATTGACAAAAACCTGCTTTTGACAGCACATGAGAATCGTCTCCACTGGAGACGATTCTCATGTGCTGTCAAAACCAGGTTTTTGTCATGTGGAAGACTCATCCATTACCCCACCCACTTGGTCTCATACAGTACTATCTTCTATACTGTATGAGACCAAGTGGATGGGGTAATGCATTTTTTTGTAATGGACATTTGTTTTTGTGTCACAGATGCGAGTCTGTGGGCTTAACTCATATGTGTACACTGCGACAAATCTAACATCTATTTTCTCGATGAATGTCCTTTATCTGACTACAAACATTTCGCCAGCACCGGTAGCCATATATCAAGTACGATTTCTGAACTATCGCTGATAAGTGATACGTCGTCAATACAGGGCATGTGTACAAGCCAGCAACGATGTTGATTTTGGCAATACTATACGAATGTGGTAAACTGTATGAGGTGCGTAAAAGGGTCAGGATACATTGTCCCCTATTCCATTCATACATGATAGTTTCGTTCAAGTTAGAGCACGACTCGACCGCCCGTACGAGACGATAATATATATGTGAGCATCGACTGAATGATATATCATGTGTGGCTGGCTGGGACTGGAGAAATGGGGCTTATTGGTTTTGCGACCAGTGTAACCGCACAGTCTGATCAGGATCTACACTATTCGCCATTCCATTAATGAAACACCCGTCATACTAACCAGCAATATATATCTTTATTAAACTGCAGGAGTGTGATATTTGGTCAGGAGCTACAGTGGTCACAAAACCCATAAGTCCCATTTCTCCACGTACAGCTACATATTATATCGGAGGAAAACCTTGCTCTAACCGTATAGAACGCCAAATCTACATAAACTCAAATAATTAATGCTAGCTCTAAATAATTAGAGCTATCATTAAATATTTAGAGCTAACTTCTAATGATTTAGAGAGCTCTTCAAATGATAATTATTTGAGTTTATGTAGATTGGGCGTTCCTTGAACGCCAAATGTACATAAGCTGAAATAATTATTGCTAGCTCTAAATAATTAGAGCTAGCATTAATATGTATAGCTAGCATTAAATATTTAGAGCTAGCATTAAACATTTGAGTTTATGTAGATTCGGCATTCCATATAACCGGGGCCGATTGTGTCTCAACCCCATTGCCCCATGGAGTACGGTTTATTGAGGTTCCATTGCACAAACGCCCATTCAACATATGAATGTAAAATTATAGTTTGTTCAAAAATATTATACGAGTATGGCTAACATATGGCCGTTAATTTTCCTTATTCCCCGGTACCTCATTCTCAGGTAGAAACTTACCATGGGCGGATTCAGGGGGGGGGGGATAGCTCGTTCGATAATATAGTCAAGTATTGCAAAATAGTTACGCCCCCCCCCCTACTAACCCGAAATCCTGGATCCGCGCCTGATTACTGCATCAACATTCGCTAGTCAGGTACTGTTCATGGTCATTTTGTAATTAAAAAGAGTCACAGACACAGATTCGGTAATGACGGATTGAATTTTGAAATGCGGTTTAAAATGAGAGAAAATATCATGATCGATGTGAAATATAATTCTGTGCATGTGTTGTGCTTCCGTAGCAGAGATTTAACATATTTTAAAGGTACATGCCCACTCAGTAGGCATACAATGTTCTTTATAGGAATTCAATAAGTGTATAATTGTGTCACTATTCCACCAGTTCTAAAAATTAGGAGTGCCCGCTATACATATATCTTTATTTATTAATATTTATTTTACTGGTAGTGACGTGCTGTGGTATCAGGCTATTTTCATATGCAAATGAAGAATGGTATTTTTTAATTATTTATACTAATTAAATGCGTCACGTGAAAATAATATTTTCGACAGATTATAAAGTATATTAATTGCGCATCAAAAAAGAAATACAGAGTATAACTAGTAATGTCCGTTAACATTTTAAGGAAACACGCTTATCGCCCTTGATATCAGTGTGGAAAGTTACGTCTGATATAAAATGTATAATAATGCCAATCAATACGTGGGGTAATGGTGAATTAATGTTTAAATTGCAAGAAAATGTCTCAGATTATCATCTTATATAAAGAACAGTTTGTGCCTACTGAGTGGGCATGTGCCTTTAAAGGTAGTCACAAAATGTTCTTTATAGGAATTAAATAAGTGTATAATTGTGTCACTATTCCACCAGTTCTAAAAATTAGGAGTGCCCGCTATACAGATATAATCATTTATTAATATTTATTTTACTGGTAGTGACGCGCGGTGGTATCAGGTTATTTTCATATGCAAATGAGGCATGATATTTTTTAATTATTTATAACAATTAAATGTGTCACCTGAAAAAGTATGATCATTGTACATAAACAAAATAAATACAGAGAATACACGGTTATCGCCCCTGATATCAGTGTGGATTTGTAATCTGATATAATATGTACACCAATTCCAATCAATACGTGGGGTAATGGTGAATGGATATTTATTTTTCCAGAAAATGTCTCAGATGATGTCTCTGATATAAAGAAGATGTTGTGCCTACTGAGTGGGCATGTACCTTTAAGGACGACAATTGTAAATATTCGACTTATTTACGTTAAATTTAAACAAATGCACAACTACTCAATAGGGTACACATTTGAATATTTCCAGTTTTCGGGTCCATGTTCGCCTTTTTCAGACTTGTTTATTTGACATAATTTTAGTTCCAGTATAAGTGACAGTTTATTATACATGTAGCCTACAGGGGCACCTCTCTAAACCGAACAATATATCATATTTTTCTTATTTTCAATCAAAACACTTCTTGGTATTTCTTACTTTCGACGTCATTTACGCAAACTATCGTAAATTTTGTAAATAATTTTCATGAAAAATCGCACATTTTCTAAGGTACAGTATCGCATGGCTGGTCTGATAATTATATGTTTGTGTCGCAATTGTCTACAGAAATTATCACCAGAGATCATTACTATGAAAGTTCAGTGTGACCGATTTACAGAGAGCCGGAGTTGTATTTAAAGATGGGGATTGGCTAAATGACCTTCTATATCGGGTAGTTCCATAAAGTACACTGTTATTTGGATACTCGCTGCATAATTGTGAACGTTTATTCGTATGTCCGATGTATTTGTAAATCAGGTAAGTTATTATTATTATTATTATTAGCGTTGTTATTATTATTATTATTATTATTTCCATAGCGCCGTGTCAGACGGCATGACTAGCAGATCAGGAGCTACGCTGGTCAACAACATGGCAAATTGCCGGCTTGACCGGGTGTGTCAAATGTAGCTATACTTACATGGTACTTCCAGAGGACATTTGGACATGATATGACTGTGGGTAAATACGGGCTTTGTTTACTTATAAACATCAAAAGCATTGTTAGTCATAAAAAGCTGAGGGCCGTTTCACTAAACTTCGTACGACTAAAATGTTCGTATGTGCAAATTTATATATATCGTCTGGAAATTTCAATTGATGGATTTACATTTATTAAATGTAATTAATACTTGTAAATTCATCAATTGTTTACAAGAAAACAGTGTTAATATGAAATTTCCAGATGATCATAATTTTGCATTTACGAACAGTTTAGTCGTACGAAGTTTAGTGAAACGGGCCCCTGCTCCCGACTGACAGGACGATGCATTAGGCCGTTCAAAGTTCTTTCTCTGTTAAGCGTGCGCGCGCGGGTAAATTCTGAGAGTCGTTCTGTGAAAAAAAACTGCATCATCATCATGCTATTTGGCACTATTTACTGGTGAAGTAATATGAAAACTGATTGGGGACGTGTGCACGTTTTATATCCGTTCATGAATTTAAATTTAATATTAAGTTTAATTAATACGTATTTTCTTTATTAAACGTATGAAGTGTAAATTCATGAACAGACAAGTCGTTAATCAGTTTTCATATTACTTCACCAGCAAATACAATGTAGTGTAAAATAGCATACAGTTTGTTTGATTTTTCACGGAACTGCGGACGCGTAACAAAGAAAGAACTTGGTGTATGACCTAATGTTACGGGTGAATGTATCGAACCTACGACCCCAATAATGTCAATTCCACACTAATCACCAGCAATCAGTATTACAGTGCAACCTCTCTACAACAGTCACCCATGGAATGACGCAAAACTGGCTGTTGTAGAGAGGTGACTGTTGTAGGGAGGTCAATGCTGAATTAAATTTTGTTGTCCGCTGTTTATTTATTTCTTCGATAATTATCATCAAAAACATGTTTTGGCAACATTTTAGAATGATTTCCAATGGCATGATTCTAAAATGCTGTCAAAACATGTTTTTATTGAGAAAGAAGGCAAAAGCAACAACAGACGACAATGTTCGTGCTCAGCAGTCTAAGGGTTAGATATAGAGGTAATCGCCCATTTGGGATATAAAATAGCGGCTGTTACAGAGAGGGTGTTGTTGTAGAGAGGTGGCTGTTGTAGGAAGGTTAATGCTGAATTAAATTTTGTTGTCCGCTGTTTATTTATTTCTTCGATAATTCTCATCAAAACATGTTTTGGCAACACTTTAGAATCATTTCCAATGAAAATGATTCTAAAATGCTGTCAAAACATATTTTTATTGAGAAAGAAGGCAAAAGCAACAACAGACGACAATGTTCGTGCTCAGCAGTCTAAGGGTTAGATATAGAGGAAATCGTCCATTTGGGATATAAAATAGCGGCTGTTACGAGAGGGTGTTGTTGTAGAGAGGTGGCTGTTGTAGGGAGGTTAATGATGAATTACATTTTGTTGTCCGCTGTTTATTTATTTCTTCGATAATTATCATCAAAACATGTTTTGGCAACATTTTAGAATCATTTCCAAAGGAAATGATTCTAAAATGCTGTCAAAACATGTTTTTATTGAGAAAGAAAGCAAAATCAACAGGAGACGACAATTTTCGTGCTCAGCAGTCGAAGGCTTAGATATAGAGGAAATCATCCATTTGGGATATAAAATAGCGGCTGTTACAGAGAGGGTGTTGTTGTAGAGAGGTGGCCGTTCGGGGAAGTTCGACTGTATATGATAGTGTCTATATATATTTTGTTTAATATACATGTACTAGACATATTTGTATGCTTGGAAACTTGGTGACTGTAGCAAACAGAAAATGAAGATTTGGTTACACAAAGTTAAACACAATTTGGACAAAGGCA
This sequence comes from Conchocele bisecta, assembly GCA_029237695.1. Lineage (NCBI taxonomy): Eukaryota > Metazoa > Mollusca > Bivalvia > Lucinida > Thyasiridae > Conchocele > Conchocele bisecta. The sequence goes on from CM055272.1 coordinate 77,388,993, forward strand.
ACATCTGCTAAACGTGTTTTGTTTTCATAAAATATCAGGGTCAGAACCAAATTCTTACATGTCGGCAGGGTCGGCCAGTGCTGATAGGTACGGTAATGTGGTTGACTATTTGTCAAATATATGTATTTGTATCTAATACTTTCAGTTGTTTTCTGGGCCAAGTTAAATTGCACAGTTTAGATCAATTGTATTGAACAGAAAAATACTCATGTACAAATAGAACAGTGTAATATAATAATAAATAAATGCAAGTGGGTTATGTCAACCCGAACTGTTTGCTCTGTGCATACCAGGGTGTATCAATAGCTTTGTGAAATAAACTGCGCTAGATTTTGTTGGATTATCGAAATCGTGGCCACAAACTGACAAAAAGAACCATGCGATGTTTGCTGGTCCGACAAGTGGAGGAGTGTGTAGGAGTGTGTAGGAGTGTGTAGGAGTGTGTGTGTGTGTGTGTGTGTGGGGTGGGGGGGGGGGATGCAAGGTGTGCGGACGTCACCACCTAAACATTAGTAACAAGTGTAAAATGTACTGTAATTTACGTTTTTCGAAGAAATAAGGGCAATACATGTATATGTGAAAAGTATAGCTTTAAAATCATTATAATCGAGGAAACTGAACGTAGAAATCAATATTTTTAAAAAATATTGATTTCTACATTCAGTCTCTCCCCTTTCCAAACTCGATCCACAATTCACAAACCGCTCGTCAAGAGCCTGGCTACGCCACTGTACTCGCAGATTCCACGTAAAGAAGGATGTCGATAATAACTTTACTCGAATCAGAGTTTCAGATAAGTTTTGTATCTAAAGAGTATTATACCCCCATATTTCAAATTCAGTGCGTATTTTACTTTTACAAATGTGTCATTTATTTTCTTCCTTATTAAATAGGGATCAAATGATAAAAAGTAAAACAAATTTAAAAATTCACTTATTTGAGCTGCAAAATCACTGTTTGCTTTTTTGCAGCTCAACTAAGTAAATTTTCAACTTTATTACAGTACAGTATTTTCACTACTCAATTTAAAAATAAATGAATATTTTCACATTGCTGGGGGTAATTTGTATTCCCGTATTCTTCTAAAATATTGCGTAAAATACGCCAATGCGCACCTTATCTGGATCTCTGCTTGCACTATAGTTGGGTTTTTATATAGTACTAAACATGAGCTGGCTTTGGTATTATGACGCTTATCGCATCGCCTATTCTCGCCGATATTGATTTCGAAAATCGGTTATATTCTCCGTAAATGACGTCGAGAGTTGACGTAAAATTCGGAACTCATGCGGATTCGAATTCCGCATGAGCTCTGAATTTTGAGTCCACGTTCGACGTCATTTACGGAAAATGCTTTATCACATGAAAACATTGTTATTCCGTTCTGTAATAAATGTGATATGACAACACACGTGTCATATAACACCTGGAGCGAATTTGTCCGCATCACCGTAATTACGTATTTGTACTTTGCACCCACGGTATGTCAAATGAATAAAATGGAGACGTTCCAAATGATGTCCGTAATGGCGCGACAAAGCAATGATGTTTAGACGTTGACGTCGTCATGTTTGAAACGTCATTAGAAATTGTGCAAATGTTCTCCCGTTTGGTAATAATTATGAAGTATTTACAAAGAACAGGAACCTATTACACTGTACTGTAAGCTGTACGGGCCGGTATGATAAGACACCCACAAGATGGCGGACGGTATACGGTAAGTCCTTCAATTGTTACTGTTTTCTCTTTTAAAACTAGCAAAAATCACGAACTAAACGTGGTAATCCTGTGTATAAATGTTGTTTTAACCATCGTTTGCTCTTGGCAGGGTCCATCTCTCGCTAATTTAAGCAGAAATAACCAAAAACCCTGAACATTTGAAAATGAAGCGAGAGAACGGTCTTTATCGAGCTTTTTTTAAATCCAAATTACGCAGCTGTTTTTATGAACCAGGTATATTTGACTGCATGTTTGGAATGTGTACAATCACATTAACATTCTAGATTAGTCGAAACCCTTTCAAAGTTTTCAAATAACATTATTTGGACAGCTCGTGGTTTCCAAGACAACAGGCGCGCAATTACGGGTGTTCTCTTCACGGTGTATTATTTGTAAGCAGTAGATTACGGGTTTTCTCTCACAGCGAAACCCATGCAAATAACTCGCAAGTGTGTAAGAAAACTATTTTTTTAACTAGTTGCGAAAATAGTCGATGGCGTCTGCTCACTGAAACGTATTGTATATCTCCACGTTGGATACTCTTAGGCAAGTTAAGTCATGTGATAAACAGAATCTCAAACTCGTTTCCATTTGATATGAGATATATCAAACTCGTCGGCAATTTCATGCACCTCGTCAGAGGTGCATAAACTGTGCTTGACTCGTTTCATAAATCTCATATCAAATGGGAACGAGTTTGAGATCCTGTATGCATATTTTCGAAATCAATCTGGGTGATCAAGGCCGTACACGCATGTTTCTCCCACGCCCACTATATATCACGGATGCGCAGTCTCATACCTGTAGCCTATTTCACGAACATTGCAAAGTATACTTATCTAGCAAAGTATACTTTGAGGGAGAAATTTTCAATTTTAGGATATATTTATTATTTTTTATTTTACTGAATTTATTACATTATCACAGCCAAAATAAAGTAATAAATTCAGTATAATAATTCTGCATACTTTTAGTCATCAAATATATGCAGTGGTTAGTTCTATATGAAATAATGCATTTTGGGGAAAATAAATGATTACTCCCTCAAAGTATACTTTGCTAGATAAGTATACTTTGCTAGATAAGTATACTTTGCAATGTTGATGCAATCGGCTACAGATCTCAACACATTTCTCACTGATGATTATTCTAAGATATCAGTCCCAAGGGTGCAATTGCAAGTTGTTCCAATGAATAATAAATGAGAAAAGTGAATTAGTTGACGGTAATCAGGGTTCGGTCAGTCGATAATTAACACAAACACGGAGGAGACTTGACGAAATCACCAGTATTACATTTCCAATACTTTTAAAACAGCAAATGAAGTAGAAGCATTCGATATGAAAACATTCCAACGACTAATACAAATTATATAGAGGATATTCCATCGTACATTTTGAAAAGCGGGAAATAATACACGAGTGTATTATTTCCGTTATTCAAACATGTACGATAGAATATCCTATTTATTACACTTCCACGGCGGATATATGCACATTTAGTCTATTTTTGAGATTATATTCAATGAATTGTGATGTGCGCATGAATAGTTATACAATGACATGTTTTCCCGCGTTTTGACGTTAAGTTGTGTGACGTCAAATGTGACGTCATGTAAACTTTTTGAAATCCAAATTACGCAGCTGTTTCTATGAGCCAGATATATTTGAGTGCATGTTTGGAATGTGTTCAATCACATTAACATTCTAGATTAGTCGAGACCCTTTCCAAATTTTCAAATAACTTTATTTTGACTGTAATACAAATTAAACATTTTGCATGGTATAGCTCGTGGTTTCCAAGACAACAGGCGCGCAATTATGTGTGTATTATGTGTAAGGAGTTGATTACGGGTTTTCTCTCACAGCGAAATCCGTGCAAATAATTTGTAAAAGTGTAATAAATCAAACTTAATTAACCAGAAATCTTCAACAATACCACGTGACACACATCGGCTGATATTCAGTTGTATGTAAACGTATTATACATTATAGGAATGAATGGCCTTTTTGTGGAATTTATCGGGTATAAACTTGGAAAAGTCGCGGGAATACTGGATGAAGGCCGGAAGGCCTCGTCCAGTATTCCCGCGACTTTTCCAAGTTTATATCCCCGATAAATTCCACAAAAATGCCATTCATTCCTTATAATTCCAGCATTTGAAATAAATTCATCAAGAAAATGTGTTTATTTTCCGTTTTCTTAAGAATTATTTTAACTGCGCCTCACAGTTACGGAAAGTAGTTCGGCATGGAGTTTACTGGGATATAAATTCTGGACAGGGACTTGCTACGGACCAATCAAATGTTAGCGAATTGTGTAAATATTTTTGTGCTGGAATTATATACATGTACATGTATACTGACTTCTAAGGAATTTGGAAAAGCTATATTTATTATAAAGTGCTTAGACATACAATATACAGACGTTTGATTGGAATGGACTATAAGCGTCTAAATGGATCAGGATCCTGTTTCACTAAACTCCGTTTGACTAAAATATGTGCAAAATTAATCACATTAACAACGTTTACCTGTAAACAATTACTAGTATTGGATTTACATTTATTGAGCATATATTGCATATGCAGCCTATGCTCAATAGAGGATATTCCATCGTACATTTTGAATAGCGGGAAATAATACACGAGTGCGCGTCGGCTTCCGCGTAAGCAACAAGTGAACGTATTATTACGAGTGTATTATTTCCGCTATACAAACATATACGATGGAAAATCCTATTTATTACACTTCCACGGCGGATAAATATGCACATTTAGTCTATTTTTGATATTATAATCACTGAATAGTGATGTGCGCATGAATAGTTATACAATGACGTGTTTTCCCGCGTTTTGACGTTACATTGTGTGACATCAAATGTGACGTCATGTAAACTCTTTTTTTAAATACATATTACGCAGCTGTTTCTATGAACCAGATATATTTAAGTGCATGTTTGGAATGTTTTCAATCACATTAACATTCTAGATTAGTCGAGACCCTTTCCAAATGTTCAAATAACTTTATTTTGACTGTAATAAAGATTAAACATTTTGCATGGTAGCTCGTGGTTTCCAAGAAAACAGGCGCGCAATTACGGGTGTTCTCTTCACGGTGTATTATTTGTAAGGAGTTGATTACGGGTTTTCTCTCACAGCAAAACCCGTGCAAATAATTTTCAAGCGTGTACTAAATAAATGTAAATCCATCAATTGAAATTTCCAGATTATCCTAAATTTGCACTTACAAACATTTTAATTGTACGAAGTTTAGTGAAACGGCCCCCTGGCTTCGCAATAAAAATAACGTATTATTGGACACGTGCATATAAGTCATGTCAAGTTGAATAGCCTGCAAACTATTGATAAATGTGGAACACTTCTCAACGCAGCTGCTCAAACAGTGCAGTCGTAGCCCAATCGTGTAAACTGGAAATTATACTACACGGCAATGCGGGCTGGAAAAAGCATGGACAGGAGTTCTAAGTATAAATTTGAATGCATATATAAAACCATTCGGGGTAGTTTGAACCAATAAACTAATATGACGCAGTCGGTGGTACGGATTTTCAAATTCAAGATGGCCGCCGTTCTTTTTACATATGCATACACATCTGGGGCCCCGTTTCACTAAACTTCGTACGACTAAAATGTTCGTAAGTGAACATTTAGGATCGTCTATTTTCAGTTGATGGATTTACATTTATTGAGCATAGGCTGCATATGCAGCCTATGCTCAATAAATGTAAATCCAATAATTGTTTGCAAGAAAACAATGTTAATGTAAACTTTACAGACTATCATAAGTTTGCACTTACGAACATTTTAGTCGTACGAAGTTTAGTGAAACGGGCCCCTGTTCAACAGGACGTCGGCTATAAAATGTGATCATCTTAGACCAGACAATATCGCATGAGCAGTGTTTGTAAACATGATTCTAAAATGTCTACAAGGTGTATGATCACGTGGTACAAACAACAGCAACAACAGGTACCGATTCAAGGTACGTATTCTTTTATAGTGTCATTATTACGTAACGGATTTTGATGAAATATGGCGCATCAAACGCGTCTTGTTAAGCTTCATTTGGTGGTCTCTGTATTTTCGCCCAAACTTCTGTCGTTTTTGCGAAGAATCGATTTCCGTGTCCCTCCGACACGGAAATCGATTCTTCGCAAAAACGACATCAGTCTGTGACAAACTCCATAGACCACCAAATGCAGCTCATGAAGGCGCGTTGCATATTAAGGAAACTATCAAATAATACTTACTTTGGAGTGGGCGACGTTGTTGTTGTAACCACGTGATCATGCACCTTGGTCTACACAGAAATTATAGTACATGCAAGGGGATACAGCTTAATCGGTGTACAGTGCACGCATGAGAACATTGTCATAATAGAAATAGAAATTGTCAATAGATACAAACCATTGGTGCTGGATACATTTTCTCAATTTCACCAGCATGGGAGGTACAGCTAAGTGTGAGAGAATTAGCGTGAAGCCAACGGTGTTCCAATTCCAACTGCCTGGCACTGATCACACCGATCAACATGGTCAAATCAATAAACGTATGTATAATACTATATATATAGGTGCATGATCACGTGGTTACAATGACAAAAACAACGGCTGAACGTGTTGAAAGCTCGCCCACTCCAAAGTAAGTATTATTTGATATTTTCCTTAATATGCAACGGATTTTGATGAAGTATGGCGCAGCAAACGCGTCTTCATGAGCTGCATTTGGTGGTCCAAGGAGTTCGGCACAGACTTATGTTGTTTTTGTGAAGAATCTATTTTTCGCAAAAGTGACACAAGTTTGGGCCAACATACAGAGACCACCAAATGCAGCTTAACAAGACGCGTTTGATGCGCCATATTTCATCAAAATCGGTTACGTAATAAGGACAATATAAAAGAATACGTACTTTCAATCGGATGGATTCTGGAAGTTTCAGTACTTGTTGTTGTTGTAACCACGTGATCATACACCTTGTATATGTAATATCCAGATAGTTAGTCCCAGAACGGGGTCAATTCCAGAACGGGGGCCGAAAAACGGGACGTCAATCCCAGAACGGGGTTCAATCTGACAATGCCAATGGTCAAGAGAATTGCACACATGGGTCTTATGCAAGATACGACAGTCGTGGTAGCCTATGTCATCGAAGACAAACCCGACATCTTCACCAGTTACTGCCATTTTTGATCGGGTCACATGTGGCCAGAGCCTTCCGTTACGTCACTAACTTTGACGTCATTCAATCTTGAAATAAAAACAAAACGTACGGAATTGGCCCTCGTTCTGACAAAAATTGACCCCTGTTCTGACCCCTGCCCCTGCTGATTGACCCCTGCTAATCAGTCCCCGTGTTGGGATTTGGCCTCCGTTCTGCAACTGACTCCCGATCGATCTGAGTCTTACATATACATTATGTTACTAGACCATCGATATATAAACTTCCCATGGCGGTGAAAGATCGACGGGATTTGCAGCACTCATTGATATATACACAGCAAACTGTGTCACATATGCAATTCATATGAAAATTTTATAGATTTAAAAGCATTGTACATGGGTTTTCATATGAAATTCATATGATTTGCATATGAAGTTCATATGATTTGCATATGAAATGCATATGAAGATTTTGCATATGAATTGCATATCGGCTCATTTTATCAAATTCATATGCCACACATTTTGTAGTGGAGGTCTACTGTCTGTTTCACGGAACAATATTAATTTTATTGTGAAAAAGCAATTTCCCCATATTAAATCCCCATAGACTTCTTCACAGAGTAGTGAAGATGTCTATGAGGTTTATATGGCCGTAAACTGTGGGCAGGTTTCATGAAACAAACAGTACGTACGTATTAGTTAGTAGCGCCGTAAAAGCAAATCTACCTATTCTGTATGAGAGTTCACTGTACATGTATAGTGCATTTTAATACGATTTGGAAAGAAGAATGGAAGGCTTTGTGGGGTTATCTACAGCTGTATAGTGTTTCAATGTGAGTAAATGTTTTATTAACAATTGTCGAGGGAGCATCCCACACCGCTCTTGTCTATTTGTTGACATACCATTTATGGCGACACTTGAATTCAACTGGGAAGCGAGCAAATTGGCTATTTGACACTTTCTCTGGTTTATGTACACTTTGTGGTCGTAAAATGTAATTTACGACAAACAATAACGGGTTGATATACTATTATGTGAGGTGACATATGTTACTCGTCATGACACAACATGGCTTATTGTGTTATTGTGCAGAATAGAGTCTGATCTAACGCCAATTGTTTATAAGAAAACACCAGGAATGTTGATTTCATTGATTAATCTGCGAACAGTGTATACCCTGATCAGTCTGCGTATCGTGCGCAGTCTGGTCAGGGTATACACTGGTCGCGAACATATTAAGCCACTTTCTATCATGGCGAGACACGCAAATGTTCAAGGAATATCAAAATCGAATATATAGACTCGGTACAAACACTGTACACACGTATCTTGTATATTGCACTAAATCACTATAAGGCTTCATACGGGCACGAATAGTTGTGTCAGAACCTTTCTTTATATCGTGGATGAGGAAACAATAGCTCATTTAAATCCATGGACACTTTATTGTTGTGGTATTTTGTGTTCAAAGCGTACGCTAATTAACAGGATACAATACAATACTCAAGTTAACAGGAAAACTATCGAAAATATTTAATTAATTTGTTTCCGAGGAAATCATTCAGAATGATTGAATGCAGGGCTTACGATATTGTGCCACCCAAACGTAAGTTCAGTTGTTTTTTTCTCTCGTCGACGGTTTACATTTCGTTGGCTATTCCTATGTTCAAATATAAGGTTTGATCATGTCCAGCCCACAGGTGGAAGACTATTTATATAAGATGGTAATGTACGAGACCAAGTGGGTGGGGTAATGGGATTTTTTTAATAGGCATTTTTTTTGTGTCATAGGTCCGAGTCTTCCACCTGTGGGCTGGACATGATCAAAGGTTATTGTTACATTTCCAACAAAAAACTGATGTAATTTGAGCATTATATTCAGTATTTTCAGTACTTTTATAAATCGTCCCATTCACGTAGATAATTTTCAGTATTCATATTCCGGGGCCGCGTCATGAACGTCATGAAGTAGTGACGTCATGAAGGCACTTCCTCGTAGTGACGTCATGAAGGCACTTCCATTACGCGCGGCCCCGGAATGAGCATTGCCTAAAGCCATATGCAAACAGCACGCGCTATATGTTTGCACATATGCAAACAACGGAAACCATGTAACAATATAGATTTATTAATTCTAACATATTTTACAAACATCGACATACTTGCTGCGTTAAAAACTAGCTTTATTAATATCCAACACATATTACATACCATCAACATATAATATAGCTATTTGACTATTTGTTATTTTCAAAAATAGATTTTACATAAAATCGACATAATTTGTTATTATAAGGTTTAATCATGTCCAGCCGTGTGCAAACGTTTGCTGTGGCCCGAGGCAACGGTTTGAACCCAAGGCCGCAGTTCTCGAGGGCCACAGCAAACGTTTGCACACGGCTGGACATGATCAAACGTTATTGTTCCATTTCCAACAAAAAACTGATGTAATTTGAGCATTATATTCAGTATTTTCAGTACTTTTATAAATCGTCACATTCAAGTATACAATTTTCGGTATTCATATTCCGGGGCCGCGTCATGAAGTAGTGACGTCATGAATGATGAAGGCACTTCCGCGTAGTGGCATGAAGGCACTTGGTCTACGCGCGGCCCCGGAATGAGCATTGCCTAAAGTCATATGCAAACAGCACGCGCTATATGTCTGCATATGTTTGCACATATGTGCAAACAACGGAAACCATGTAACAATATATGTTCAAAAGCAGAATTATTAGATGCAATAGGAAACTAACCCGAATTCTCTGTCTGTAACGCAGGGCGACTAAACGTTGTTACCAAGTAAGATTGTTCCAATTTACCCTATACCTGTATCGGTCACATTGCTACGGAGCCCCGCAGGGGACGTAGATTTTCTTTTTTTTATTATTTCGTTCCCACGAAATCACAATCCGTTCTCTCAATTTAACAATTCGTTCCCATGAGTTAACAATTCTTTCCCACAAAATAACAATTCGTTCCCACGGGAGAGAATTGTTAATTCGTGGGAACGAATTGTTATATCGTGGGAACGAACTATGGGAACGAATTGTTATATCGTGGGAACGAATTGTTAATTCGAGGGAACGAACTGAGGGAACGAATTGTCATTTTAGCGTGGGAACGAATTGTTAATTCGAGGTAACGAATTGTTATATCGTGGGAACGAATTATTAATTCGAGGGAACGAATTGTTAAATTGAGGCAAAAAATTGTCATTTCGTGGGAACGAATTAATAAAAAAAATCCATGTCTCCTGCGGGGCTCCGTACATTGCCTCTAAACTGTGTTGTATTATTTTACACGAACTGTACGGGCGCATAGACTATTTGTTGTGATGTTTATGGTTTGTTCATGACTAGGTCCTCGAGAATAGGGCCGTAGAGCAGGGAAACACAGAAACCGACAACGTCAATAGTGAACGTCAATACCGGAAGTTGTTAATCTCTTCAATTTCTGTTGACTGGTCGTTAACATCAATTTCAACTTCACCTACCAGAATTACAACAAAAGGAAATGTGGTTCCATTATATCTTACAATAATGTATTGAAAGTATGATAATAATACGTACATACCCCCTACCTGACAAGGATTTTAAGTTAGTCTCTTTATTATGTCTCTGCTAACAAACAAAATAAAACAACGCACACACTAATATTTGCCCGTACACGGATATAATTTTGTTCAATTACATATGAAAACGTTATTTAACGTCTTACATTGTACTTGTTTTATATTTTCAAAACAGTAATTTGTCATTGACCGTGAAATTTCAAGTCACTCAGACTTAGGGTTGTGGAGATATTTGGCACTACAAAACTTTAACGCAAATACCGGACGCACATGTCTGAAGCACGGGCGTACAGACACACGCCTTTGTGGCGACTATATCACACCGACCGTATACACACGTGTATTTGCAAACTACGATTTTTTATATACATTGTTTTTATCATTCTTTTATTTTTATTGGGTAGGCATATACTACAATATACATTCTTGTTTAGCATATGAATTGTAATGTTTAAGACGAACGCCATATAATAACCGCGGTGACGGACATTGCCAATTTTAAGCCAATTCATGCTGATGATGCGCCGCCGTGTCTTGGACTCGATAATATACATGAAAATATGGGTCCTATCGATGTGTTAAATTATGACCGATTTCACTGTCAGACATCGCTGATGTTTATCCGTGTTCATGATTGCAATACACACATGCATGTATTTCAGTGCTCTTTTATCGGAATTCCAGTGGAACATCTCTAAACCGGACACCCTGGGGGACCTCCCAGGGTGTCCGGTTTAGATAGCTTCCACTGTATTTAAATATCACCATATGTGTTGTGAGCATTAATTTCAACCGCATCAGCGAGACGGTTGACATAATTTATATATATATTTTTTTTTTCTTTTCAAAAATTGTAATTTTTAAGGCCTCGTCCAGTATTCCCGCGACTTTTCCAAGTTTATATCCCAGATAAATTTCACAAAAAGGCCATTCATTCCTTATAATTCCAGCATTTGAAATAAATTCATCAAGAAAATGTGTTTATTTTCCGTTTTCTTAATAATTATTTTAACTGCGCCTCACGGTTATGGAAAGTAGTTCGGCGTGGGAGTTTACAGGGATATAGATCTTGGACAGAGACTTCCTACGGCCCAATCAAATGTTAGGGAATTGTGCAAATATTTTTGTGCTGGAATTATTAGTTAATATCATTACATTTACCATGGCGACTAACAGTTCATAACTAATTAAGTTAAAATCAATTCCTGTTGTAGATGTACAAGTAACTAAATGCGGAGATTGCACATTCATTACGCAATTCCTTATCAGATAAACGACAAAGCATTCGCTACAGGTTCCTGTTGTATACAATATGGCACTGTAAACAAACGCTGGCAACAGAACAAACCATTCATTGAGCAAAGAAAGCTGAAATGTACATTCGGTAAACACATTCGGTACACTATCGAGATACAGTTGAAAACCAGGGACCCGTTTCACTAGACTTCGTACGATAACAATGTTTGTACGATGATTTTTATTAATTTGCTTTTCACATTAAAGTGGCTAACTACTGCTACCATTTTCCGCCTACATGTATACATCATTTCATGTGAGCATAACACTAAACTATTACCCACGTCGCCTATCATTGTAAATGTTATTCAAATTTCCAATTTTGCACTTACGAACTTCTCAGTCGTATGAAGTTTAGTGAAACGGGCACAAGGGGCGGATCCAGGATGTATGTCTAGATGGGGCGTGGATTTCAAATGAGACACATATAAGTTCATAAAATTTAGATTATTTTATGCATTCTTTCTTATTTATCATCAAATGTATATGTTGTTACCACTCAGTTGAACCGTCTCGACGAGACGGTTCAACTGAGTGGTAACAACATACACTTAGGGTGAGGAACAAGAAAATAATCAGAATACATATAGACTATACATCATTACATGTGAACATATCCGCTAAAGAAAATACCAACATTGCCTCACAGGCTATCAGTGTAAATGTTAATCTAATTTCCAATTTCGCACTTACGAACTTCTTAGTCTTACGAAGTTTAGTGAAACGGGCCCCAGGGTCGTAGAACAACATTCGTATGATCCAGCTGAAACATAGTCGGGTGTTGTTACATTACTATTTTAGACGGATATGTGCGATTTGGAATTGAAAGTTGGAATCTAGCCGTCATAAAGATACGATGTTACTGGTTGCTGAAAACATGTTAGTCGATATTACACGTTGCATGTTGCATAAGCAATCTCTTTTGGTGCAACGATTGGGACAAACATTGTGTTCATGACGTTCATTTTTGTTTTTGTGTCCAAAAGCAATGGGAATTGGGTTTGCACTTATTATTAGCTTTCGCAATGATATTAAAATACAGTCAGGGCGGATCTGGGGGGGGGGGGGGGCAGGGGTTGCACCCCCCCCCCGTTCAGCCACGAAGTTTACATATATCCCAGTTTACCACCTGAATTTAAATTGGAGTCTGAATTTAAATGCCGTAAAACACAGGAAAGTGCATTTCGAAGAGCTCAAAAAATAGGACAACCCCCTAGTTGCGAACGGCAACTCTTGCAGTTACTCCCGTACAGTACGGGCAGTACGGGAGTAAATTGCAAGAGTTACCTTCGCAACTAGACCCCCACCGTTCCCCAAATGCTGGATCCGCCCCTGACAGTGTATTAAAATCATAATACAGCCATGTAATAAATATGTAAATGAGATGTAATAAATATGTAAATGAGATGCCATACATATAAATATGTAAATGAGACCACTTAGACTACAGAAAACACATTATGCAGCACAGCTTCATATACAGCTTCAATATAATTGTGATAAATATAATCAAACGTATGTACTGATTTAATTTTTTTTTATTAAATACACGGTGTTGCACATATAGATAATATGGACTCTACGTCGCAGTATGTTGATTTTAATATGTACGTATATTGTATATATTCCAGATATGTCATCTGGCCGAACATGGACGCTGTGGCAACGTCTGCCGCCGCGGTACCAGCTGACGACGCAGGTCGTGGACATCATGCCAGACGACACTGACGTCACAAACGAGGATGAAACGCTTTCCCCGAAGCTGTACCAGACTCCCCGTGACTGGCCACAATCCGCAGCGAAAAAGAAACGCTCGCGATCGGCGTCAACACAAAGAATGGGACTGGAAATGCTAAATTCAGACACGCGCGATTCGCGACTTAGAGATTCCTTTCCCAGACGAGCTTCAGAGTATGTGAATCATTTTCAAAGTCAAAAGAGAGTCAACTCTGCAATCAGACGGTTTGCGGAATCTCCACCAACCCCAGCGATTCCATCGTCTTATTCGCCATCCGTCTCGTCTGCCTCCACGCCGCCACCGCGCTCCCAAACAGCACCGATATTTCCGATAACAAACCCACGGAATTGCAGTGATCAGGGAAAAGAGAATGCACAATCACCAACCAAGCAAACCACTAGTGGCCAGCTGTCACGAAATAACAACGGCAGGCCAAAAGTAGAGGCTACAAAAGTAGACTGTTTTCAATTCGGCGATTCGAAATCAGTGACCAGCAGTACGTCAGCGGCGAAAATTCACGATTCAGTCCCGAAAAAGTACGTAATTCAAGAAACAAAGGAAGCCGTGATGTACATAGACAATGGGAGAGTGACATATTTCAAAAAGTCCAGACATGATTTAAAAAACCTTCTAACGACTCAGCCGCTGAGATCTGATAAAAGTTCATGTTTCCTAGCGGAAATTAGAAAAGATTATCTAAAACATCCGAAGTATGAAGCCGGAAAATCGGGCAATCGATCGTCCGTTCAGTGTACCCCCGACCCTGGACAAATCGCGACCGACAGAGTGCATTACAACAGGCGCGTCGACCATATTCTCCACTACTATTCGGATTACCAAGATACGCCGTCCCCGCCACAATCACAAAGGTCGTCTGCGTCTCGTGTGCGTTCGTCACCCGGGTCTCGCGCCAAGGGATTATCGCTAACGACCACCCCATCACGACCGCCATCGAGGAATTCTTCCCCGAGTTCCGACAGATCGAACATTTCCAATGACTTCATAAAGCTAAACCGACAATTAAAACTCAATAACCGTCAGTTTTATCTCCAAACGCCCAGCCTGAGAGACGACATAAGCAGCACAGACCCGGATAAATGTCGATGCAGCATGTGTAAAGTAGAACTCCAGCTGGCATTAGTTACCGGAATGGGCATAGACAACCCACTGGCACTAATGGCGAATGGTGCGACCGTAATAAGCAACAAACAGAACAAGTATCCAAATAATGCAGCTCCGGCTGAAAATAAAGCCACGGCTGCCACGGAATCTGATAATGCGGAAACAACCCGCGACAGTAATAACCACGATGTTATTCAACCAAACGCGGAAACGGGAATGCAACAGCGCGTGACATTTCATCAGCAGGAAGCAGGACCGCAGCGAAGCGAGCACACGCTGACGATTAGTTGCACGTTGCCGGAAGTGTCCAACATGGCGACCGATCGCGAGATGGCCGCCAGCGAGTCTGGCCTTGAAAGTACGAGGACACCGGATACAACACGGTTGGTGCCATGAGGAGATGCCCAGCACTGCTTTACTCTTAAAAACGGGGAGGGGGGTGGGGGGACGTAAATTGTGGTCTGCTGTTGATTTACATATTGTCTTCTTTCTCAATCAATAAAAATGGCTTGACAGCACTCGAGAATCATTTCCATTATAATAATTTCCAATCGAAATGATTCTCAAGCGTTGCTAAAGCATGTTTTGATGAGAAAAATCGAAAATAAAAATTAACAGCAGACGACGAATCTAAGTCAGATTAATCAGGTGAGCCGTTCGAGAAACAAATGTTCTCATTCCATATTTCGGAGTTTGTGCATTGTCATTAGAAATAGTGAAGTATTAGTGATTCCATTATATCCATACAATTTAACCCTTTCAACCCTAAGTAACTGGAATGGATTTTGATATTTTAATTTTGCAACCAATCCAATCGTCGCAAAATGATTTTCAGACTAGTCCATTTATGAAAAGGGGGCGTTTTTGTTCTCAAAAATGTGAAAATTACTTTAAAAAAAGTGCAGATCCTGATAAAACGGCTCGTCACGAGCTCATCTGGATCTACACGTTTTGGCAATACCACTATAAGGCCGGCCATAGGTGTTGAAAGGGTTAACCCGAGGAATGGATTGGAATAAGTATATATACAGGGCTCCAGATAAGCTGCGTATTTGCTTAAATACCCAATTCAAATTGCCAAAAACCCAATTGAAATCAGAAGTAGCGAGTATCAAAAAGCAATAAAAATGTTGTGGTTCCTTTATCATGCTGCAGAAAATAATAAACAGACCACAAATATAGCATATTTTCTTATTTTCCATGAAAACACATCTTGGTGTTTCATTAGAATTGTCTCCAAGGAGACAATTCTAATGAAATGCCAAGACGTGTTTTCATTTCGAAGCAAACTATTCAATAATTGCTGTCTGTTGATGTGTTAACAGTAGTGTGATTTTATTTTACCCAATTAAAATTTTGAAATACCCAATTGCTTCAGAAATGATGAAGTGACAATACTCAATTACTAATTCCTTATCTGGAGTCCTGTATATATTTCAGAAAAGATAAACTAGAAGACAGTGTACACACATTATTTCGGTTCATCCTACCGCGTTACTGTAACAAGTCAACAGAGCACATACACGTGGTGATGAACGATGTGTAGTTCCAAATGAATAGGAAACACATCACAATCACATGTCTGAAATTGAATGAAACTGAAATAATCTGAAAACAAAACTCGTCACATCAGTCGAGAAAGTGAACATGATGAAGACCAGACTTCATGTGAAGACTAGATTATGTGTACATGATCACAGGTGGAAGACTCGGACCTACGACCCAATAACTGTCTCATTTGAAAAACGTTACACCATCCACCTACTTCCTTACAATATACAGTATAGCCTTTCGCTATAATGTCTATTGTACGGACATTGGTGGGTGGGTTAATGGTTTACAAATGAGCCATTTATCAGGTCCTAGGTCCGAGTCTTCCACCTGTGTACATGATGGGTGTATTGCTAGCTTCAAACAACTGTGTGACATCACATTTGAAGTCATATATAGTTTATGTATATGTTTGTTTGTTTGTTGGGGTTTAACGGCCTATCAACAGCTAAGGTAATTTAAGGTCCGTTCAATGGGTTTAGTACTAAATCCCATATAGTACCTGTACAAGTACATCTACATGTTCAAGTACATGTACAAATGGGGGGAAAATCCCAAAATCATAATTGAATATTTACAATAACAAAACTATATATTCAGCCCTGAAATCAGAATAATCCTGAACTGATGCCAGGTCCTCGCCACACCAGAATCACTTGGCCCCTCCCAACAGCAGTAAGATCAGTAATAATCTTACTGCTTTTATAATGGGTAATAACCCAATTCAACTCCCATGTAACTAAAGAGCCAAAGATAAAAACGTACATGAGGTCCAAACCAGGCAAATCGTGATTCCTATGAGGAGGAACCCATACCCTTAATTTACGCCGTCTTATGTATATGTACGTTTACCACATACCATCATGAAATATGTTGAGTACATTAGTTGAGTGGGGGTAACATCGGTTATAGGATTATAACTACAGTGAAACCTCTCTAAACCGGACACCCTGGGAGGTCCCCAGGGTGTCCGGCTTAGATGGGTTTCACTGTAAATCAGGCATTTGATCATTCTGAGCCATAGTTGTGTGCTATGCGATAACGAACAGACATTATCATCTGAGATAAATGACTAAGAAACTCATTAAAAATAAGATCACATGTGTTTTCTTGGTGTCCGGTTTAGAGATGTTCCACTGTAATATGTTACGTCTGTTCAACATTAATGCCATACACAGACGGGAATGCATCTGTAGGTACTTGTATGCGGGAAGTTTGTTTGTTGGGGTTTAACGGCCTATCAACAGCATTTAAGGCCGGGTCAATGGGTTTAGTGTGGGTGGCAGGTGGGAGCATGCGATGGGTAATTTAACGATCGGGGTTCATCCTTACCGGAATCCCGACTGGAGACCTGGTTTGGCCCTCACATACGTCTTTGCTATTTTGTATGTGACCCCCTATGTGAGTATTATGATTATTTTAAGGGGAGGGGCCAAGTGACTTTGGTGTGGTATGGACCTGGCACCAGGTCAGGTTATTCTAATTCCAGGGCTGAATATATCTTTTCTCGATGTAAATATTCCGTTTTGATTTTGGGATTCCCCCCCCCCCCCAATGCAACAGGTTAAAACGGGATCGAACCCGTTTGCCCGGCCTTACATGACCTTAGCTCTTGATAGGCCGTTAAATACCAATAAACAAACAAACAATAGGTTTAGTACTAAATCCCATATATTACCTGTATTATATTATACATGTATTTACAATAAAAAAAATAATATATTTAGCCCTGAAAGCAGAATGATCCTGAGCTGATGCCAGGTCCTCGCCACACCAGAATCATTTGGCCCCCTCCCAAAAGCAGTAGGATCAGTAATAATGGACAATAACCCAATTCAACTCCCAGGTAACAAAAGTACCATATACATTGAACACTAAAACAAACAAAACGTCAGTACTGAAGGACAATGTACTGATCCGGTGCGAGGCAACACAGACTACACCAGATCACGTTGACAAGTGTGAATCTCAATAAATGAATACTATTTATTTTATTAAATTGTTTCACAGATCTCGTGGGTTAGAGTGCAATCTCAAAATCAGATATATTTACATAAAAACAAGAATTCCGCCACGGAAGCGACATGTGCGCTGCTAAAGTAAGCGTCACAAAAACCGTCGGAGAAGTACATGCTTAAAACACGAAAAGGGTCAAGGTTGAAGAAACGTTTTGTCGCAAACAAATGTCAAGTGTTTCAGCAAAAGTGTGAAGGTATAAAAGGCGAAGGTTATGTTAATGGGGGGCATACGTGTATTCCAAATGCTCACATATGTCCAAATATTGAAGCACTCTTTCAAGAAATATTAAAGTTATATTGTGATGAAGAAACTTGTACAAATCTTTTGAGCAAAAAATGGCTACGTGTTTCCGCAAAAATGTGAAGGTAAAAAAGGCCAAGGTCATATTAATGGCGGCATGAGTGTGTTCCGAATGATCACATGTATCCAGTGTCCAAATATTGAAGCAATTCGTTAAGTAATATTAAAGTTATATCATGATGAAAAAACTTGTATATACTTTTTGACGCAAACAAAATGGCTAAGTATTTCCGCAAAAATGTGAAGGTAAAACAAGTCAAGGTCATGTTAATGGCTGCACGAGTGTGTTACAAATGCTCACATGTATCAAGTGTCCAAATATTGAAACAATCCGTCAAGTAATATTAAAGTTATACCATGATGACGAAGCTTGTACTAACTTTTTGACATTTCGGACAACGACAAGGCAGACGACGACGCGGACGACGACGGGAAAAGCGGCGACTATAGTCGCGCCTTCTGCTAAATCAAAAACGTACCTGGGGGCCAACACAGAAATATGAGGATTCCAGTAAGGATGAAATCCACAAGCTTGCTCCCAATTTGTCACACGTGTCAATCCCATCAATATGTGATCAGTGAAGACACGGGGGAGTAATATATAGGGAGTCAAAATGATACCACCAAAGGTGGGAGCGTTATTGACTCTCGTTACAGCTCCCAACAGTATCGAAAAACGGTGTTTTTGTCCAATAACATAAACTATCCACCAACACTGAAATATTTTAAACCGCGAAACCGTCTTGTTGTACGCCCACCATACTTAGTGAAAAGATTTTTAAATTGAGATTGAAAATAATGGCTTCAAAAAAGAAGATGAACAAAAGTACTCACCAGCACCCTCGAAAAACGGGCTTTTTGTATAGAGAAAAGCAGAATGATACCACCAGAGGTGGCACCGTTTCCACCACCACACAACACTCCCAACACCCACCAAAAATCGGGAACGGATTTCAGAAAAACCCAAATACATCGAACTACAACAAACTACAAGCACTACAACTAACACAGACGAACGACAGATATTTTATAGGAGCACAACAAAGCTTCAGCAACCAGGTTCTCGGCAACCGGCATACGAGAGTGGGAAAACGGTCGAGACATCCACAATTGGGACGCGAGTATACACAACTGGGACACGATATCCACAATTGCACTGGTAGTACAAAATACGTTGTAGGAGAAATTCGCCTCCCAAGAGGCAAACAGAAATGATACCACCCATTTGTGTATTTGGACACATTTGGGAAAAGTGTAGAAAAATCGTCTCCCAAGAGGCAAACAGAAATGATACCACTCATTTGTGTATTTGGACACATTTGGGAAAAGTGTAGAAAAATTCGTCTCCCAAGAGGCAAACGGAAATGATACCACCCATTTGTGTATTTGGACACATTTGGGAAAAGTGTAGAAAAATTCGTCTCCCAAGAGGCAAACAGAAATGATACCACCCATTTGTGTATTTGGACACATTTGGGAAAAGTGTAGGAGAAATTCGCCTCCAAAGAGGCAAACAGAAATGATACCATCCATTTATGTATTTGGACACATTTGGGAAAAGTGTAGAAAAATTCGTCTCCCAAGAGGCACAGAAATGATGTGTAGAAAATTCCCCAAGCAAACGAAATGATACCACCCATTTATGTATTTGGACACATTTGGGAAAAGTGTAGAAAAATTCGTCTCCCAAGAGGCAAACAGAAATGATACCACCCATTTGTGTATTTGGACACATTTGGAAAAGTGTAGGAGAAATTCGCCTCCCAAGAGGCAAACATAAATGATACCACCCATTTGTGTATTTGGACACATTTGGGAAAAGTGTAGAACAATTCGTCTCCCAAGAGACAAACAGAAATGATACCACCCAGGCGATTTATCGTTTTCGTGTTTCTACAGCCAGTGCTTGCTCTTGATCAGCAATCCGAAGTTGTAGCCGCGCGTTTTCGCTTGGTGGGCCATCCGGACACGAGGTGTGGCCGTGCCTAGCTAGAGACCGTGCATGCGAAAAAGTTTTTCCGCAACCATCGCACAAGAAGCGCGGCGGACTACACCCATTTTTTCGTTTCTCGTGTCGCGCCAAGTTGTACTTTTTGGCAAAGACTCTACCACACTTTTCGCACTCCATTTTCCCAATAGTGTTTTGTGTCTAATTGGGCGCAAAACTATTTTGGAAAAGATCGAAAACCTCTCTCCAAAGGAGGTAGAAAAATGATACCGCCCAATTGTCCACATTTGAACTTTTGGGAAAGTCGAAGAAAAATCGTCTCACAAGAGCAAAACAAAATCTAGACCACATCTAAACAAGAAACGAGGCAAAGCCACGAAGGCCAGGTTTTTTCCAAGCATAGACACTTGGATAACATAATTATACCCACTTTTTGTAGACTAGATGGCCGTGGCCTGCATGTCGCGCCTTGGGGCGAGGCATGGACACTAAAAAAATAGATATAGTAGATGGAAAAACTTTAACCAAAAAACTTTAACCGGACACACGGACGAACGGACGAACGGACGGACGTATGCCAAAATGCCGACGATATCGCGCTTTCTGCAAGCAGGTGTGACAATGATGATAAACACCCATGTGAAGTATCAAGGTATTGGGTGAAGCATTGCAGAGATATAGTACAGACTTTAACAAAAAAATTTCAAAGTAATGAACTGACATAGACAGGACGCGCTCCGCAGTGCGACAAATGATGATAAACACCCATGTGAAGTATCAAGGTATTGGGTAGCAGTTGCAGATAAATCACGAAAAAACTACAAAAAAATTCAAAGCAATTTGAACTTGACATAGGGCACAGGATCGCGCTTTCCGCAAGCAGGTGCGACAATGATGATAAACACCCATGTGAAGTATCAAGGTATTGGGTGAAGCAGTTGCAGAGTAAATAGTACACGAAAAAACTTTAACAAAAAAATTCAAAGTAATTTGAACTTGACATAGGGCACAGGATCGCGCTTTCCGCAAGCAGGTGCGACAATGATGATAAACACCCATGAAGTCAAGGTAATTGTGAGCATTGCAAGAGATATTAGTGCAACGAAAAAACTTTACAAAACAATTCAAAGTTAATAGACCTTGACATTGCACGGACGCGCTCCGCAACAGGTGCGACAATGTGATAAACACAGTAGTATCAATTTGGTATTGGGTGAAGCAGTTCAGAGTATAGTACACGAAAACTTTAACAAAAAAATTCAAAGTAATTTGAACTTGGCATTGGGCACAGGATCGCGCTTTCCGCAAGCAGGTGCGACAATGATGATAAACACCCATGTGAAGTATCAAGGTATTGGGTGAAGCAGTTGCAGAGATATAGTACACGAAAAAACTTTAACAAAAAAATTCAAAGTAATTTGACCTTGACATTGGGCACAGGGGCCGCACGGTTGGGGGTTAGAATGAAAATATGGATGATGATAAACACCCATGTGACGTTTCAAGGTAATGGGCGAAGCAGTTGCAGAGATATAGTATAACGAAAGTTTTAACCAAAAAACTTTAAGCAGACGTACGTTAAAAAGTTAACGTTGCAAATGGCTAAGTCAATTACGTAGAAATAATAGGTGAAGGTAAAAAAATGGTCACATGTTGGATAGTTGTATGTGGTAGGCACCCCTTGGTTATGAAGCTGTGAAAGTTTGGTGGTCCTAGGTGGTACAGTACCAAAGAAATGGACTTAAACACGAAAACTTAACATTGTAAACGCGAAAAGTTAACATTGAAAATGGCTAAGTCGACTGCGCGGAAAAAATGGGTGAAGTTAAAAAAAAAAAGTAACATGTTGGATAGTGATATGTGGTGGGTACCCCTTGATTATGAAGCTGTGAAAGTTTGGTGGTCCTAGGTGGTACAGTACCAAAGAATGGACTTAAACACGAAAACTTAACATTGTAAACGCGAAAACTCAACATTGAAAATGGCTAAGTCGACTACGCGGAAAAAATGGGTGTAAGAAAAAATAAAAAAAAAGTAACATGTTGGATAGTGATATGTGGTGGGCACCCCTTGATTATGAAGCTGTGAAAGTTTGGTGGTCCTAGGTGGTACAGTAACAAAGAAATGGACTCAAACACGAAAACTTAACATTGATTGTGGACGCCGCCCGCCCGCCGCCCGGCTTTCGCCAATCCAATAGCCTGGATTTTTTTCAAAAAACCTGGCTAAAAACAGAAAAACACTCCCAAAGGAGGTAGAAAAATTGGAACGGAAAGAAAGACAACTCGGAACAGGAAAGACAACTCGGTACAAAACAAGAAAGACAACTCGGAAATACAACTCGAAAAGACAATTCCAAAGGGAGGGTGTGCGGGTTCGCTAGGCTCGTTTTTCCCATTCGGTGTGCCGGGCTGTTTGGCGGGTGTGCGGACTGGGAGTCGGGATCTGTTTTGTTCTTCCAGAGTTGACAGGTCTCTTGCAGGTCTCTTGCACCAGGACTGGAAACAGTATTTTGCAGACCGTGTACGCCGCCACAGAGACCCCCAACCACCACTTCGTATTCTCTACGGTTCTCCAGATGTCGTGCACCTCCCACCCGGATTCCGTCTGGCACTCTTCTTCCTCCGGGCACTCGTCTTCCTCCTGGCACTAGGACTCGGCATCGCCGATAATCGCGTCCAACAGCCAGCGTTCCAGTGCGTCCAACCGGTTCTCCAAACGTCTCTCCATGTCGGACAGGTGCGTCGATTCTTCGAACGAGCTGGCGTTTCGTGCATCTTCTAGTAGATCCGTGGGGAACTCGATGGGGCCCGCAAAACCAGGCGCGGTCACCCTGTGTTCTACGGGGGTAGGGGTTTCTTGTTCTTCGGGGGTTTCTTGTTCTTCAGGGGTTTCTTGTTCTTCGTGTTTTGTACTACATTCCGCATTGACACCATCCCACAACTTTCGAAGTCTGGCACTGCCGATCCCGTACTTCTTTTTTGTTTCGTCGGCCGTCGACTTTCCACAGGCGGAAATAATTTCTCGAATATTTTCCGGAGACAAATAGGTTTTTGGCATGTTTGCAAAAATACCTTTTCTATCTAGAGAGGGGGACATTTGTCCAACAGGAAATTCCCAAATCGTTCGAAATGTGCAAAATACTTGTTCGCGGTGCTCGGATTGCTCGGATTGCGCACCAGATTGCTCGGATTGCGCACCAGATTGCTCGGATTGCGCGCCAGGAAATCCAGTCAGCTCGGGAAGGTCGAAATGCCTGCTCGCGATTCCCAGGGGGCTCGGGTTCTCCTGGGTGCCCAGTTTGCTTCCCAGGATTTATATTTTTGCTATCCTTGTTGGCTACAATAAAAAAACTATATATTCAGCATTGAAATCAGAATAATCTTGATTTGATGCCAGGTCCTCGCCACACCAGAATCACTTGGCCCCCTCTCAAAAGCAGTAGGATCAGTACTAATCTTACTACATGTACATTTATAATTCAACTCCCAGGTAATAAAAGAGCCAAAGATAAAAAACGTACCTGAGGGCAAAACCAGGCAAATTGTGATTCCTATCAGGAGGAACCCCTACCATTAATTTATGCCGTCGCGTTGGCCCGACCAACCAAAAGTGAGTGAGTGAGTGAGTGAATAGGGTTTAACGTCCGCTTTTCTGACATAGAGGTACAAGCCTCAGGGAGTCTACACGCAGACGGGTCAACGGGGTCGAGTCCCGTATCCACCTGTCCAAGGGGGGTAAATCCCAACTTCAGAACTCAATATTTACAATCAAAATATATATTCAGTCCTGAAATTAGAACAACCTGATCTGGTGCCAGGCCCTCGCCACACCAGCATCATTTATCCCATCCCCTAAAAGTAATAGGATTAGCGCTAATCTTACTTTTATATATGGGGCATAGCCCGACTCAACTCTCACATACAAGAAAGCCAAAAATGCACATGAGGGCCAAATCCGGTATAGTGGGTTCCGGAAAGTATGAACCCAATCGTTAAGCCAGTTTAGTCGCCTTTTACGACAAGCAATGGCTACTGCAGCACTATTCTCAGGATCAGTTGATCCCGCCCCGGTGCCTGCACGGGGCAACCAAAAGACCGTAGAACATGTTCAACCAGTGTATGCCCAGATCAGCATGCGTCTACACTGGTAGCCATTCAGTAAATCTGATGTTGATAATGTCCCTTAACCCTTTCAACACCACATACCTGAATAGTGGTATTGGCAAACAGTGTAGATCCAGATGAAGCCGGCTTGTGACGAGATCATTCTGAAAATCATTTTGTGACCGGATTGGTTGCAAAATGAGCATATCAAAATCCATACCAGTTACTTAGTGGTGAAAAGGTTAATGACCAGGCCACAGTGGTATTTGCAAAACGTGTAGATCCGGATGAGCCGGCTCATTCGGATTACACTTTTTGCAAATACTTTTTATATTTTCGAGAACAATACTCCCCTTTTTCATAAATGGACTAGTCTGAACACCATTTTATGACGATTGGATTGGTTGCAAATTGAACATATCATAATCAATCCATTCCATTTACTTAGGGGTGAAAGGGTTAATGACAATTTGTGATCAGGGATTCACAAATCATCATCAGGGTCAACATGTACGTAACTCATCTTCATGATTTTTTACCAGCTGGTGTCTCAAAAGTGTGACAAAATGACAAACAGGGGCTATTCCATTCTGACCAGTGTAGATGCTGATCAGATTCAGCTCTCATGATGTCCAATACTTCATTGGATGTAACCTGTATGATTGCCAACATTCAGACCCATACTGGCCAAGTATCTATACTGGTCACTAAGATAATCAGTGCAGTATTTATTTAATAGTGTTTAACAGCTTGTCAACAGCTAAAGTCATTTTAGACAGGGTAAAATCCCATATGTCCCCTGTTGAATCAGCCCAGTATTTTAACTGTGAAACAGCAATAGTAACAAGCATATGTGACATATGTACGGAAGCCCGCAGACGACGTAGAATTCTTTTTTTTTTATTAATTCGCTCCCACAAAATAACAATTCATTCCCTGAATTTAACAATTAGTTCCCAGGAATTAACAATTTGTTGCCATGAATTAACAATTCATTCCATCTATTTAACAATTCATTCCCACAAAATAATTGTTATATCGTGGGAACGAATTGTTAATTCGAGGTCTCAAATTGTTAAATTGAGGGAACAAATTGACATTTTGTGGGAACAAATTGTTAATTCGAGGCAACAAATTGTTATATCGTGGGAACTAATTATTAATTTGAGGGAACAAATTGTTAAATTCAGGGAACAAATTGTTATTTCGTGGGAAAGAATAAATAATAAAAAATCCATGTCCCCTGCGGGGCTCCGTATATATATGTGTGTGTTACCTCATCTGGAGATACACTGGTGAAAAGTAAATAAGGTCCATATTCATGGCAACACATAAACATATGCAAAAGTTGCCTACTACTAGGCTTAACACCACCATAAATACTAAAAGTTATTATCTGTTTCACGAAACCTGTCCAAATTTTACGGACAAATTAACAATGCAAAAACAACATTTTTTTTTATATTAAATTTTATCAAAAGTGAAGAATGAGCCTTCTTTTTATTTCGTGAAATTTGGTCAAATATTGATTTTATTATGAAAAATTAGTTCTCTATGGGAATTCAATATGGGAAACAATGAAGTGGAGAACCTGGAGGAGGATTCTGAAATAGCTAGATAGCTTGGAAATGATCTAACTAAGAAAACAACAGTTACATTTTGAAAATCGGTCCACTATTTCTGAAATTACAAAATATGTCTATGGGGATTTAACATGTGGAAATTGTTTTTTTCGCAATAAAATCAATATTGGACCAAATTTCACAAAATAAAAAGCAGTCTCATTCTTAAATTTTGCTATAATTTAATATTATCGAAAATATATTGTTTTTGCATTATTTATATAGCCTTACAATTTGGGCTGGTTTCATGAAACAGACAGTAGAAACTTAACTGATAATGCCCACCATCAGAGACAGATAAGTGGAGAGAGATTTGAAATAGCACATGTTTCTCACTAAATTGTTATTGGTGACTGAGACTGCAGAATAAAACATACATCTGTGGCCAGTCTAGCTCCAGTAGCTGATTTCACCAACATTGCAAAGTATACTTATCTAGCAAAGTGTATTCTAAGGTCAACAGCTAAGGTCATTTAAGGCCGGGTCAATGGGTTAGTACTAAATCCCATATATTACCTGTACAAGTACATGTACATGTTCAAGTACATGTACAAATGGGGGGAAAATCCCAAAATCAGAACTGAATATTTACAATATCAAAACTATATATTCAGCCCTGAAATCAGAATAATCCTGATCTGATGCCAGGTCCTCACCACACCAGAATCACTTGGCCCGATGCATATGTAGTACCGTGTCCTCTGGTTAATTCATAACTGAATTGTGGCTCTGAGTGAAGAACTGTGGCTTTTCGGATTTGAGACCGGTGTAGCTCCTGATCAAATAGCGCATTCATCAAGCCAGATAACACTCTATATGGGTGTTAGAAACATGACAGGTGTTTCATTCATGGAATGCCGAGCTGTGCAGATCCTGATCAGACTGTGCGGATGCACAGGCTGATCTGGACCTACACTGGTCGCATAACACGTGAGCCCCATTTCTCCAGTCACAGCCAACAATTACAGTATCCTGCAGCACTATATCCTGTTTTGGCACCAGGCACCATTACCAAAACAAATGGGTAAATATTTAAACAGGCGTCACACGTTGTGCTTCACTGATGTTTCCATCAGTGTCTTGTACCATGGGTACCAATATGGTTCGTCCTTTACGAGCTACAATACTACAATACTGGTTAGCACGAGTCGATGGGTTTTACAATAATAGCTATGAAGACCTAACACCACTGTTCTGTTTACAACTATGGACAACACCAGTCCTAGTCTCCTAATACACCACAACAGGACTATACTGTTTCTTCTAACAAGAAATAACAATAGTTTTCTATTTCTTGTATTAAAACATACCAATGATACTCAGTATTTCCTACAATACTGTGTTTTCATGTGAAACAAGTTGCATAACACTTAATATGCCCAAAAATGTACAAACGTGAAGCAAATAATACAGGTGAAAGACTCGGACCTGTGACATGAAAAAAGCCCATTGATAAAAACCCCATTACCCGACCCACTTGTTGTCGTACTATACATGATGGTTCTACTGTAACATATAGTGCAACAACAGGTGGGTGGGGTAATGGGATATTTTAAATGAGATTTATCTGTATGTCACAGGTCCGGGTTTTTCACCTGTGGCAAATACTGGTATATATGTGATTCCTCAAATTAAGTGTGGCTTACTGCCCTTTACAACCTGGCCCAGTTATAATGCTTGCTGAGCATAATTATACTTACAGCATATCTCATGCCCAAAAATCAATCAATTTGATTAATTCAAACTGTTTGATTTTGCGGTCAAATTTTTAGTCATCTCCTGGGCCGGTTGCTCAAAAGCTCTGTTAGCTTAACAGACTGTTAAATCCTTAACATTGTTAAGGATTTAACAGTCTGTTAAGCTAACAGAGCCTTTGAGCAACCGGGCCCAGAAAGTTAGTTGGAGTCCACTTAACAGAATGTACACGGTTTGCCATTTCTGATGCTTCAAACGGTGATGTTCGCTTCCATACATTTAATACTAGCCTTCAGTAGCCGATTTCATCAAAATTGCAAAGTATACTTATCTAGCAAAGTATACTTTGAGGGAGAAATTTTCAATTTCAGGATAAATTTATAAATTTTTATTATACTGAATTTATTACATTATCACAGCCATTTTGGCTGTGATAATGTAATAAATTCAGTATAATAATTCTGCATGCTTTTAATCATCAAATATTTGCAGTCGTTAGTCCTATATTAAATAAGGCATTTTGGGGAAAATAAATGATTACTTCCTCAAAGTATACTTTGCTAGATAAGTATACTTTGCAATTTTGATGAAATTGACTACAGTAACTATTCTGCAGAACGCACAATAAGGAATACATCCATAATAGTGGCATAAGTTAACATAGTGTTGTACCTAGTGCAAGCCAAGGGCACATTTTCATACCACAAACATCCCTTAGAAGAGAAGAATCTCCCATTGACTTATGGGAAAGTGGCCCTAAATCTGAAAATGTCCCCTTGGATTCGAGGCCTCGGCACAAGATTGTGTCTGTGTATATTTATACTCTGCAACTACAAATCGGTCGTCAACAGACACAATATAGGAATGAATGGCCTTTTTGTGGAATTTATCAGGGTATAAACTTTGAAAAGTCACAGGAATACTGGACGAAGCGATAACAAATTACAATTTTCGAAAAAAAAAAAAAAAAAAAAAAAAAAAAAAAAATATATCCTTTTTTTTTTTGATTTTTTTTCGAAAATTGTAATTTTTTAAGGCCTCGTCCAGTATTCCCGCGACTTTTCCAAGTTTATATCCCCGATAAATTCCACAAAAAGGCCATTCATTCCTTATAATTCCAGCATTTGAAATAAATTCATCAAGAAAATGTGTTTATTTTGACAGACGGCAGCCATTTGTTTACATTGACAGCACTGACAGCGCACCTGTAGAAAGTAGTTCGGCGTGGGAGTGAGTGAGTGAATAGGGTTTAACGTCCGCTTTTCTGACATAGAGGTACAAGCCTCAGGGAGTCTACACGCAGACGGGTCAACGGGGTCGTGTCCCGTATCCACCTGTCCGAGGGGGGTAAATCCCAACTTCAGAACTCAATATTTACAATCAAAATATATATTCAGTCCTGAAATTAGAACAACCTGATCTGGTGCCAGGCCCTCGCCACACCAGCATCATTTATCCCATCCCCTAAAAGTAATAGGATTAGCGCTAATCTTACTTTTATATATGGGGCATAGCCTGACTCAACTCTCACATACAAGAAAGCCAAAAATGTACATGAGGGCCAAATCCGGTATAGTGGGTTCCGGAAAGTATGAACCCAATCGTTAAGCCAGTTTAGTCGCCTTTTACGACAAGCAATGGCTACTGCAGCACTATTCTCAGGATCAGTTGATCCCGCCCCGGTGCCTGCACGGGGCCGGTTCGGCGTGGGAGTTTGCTGGGATATAAATTTTGGACAGAGACTTGCTACGGGCCAATCAAATGTTAGGGAATTTTGTAAATATTTTTGTGCTGGAATTAATACGAATTGGATAATATTTCACATACATGTACATTCCGGTAATCATGAACAATTATATTATTATGCGAAATCTGTCTTTCCTGGAGACTATTGTCACATTTCGGTCACCTTCAGTGACTGAGTCTCGAACAGTGTAGGCTTTGATCAGTCTGATCTGAGGCTACACAGGTCGCTAACATCGTAAGGTCCGTTTTGTTTGTCGACAACACAAAATTTCAGTGCAATGCACAGTGCATAGTGGTGGTTTTCTCATTTAATTATGGCACATATAAACAGCAAATTCTATCACAAAAGAACATGCACTAAATAACACTACAATGTACTTTCACATGTATGTGGTTTTTGTTTGTTTGTTTATTATAGGAATGAATGGACTTTTTGTGGAATTTATCGGGGTATAAACTTGGAAAAGTCGCGGGAATACTGGACGAAGGCCGGAAGGCCTCGTCCAGTATTCCCGCGACTTTTCCAAGTTTATATCCCTGATAAATTCCACAAAAAGGCCATTCATTCCTTATAATTCCAGCATTTGAAATAAATTAATCAAGAAAATGTGTTTATTTTCCGTTTTCTTAAGAATTATTTTAACTGCGCATCACGGTTATGGAAAGTAGTTCGGTGTGGGAGTTTACTGGGATATAAATTTTGGACAGAGACTTGCTACGGGCCAATCAAATGTTAGGGAATTGTGTAAATATTTTTTGTGCTGGAATTATTGGTGTTTAACGGCCTATCAACAGCTAAGGTCATGTAAGGCCTGGCAAACGGGTTCAATCCCGTTTTAACCTGCTGCATTGGGGGGAAAATCCCAAAATCAGAACGGAATATTTACATTGAGAAAAAATATATTCAGCCCTGAAATCAGAATAACCCAACCTGGTGCCAGGTCCATACCACACCAAAGTCACTTGGCCTCTTTCCCTAAAATAGGATTACGAATAATCGTAAAGGATTACGAATAATCGTAATACTCACATATGCGGTATAACCAGATTCAACTGTCACATACAAAATGCCAAAGACGTATGTGAAAATGTATGTGGTACATGGCACAGCTAGTTACTGTGGACAGATTCCAACCAAACATATATATAGTCTTCTTGCTCCAGTAGCCGATTTCATCAAAATTGCAAAGTATACTTATCTAGCAAAGCATACTTTGAGGGAGTAATCATTGATTTTTCCGAAATGCATTATTTCATACAGAACTAACAATTGCATATATTTAATGATTAAAAGTATGCAGAATTATTATACTGAATGTATTACATTATCACAGCCAAAATGGCTGTGATAATGTAATAAATTCAGTATAATAACAAGAAACGAGGCGAAGCCACGAAGGCCAGGTTTTTTCCAAGCATAGACACTTGGATAACATAATTATACCCACTTTTTGTAGACTAGAGGGCCGTGGCCTGCATGTCGCGCCTTGGAGCGAGGCATGGACACTAAAAAAAGAGATATAGTAGATGGAAAAAGTTTAACCAATAAACTTTAACTGGACACATGGACGTACGGACGTACGGACGGACATATGCCAAAATGCCGACTATATCGCGCTTTCCGCAAGCGGGCGCGACAATGATGATAAACACCCATGTGAAGTATCAAGGTAATGGGTGAAGCAGTTGCAGCGATATAGTGCACAAAAAAACTTTCAGAAAAAATTTGACCTTGATATTGGGCACAGGGGCCGCACGGTTGGGGGGGTAGAATGAAAATATAGATGATGATAAACACCCATGTGAAGTTTCAAGGTAATGGGCGAAGCAGTTGCAGAGATATAGTATAACAAAAAACTTTAACCAGACGTACGTTAAAAAGTTAACGTTGAAAATGGCGAAGTCAATTACGTAGAAATAATAGGTCAAGGTAAAAAAAAATGGTCACATGTTGGATAGTTGTATGTGGTGGGCACCCCTTGGTTATGAAGCTGTGAAAGTTTGGTGGTCCTAGGTGGTACAGTACAAAAGAAATGGACTTAAACACAACAAGAAACGAGGCAAAGACACGAAGGCCAGGTTTTTTCCAAGCATAGACACTTGGATAACATAATTATACCCACTTTTTGTAGACTAGATGGCTGTGGCCTGCATGTCGCGCCTTGGGGCGAGGCATGGACACTAAAAAAATAGATATAGTAGATGGAAAAACATTAACCAAAAAACTTTAACCGGACACACGGACGTACGGACGGACAGACGGACAGACGGACAGACGGACGTATGCCAAAATGGCGACGATATCGCGCTTTCCGCAAGCGGGCGCGACAATGATGATAAACACCCATGTGAAGTATCAAGGTAATGGGTGAAGCAGTTGCAGAGATATAGTACACGAAAAAATATTAACAAAAAAATTCAAAGTAATTTGACCTTGGCAATGGGCACAGGGGCCACACGGTTGGGGGGTAGAATGCAAATATAGATGATGATAAACACCCATGTGAAGTTTCAAGGTAATGGGCGAAGCAGTTGCAGATATAGTATAATAAAAAAATTTTAACCAAAAAACTTTAACTGGACACACGGACGTACGGACGTACGGACGGACGTATGCCAAAATGGCGACGATATCGCGCTTTCCGCAAGCGGGCGCGACAATGATGATGAACACCCATGTGAAGTATCAAGGTAATGGGTGAAGCAGTTGCAGAGATATAGTACACGAAAAAACATTAACAAAAAAATTCAAAGTAATTTGACCTTGACATTGGGCACAGGGGCCGCACGGTTGGGGGGTAGAATGAAAATATGGATGATGATAAACACCCATGTGAAGTTTCAAGGTAATGGGCGAAGCAGTTGCAGAGAATATAGTATAACAACCAAAAAAAAAAACAAAAAAAAATTAAACCAAAAAACTTTAACCAGACGTACGTTAAAAAGTTAACGTTGAAAATGGCTAAGTCAATTACGTAGAAATAATAGGTGAAGGTAAAAAGAATGGTCACATTTTGGATAGTTGTATGTGGTAGGCACCCCTTGGTTATGAAGCTGTGAAAGTTTGGTGGTCCTAGGTGGTACAGTACCAAAGAAATGGACTTAAACACGAAAACTTAACATTGTAAACGCGAAAACTTAACATTGAAAATGGCTAAGTCGACTGCGCGGAAAAAATGGGTAAAGTTCAAAAAAAGGTAACATGTTGGATAGTGATATGTGGTGGGCACCCCTTGATTATGAAGCTGTGAAAGTTTGGTGGTCCTAGGTGGTACAGTAACAAAGAAATGGACTCAAACACGAAAACTTAACATTGATTGTGGACGCCGCCCGCCCGCCCAGCTTTCGCCAATCCAATAGCCTGGATTTTTAAAAAACAAAAAAACCTGGCTAAAAACTTAACATTGTAAACGCGAAAAGTTAACATTGAAAATGGCTAAAGTCAACTGCGCAGAAAAAATGGGTCACGTTCAAAAAAAGGTAACATGTTGAATAGTGATATGTGGTGGGCACCCCTTGGTTATGAAGCTGTGAAAGTTTGTTGGTCCTATGTGGTACAGTACCAAAGAAATGGACTTAAACACGAAAACTTAACATTGTAAACGCGAAAAGTTAACATTGAAAATGGCTAAGTCGACTGCGCAGAAAAAATGGGTCAAGTTAAAAAAAAATGTAACATGTTGGATAGTGATATGTGGTGGGCTGGTTAATATGAAGCTGTGAAAGTTTGTTGGTCCTATGTGGTACAGTAACAAAGAAATGGACGAAAACACTAAAACTTAACATTGATTGTGGACGCCGCCCGCGACCGCCGCCGCCCGCCGGCCCGCCGGCCCGCCGCGCCCGCCCAGCCGGCCGGCGGCCCTTTCGACCTAATCCAATAGCCAGTTTTTTTTTTTCAAACCTGGCTAAAAATTAATAAATTTATCCTAAAATTTAAAATTTCTCCCTCAAAGTATACTTTGCTAGGAAAGTATTCTTTGCAATGTTGGTGAAATATTCTACAGATTGAATCAAGTGCAAGTATCTAGATAAATAACAAAGTTGACGATGTCAGCATTAGCCGAGAAAATAATCCACTCCAGACTGTATAGCGCTTTTACATATGGTAGAAATTAAATTAATGCATTGTG
Organism: Conchocele bisecta; assembly: GCA_029237695.1. Classification (NCBI taxonomy): domain Eukaryota; kingdom Metazoa; phylum Mollusca; class Bivalvia; order Lucinida; family Thyasiridae; genus Conchocele; species Conchocele bisecta. The sequence goes on from CM055272.1 coordinate 77,422,748, forward strand.
CTTAGAAAATAACAAATTTATAACCACTCGTATGTGCAAATCTAATTTGTTAAAGTGAAAAATACACATACTCATCATGCTCATGGTTTAACCCTTCGACCGCTACTCACAACAATTGTCGTCTGCTGTTGCTTTTATATCTTGCCTTATTTCTCAATACACAATGTGGGGACATGTGAAACAGGGGCATGTGACAGCACTTCAATTGGAAATGATTCTGAAGTGCTGTCAAAGCATGTTGTAAATTATTCTGAAGAGCTGTAAAAGCATGTTTTTGATGATAACAATTGAAAATAGAAAATAAACAGCAGACGACAAAAAAATTAAGATAGCGATCTAAGGGTTAACTATATTTTGTACACACGATCCATTTTGTTTCTATATTGCAACTAAATGTGGTCTGTCATAGCACTTAGGGCCCCTATAGGTGATTTGAGAAACTCTTACAAACACTTCCAAACAATAAATGGATAGACAGACAGGGCGAAACCTATAGGGCACCGCCTAATTATGTTTATAAAGATACAATTAATATACATGTAAATGGTTATTTTAGTATGTGGCTATGTTAGTTTGCTTCACAATGGGAGACAACTGTCCCTACAATGTATGTATGTGTGTAAATATATATATTACAGGAAATAAAACACAATTGCACAATAACCTGGGACTTGGATAATACCGGTAAGCAATAAATTAACCATTTGAACTATGCAGAACATAACGCCAACATTTACAAACACTGTAGATCCAGATGAGCCGGCTCATAACGAGCCGTCTCATCAAGATCTGCAGTATTTGTCAGTATCTTACAGATTTTTAAACAATAATCCTCATATGATTAATTAACTAGTTAAAAAATTAGCGTGAACCAGTCATTGTCGGTTATTAAGGGTTAATGGTTAAATAAAGTTATTCAACTACCGTTTTTAAATACCCAATTTGATTCCCCCCCCCCCCCCCGAGATATCTGTAAATCCAATAAAGAAACAAGTGTGGAGCATGAATTTCCATGTTGGATTTACAGATGTCGAGGAAATTAATCCGGTATTTCAAAATGGTAGTGGAATACATTGTATATTACATGCTCTTTGAAAAATGTGAAATTTGCTCTTGGACCAGCTGACAACATTGTCAAAATTAACAATTTTGATGTTGGTGTATGAATTGTTTCTTCGCCTGAAAGGACACAAAACGTCGATTACGTCTCGCGAACGTCTAGGAGGAAATATTTCCTTCAACAAAATAAATCCCTCCAGAATGACGGTAAATCACTGGGTAGCGTGTAATATGACCAATTATTAATGAGAACTGGACTCGGCTCTGGAGTTATCCTGTATATGCCAAGTATATCAGGATCGTCTTGTAGGAATTTCTCGGTTTCCTGGGACCGTTTCATTAAACTTGTACGACTAAAATGTTCCCAAATTTCGCAACGTTTGAAAATTTAAATAGATGGATTTACATTTATTGAGCATAGGCTGCAGCCTATGCTCAATAAATGTAAATCCAATAATAGTTTACAAGAAAACAATGTTAATGTGAAATTTACAAACTATCATAAGTTTGCACTTACAAACATTTTAATCGTACAAAGTTTAGTGAAACGGCTCCCTGATCTTTTGGTATCAGAAGACACAAGCATAGTAATCTCTATATCTGCTGATCAGGGGCCTATTTCACCAACATTGCAAAGTATACTTATCTAGCAAAGTATACTTTGAGGGAGCAATTATTTATTTTTCCTGAAATGCATTATTTCATATAGAACTAACAATTGCATATATTTGATGATTAAAAGTATGCAGAATTATTATACTGAATTTATTACATTATCACAGCCAAATTGGCTGTGATAATGTAATAAATTCAGTATAATAAAAATTAATAAATTTATCATAAAATTGAAAATTTCTCCCTCAAAGTATACTTTGCTAGATAAGTATACTTTGCTAGATAAGTATACTTTGCAATGTTGGTGAAATAGGCTACTGGTGCTACACTGGTGAACAATTCAATAAGAGCATTTTTGTCACCCTGATTCACATGTCACTGTAATTGGAGAAATTAGGCCTGCAATGTTTGAGGCCAGCCTAGCTTCTGGGGGCTATTTCACTAAACTTTGTACGACTAAAATGTTCGTAAGCGCAAATTTAGGATCGTCTGGAAATTTCACATCAACACTGTTTTTTTGCAAACAATCACTGAACTGCATATGCAGCCTATGTTCAATAAATGTAAATCCATCAATTTGATTTAAAATTTGCAGACGATCCTAATTTTGCACTTACAAACATTTTAGTCGTACAATGATGCGCAGGCTGATCTGGGTCTACACAATTTGCGAAGGTCATAAGCCCATTTAAGTGTTTAATTGTTGGGGTTTAACGGCCTATCAACAGCTAAGGTCATTTAAGGCCGGGTCAATGGGTTTAGTACAAAATCCCATATATTACCTGTACAAATGGGGGGAATATCCCAAAATCAGAACCGAATATTTATAATAATAAAAAATCTATATATTCAGCCCTGAAATCAGAATAATCCTGATCTGATGCCAGGTCCTCGCCACACCAGAATCACTTGGGCCCTCTCCCAAAAGCAGTAGGATCAGTAATAATCTTATTACTTTTATAATGGGCAATAACCCAATTCAACTCCCAGGTAACAAAAGAGCCAAAGATAAGAACGTACCTGAGGGCCAAATCAGGCAAATTGTGATTCCTATATGGAGGAACCACTACTGTTAATTTATGCCGTCGCGTTCGCCCGACAAACCGCCCGCTACAGCAAAGTGATCTGTAGCCGATTTCATCAAAATTGCAAAGTATACTTATCTAGCAAAGTATACATTGAGGGAGTAATCATTTATTTTCCCCGAAATGCATTATTTCATATAGAACTAACGATTGCATATATTTAATGATTAAAAGTATGCAGAATTATTACACTGAATTTATTACATTATCACAGCCAAAATGGCTGTGATAATGTAATAAATTCAGTATAATAAAAATTTATAAATTTATCCTTAAATTGAAAATTTCTCCCTAATGTATACTTTGCTAGATAAGTATACTTAGCAATTTTGGTGAAATAGGCTACAGTAAGGATATGAATTCAAGAACACAGGACAACTAGACAATAAACTAGGACACAAACTTTAATAAATTCGTAAATAAACTTGACAATAAATGAAGAAAATTAGCACATTAATACAAAGGAAAATTGGTTGGAAAAATACAGAGACAGTTGAGTTTTCGGTAGTTACAGGAAGAATACCGATAGATCCTGAATATAAATAAAAGATTTAAAATTTACAGTAACTGATTAAATGGCAAACAGTACAGGGATCCTCCAGATTATCGGACAAAAATAGCAGTGTTTTTACAATATTTTTCTTTAAATAGCAGCTATGGGTATACAATTTTCACAGAACAATCCTCGGTTCTTTCTTTCTCAACGCATGTAAACTATTTAGCAAAATGTGCCGTCTTTCTCACTTAAAATTGGGTCAGATCATCAGTTGTAAGATTGCCCCAAAATTAACATCTACAATCAGTTATCCGGACAAAAGTATAATAGTCTTATAACTTCTATTGAAATCATAAGTTTATCGCCTGTAAACCAGTGTAAACAGCATTGTGTAGTTCTGCAGAAAAATCAGTCACCCTTCGCTTCTTGGAAAACACCATTTTTATAGAATTTATTGTATTTATAGAACAACTCGGCAATGACGTAATGGGCACACTCGATTTTGCCCCTCGCGCGACTTTGACATTGTAAACAATTTGTGGACAGAGTTGGGGAGTGTTTTCAGCAAATTTTACTAAAATGTTTACCTTGGCGATATATTCTTCACACTGGTATGGAAACAGCAAGCAGCTGTGCGACTTATATGTATTCGTTGCAATATCGGATCTAAAGAATGCACTTAATTACCAGGTATTTTTATTTGTCCGATAAAACTGATATGACCCCTGTAGTCATCCTACCAAAACTTTCCATCAACTCGTGGCCAAAATGCCCACAAACACAGATAGGCCTAGTTATTAACCCTTACAGTGCTGAATTAAAAATTATTGTCTGCTGTTTATTTTTTATTTTCCTCTGGTCTCATCAAAAACATGATTTGACAGTAGTTTAGAATCTTTTCCAATGGAAATGATTCTAAACTGCTGCCAAACCATGTTTTTTATTGAGAGAAAAGACAAAATAAGAAACAACAGCAGACGACAATTTTTGGTTCCCGCCTTCTAAGGGTTAATTGTCTGCTAGCAGCCTAAGCAAACATTACTCACAACTAAGTAATGTTATTAGATCCATATCAGGGATTCCGCTGGCGATCGCCACTTTCGCAATTGGCGATAAAAATAAACAATTGGCGATAAACAAATTACAATTTTCGAAAAGAAATAAAAAAATATATTTATTTTTTTTTTTTTTGAAGTGGCGATTTTTTTATTTTCCCCAGCGGAATCCCTGCCATATCAGACTGCACGAGTGCGACAGCTGACCAGGATCTACACTGGCAAGAACTCCGTAACCAATTTGCTGCTGCGGTGATTTGTGTATAATATTATAAGCATCGGTGGCAGTACAAGACTACGAACACAATTCACTAACAAATGTAAGCAACAACGAACAAAACCAAATAAAGCACGCATCGCCGGGATATAAACATATACTTTTGTAAAAGCGAATGAAAAATGAGTGAATGTATGGAAAAATGTTTCTCTCGAGTTTTCAAAATATTTTATTTCCTGAAAATTATATTTAAATTTGGCAAAAATCTCGAAAAAATGCAAAATTATATTCCATATTTATTACAAAACTTTTGCTAACTTAATCTCTTTGTAGAAATTTTGGCTACTTCTAGCCCTATTCTTCCAGTGGCCCCTTCAATTGTCACTCATAGACTTAGCCCCCTCCTTTCACTGACCCTTCAGTTTGTCCATATCAGGCATATGCAGTCTGCTAGCTGATTAGGTCTACACTGGTCAAACCTCAAGTGGAACACTTTTCTTACGGTGTCACAGTGAAGAAAATGAGATGAAGGAATAGTTTTAATAAATAGACATCCACAAAATAACATGCCTCATTGCATATTTTGCCAAAATTACTTCCGAAAATTCACGTAATCATGATATAGTGCCATGTATCCCTACCACCACAGATCATTTAGCCACACAGAATTCCATACAAACTTATTCACGGTTGAGATTACAGGTACATTATAGGAATGAATGGCCTTTTTGTGGAATTTATCAGGGTATATAACTTGGAAAAGTCGCGGGAATACTGGACGAAGGCCGGAAGGCCTCGTCCAGTATTCCCGCGACTTTTCCAAGTTTATATCCCCGATAAATTCCACAAAAAGGCCATTCAGTCCTTATAATTCCAACATTTTAAATAAATTCATCAAGAAAATGTGTTTATTTTCCGTTTTCTTAAGAATTATTTTAACTGCGCCTCACGGTTACGGAAAGTAGTTCGGCGTGGGAGTCTACTGGGATATACATTTTGGACAGAGACTTGCTACAGACCAATCAAATGTTAGGGAATTGTGTAAATATTTTTGTGCTGGAATTATTATCCTATGTCACTTGGAAAATTGAAAAGATTCCGTTATTATAAATAAGGCTAATGAACCACATTATTTTTATTTGCACTTCGGTTGAGAAAATATCACAAAACCCTGCATTATTTGGGAGTTTGTAAAGTATTGTCAAATGCAATAAGGCATATTATATTGTAAGTAAATAACTTGATACAAATGAGCCATGGTCTGATAATTGAATGGGGTTCCACGTTCGTCCAACATAGTCATATACAGATGGAAATACACTATTCGAGAAGGTTGCAAACATCATATTACCCAGTACCATTGATCCTTTTAACACCACAGGCCATAAATCCAACAAACACCCAGATGAGCCAGCTAATAACGAGCCGTTTCAGCTACATCTTCAAGTATTGTTCTATTCATTAAAGGAATGGTCCAGATATTAGCATGGATAGACCAGTGTTGAATCTGTAGGGGTGATAGGGTTAAGATGTGAACAATATTGCGGCTATGACTGAAGAAATAGGGCTTACAGGTTTTGCGACCAGTGCAGATCCAGATCAGCCTGTGCATCCGCACAGTCTGATCAGGATCTGCACTGTTCGCCATTCCATCAATGAAACACCCGTCACACTTATAAGAAAGCAATACAAATTGTTACCAGGACACACAAGGGTGCTACTTGATCAGGAGCTACACTGGTCACAAATCCCATAAGCCCCATTTCTGCTGTCACAGCCACACATGAGAAGATAGCTGCCTTAATTCTTCCAAGTCCAGGTTGTGACCTCACAATTGTTTGTTTATTGGTGTTTGACGGCCTATCAACAGCTACATTCATGTAAGGCCGGGCCAACGGGTTCGATCCCGTATTTAACTTGTTGCAGTTGGGGGAAAATCCCAAAATCAGAACAAAATATTTACATCGAGAAAAAGATATTCAGCCCTGAAATTAGAATAACCTGACCTGCTGCCAGGTCTATACCACACCAAAGTCACTTGGCCCTTTACCCTAAAAGTAATAGGATTATGAGTAATCTTATTACTCATACAAGGGGTATAACCAGATTTAACCCTCACATACAAAAATGTCGTACCTGAGGGCCAAACCAGGTATCCGGTCAGGATTCCAGTAAGAAGGAATCCCGATCATTAAATTACCCATCGCATGCTTCCACTTGTCACTCAAGACCTCACAACTGACTTCAAAAAGATGGCCTGGGTGTACACTGGACCCCGTAAGTAAATGGCGACTATCAGAGCATGGCTCATATCGACCAATAAGAAAATAGAACACAGACAAGGAGACACAGAAGAAACACACACATGGATTGGTCAATACCAGACCCGAGTTGGATCACATGACAATGCAATCAATAATGGTTACACAACACTTACAATGCTAATTAAATTTTGTCGTCTGTTGTTTATGTTCGATTTTTCTCCTGAAAAAAAACCACATGGTTTTGGCAGCACTTTAGAATGATTTCCTTTTTACTGAAAGAAAAGACAAAATATCAAACAACAGCAGACGACAATTTTCGGTTCAGCAAATTTATGGTAACAGATTATAATTATGATTACTTTGTTAGATAGAGATTACGTTATGGCAAATAGAATATAAATATAACAGTTGCAGTTTACAACATAGGATTCAATTGTGAATATTCTAGTACACAATGATCACCTACATAGCAGATTAGTCTGTAATAGAGCTAAATGTTGGAACACAATTTATTCACAATGATCACCTACATAGCAGATTAGTCTGTAATAGGGCTAAATGTTGGAACACAATTTATTCTGGGAAAGACACATAATTATAAGGTTTGACCATGTGCAGCCGTGTGTAAACGTTTGCCATGGTTTGAACCCCAAGGTTTACCCACGGCTGGACATGGTCGAACATTATCGTTACATTTCCGTTGGAAATATCGTGCATATATAATTATATATACCGGTAGTACTTTTGGTACTTAAGATAATCTGCTCCATTCAAACAGCTGATTTACAAATACATATTCCGGGGCCACAGTACATGGTGCGAATTTCAAAATTTCAGTTCGACCATTGTGACCTAGGTTGGTGACGTAATGGCGCGTTCTAGCAACGTCATGAGACACATGCATTACACAGGTGTTGGCTTGGCTCCGGAATGAGTATTGTCTACATCCATGGTCGAACAGCACGAGCTGTATGTTTGAACACGGCTGTGTGCGGTGTCGAAAAACGGCAGTCATGTAACAATATATGGTTTCTCACAGCAAGGGATGTTCAAATATTTACGAAAATGGTTGTACATGTATATCACAATAACAATGTATTTGGATACAATTTGTTTTGGGGTTCCCCCAAGTCAATCGGTGTCCGAATATTTAGGGTTATTACAGTATATGGTGCTACCAATTTTTAAGAGTTGAAAAATCTATTACCTCTACAACACACGTTGAGTTTTTGTTCACGATTATTAAAAACAAACAATCAATTGATCAACAATGTATAATTTCATACAGGTACCTGCATATGCACTAACAACACATATCTTTGTGATTTTACACAAATTAACAGTGTAACGTAATAGAAGACAATGATCATTTTCTCTTGAAGATAACACATGATATTGTAATAAAACACATAATCCAATCAAACGAAGCAAACTGTAATTCACCCTTAGACCGCTACACACAACAATTGTCGTCTGCTGTTGATTTTATATCTTGCCTTATTTCTCAATAAAAAACATATTTTGACAGCACTTACAACATGCTTCGACAGCATTTCAGAATCATTTCCAAAGGAAATGATTCTGAAGTGCTGTCAAAGCATGTTGTAAATTATTCTACAGTGCTGTTAAAGCATGTTTTTGATGATGAAAATGGAAAATAGAAAATAAAGAGCAGACGACAAAAAATTAAGATAGTGGTGTAAGAGTTAATTGATATTGTGACTGGGCTGAGCTTGGAAATAATCGGAGTACATTTACAAGGATCAATTACAGGCAGGAATTTATTACAACTAACAAAACAAATGTATTCCAAGGGTATGTGTATTGGTTAATCCATTAAAAATGGAACACTCTTTTAGGTGTATGTACATTTTGAAATATTTTCATTTTCTATTTTTCCTAATTCTCAACGAAAGTATACGTTGTGACCACTCATTTGAACCGTCTTGATGAGACGGTTCACATGGTGGTCACAATATATACTTCCGATGAGAGATACAGAACTTCAGAATATAATGAATTAAAGCACTACTAGTTTCATTTGTCTGGTTGACATAAACAGGAGTCCAGTGGTCCGAGACCACAAGATTTTCATTTTACCTAAATGTCTAAGCAGTTTATGACCAGCGGCCCGTTTCACTAAACTTCGTACGACTAAAATGTTCGCAAGTTCAAATTTAAGATCGTCTGGAAATTTCAATTGATGGATTCACATTTATTGAGCATAGGCTGCATATGCAGCCTATGCTCAATAAATGTGAATCCAATAATCGTTTACAAGAAAACATTGTTAATGTGAAATTTACAGAATATCATAATTTTTCACTTACGAACATTTTAGTCGTACAAAGTTTAGTGAAACGACCCCCAGGTGTCCCTCCCTACAATTGAGGAAAATCCAATTAGCCTCGCACATATGCTGTGCTGTGGACCACATGTCCCAAATGTTAGTGTCAACCACTGTTTAAGCACATACACTATCTTTCAAGAATACAACAAACTTAGCACTTTGGTTTTTACACAAAACGATGTACAAGAAATGTAATATCCATTCCCGTCAAACAACAGACAAAAGTTTGTGTCAAAATACACACTATACTTTCAGGAAAAACAGTTCACACGTTCCATCATTGGAGATAGCTTGTTCACTACGTGGACATATACATCAAGTATCAAGTAAGCACAAAATGTGCACTGAAATTACTGATCTACAGTGATTTCTAACTAACAGCAAACATAACACGATTATCTCGGCCCAGTTTTGGAATTACCTCCCTTGTTGCAGCGGTTTTCGACGATAATGATTTTGAAAATATATCACATTTTCGTGATATTTATTTTGAAAATCAGTCACATTTTCGCGATATTGATTTTGAAAATCACTCACATTTTCGCCGAATTGATTTTGAAAATCAGTCATATTTTCACAGGGTAAATGTTCTGTAATTGATGTTGTAAATTGACAAACTATAAAGCGCTCATGCGAAATTTTAACTCTGCATGAGCTCTGAAGTTTAAGTAAACGTTAGATATGTCGTTAACAAACATATTTTCATTTTTTTTTTTTACAATCAATATTTGCAAAAACGATGATACGACAAGCGAGGTTAAATCAGAGCAGGGTCCTTTTTTTTTTTTTTGGAAAGCATGCCTCTTAAACATAGACACAAACAAAGATATGAGGCTGTGACTGGAAACATGGGTCTTATGTGTTATGCGACCAGTGTAGACCCTGAACAGCCTGTGCATCTGCGCATTCTGATCAGGATCTGCACTGTTCACCATTCCATCAATGAAACAAGCAGTACAGGTCGCATTCAAGCATACACAAGTGTGTTAGTTGATCAGTAGCTACAATGGTCACAAATACATTAAACTCCAGGCGGCCGTTTCACTAAACTTCTTACGACTAAAATGTCCGTAAGTGCAAAATTATGAGTCTGTAAATTTCACATTAACAATGTTTTCTTGTAAACAATTATTGGATTTACATTTATTGAGCATAGGCTGCATATGCAGCCTATGCTCAATAAATGTAAATCCATTAATTCAAATTTCCAGACGATGCTAAATTTGCACTAACGAACATTTTAGACGTACAAACTTTAGTGAAACGGGCCCCTGATCTTCAGTCACTCAGCCGCATATTAGTTTGGTGTGGTGTCCAAACTGCATTGTCATTTTCAAGATACAACATGTCAAGACTTTGATCCTATGGCCTTCACATAACCATGACGATAAATATACCAAAACGATTTAAGAATTCAACAAGGAGGTATACATGTTATTGGACGCCCCAATGTGATTATCCATGTGACCACAGTTTACCATGTGATTTTGACGTATCGATTCTGGGTTATTTGGATAGATAATTAATTTCTATTTATCCTCATAATGAAATGTTTTGCCATGTTATGTCATGGGGTGAATAAATAACATGTGTAACTCCTTGTTGCTCCTTTTTAAATCGTTTCTTGTAGCTAAAGGAAACAATAAAGCAGTGAAAACAAAGAGGTGGGTGATCATGGGTGCGGAAGCTAATATTGCGACGAGAGGCACACTTTCCATCAATGAAGGGGACTACTAATTGCATACGACGTCTCTTATAATCGGCCCTGTTGTTGTTCCTGCTGTTGTTGCACCTCGTCGCTAACGACGGTGTGTATCGCCTTGGCAACGTAATCCATGTTGCCGGTGGTGAGACCACACATGTTGATGCGGCCTGACTTCATAAGGTATATGTGGTATTTCTTTATAAGGATGTCCACTTGTTGCTCTGAAGGGAAAACGCACACATTCATCAGAGCTCCAGATAAGTTTTGTATCTAAAGAGTATTATACCCCCATATTTCAAATTCAATGTATTTTACTTTCACAAATGTATTATTGATTTTCTTCCTATTTAAATAGGGAACAAATGATAGAACATACAACAAATTTAGAAATTCACTTATTTGAGCTGCAAAAAGCAAACAACAGGGGGCCGTTTCACTAAACTTCCTACGACTAAAATGTTCGTAAGTGCAAAATTATGATAGTCTGTAAATTTCACATTAACACTGTTTTCTTGTAAATAATTGTTGGATTTACATTTATTGAGCATAGGCTGCATATGCAGCCTATGCTCAATAAATGTAAATCCATCAATTGAAATTTGCAGACGATTCTAAATTTGCGCTTACCAACATTTTAGTCGTAAGAAGTTTAGTGAAACGGGCCCCTGAACTGTTAAGTAAATTTTCAACTTTAGACAGTATTTTCACTACAAAATTTGAAAATCAATGCGTATTTTCACATTGCTGTGAGTATTTTGTACTCCCATTTTTGATAATCAATGCATATTCTGCTAAAATAAGTGCGTAAAATACGCCAATACACACCTTATCTGGAGCACTGCATGCATTACCTAGCTGCTATAGGACTGGACAAGTAAGAAAACTTACTGGAACAAGTAAGCAATCAAGTAAACAAGTAAGATTTCCCATATTCACGTCTCGTGATTTCATTTTGATCAGTGCCGGGACTACGCTTCACATCGCAAAATAGTTCCTTCTAAATCACCACTAATTTGTTTATTTATATTTTGTATATTTTTTGAAGTGCATATAAAAAAATTGCAAATGATATACGTTTTTATAAAAAGGTTATTTGATTTGTATGTGGATATATGCCACTTGTTCCACCGCGCAACGATATCGCGCTCCTAAAGTCGCGCAATATCGCACGCTGCGGAACTCGTGCATATATCCACATACAAATCAAATAACCTATAGTCTGTTTCACGAAAGCTGCCCAAATTTTACGGCCATATAGACAATTAAAAAACAATATTATTTTCGATAATATTAAATTAAAGGAAAATTTAAGAATGAGCCTTCTTTTTATTTCGTGAAATTTGGTCAAATATTGATTTTATTGCGAAAACAAAATTTCCCCATGTGTTAAATCCCCATAGACATCTTCACGGAGTGAAGATGTCTATGGGGATTTAAAATGGGGAATATTTTTAGAATTTCAGAAATACTGGACCGATTTTTAAAATTTAACTTTTGTTTTCTTAGATCATTTCCAAGCTATCTAGCTAGGTTTCGGAGTCAATTTCCAAAAAAGAATTTTGACTCCTCCCATAAGTCCTCTACCTCTTTTCCCCCCATGTTAAATTCCCATAGAGAAATAAATTTTTCGTAATAAAACCAATATTTGACCAAATTTCACGAAATAAAAAGAAGGCTCATTCTTAAATTTTGCTTTAATTTAATATTATCGAAAAAAATATTGTTTTTGCATTGTTTATATAGCCGTAAAATTTGGACAGGTTTCGTGAAACAGACTATATAACTATATAACACTACATACCTCTTTAAGCTCTTATCATAATTTACAAAAACTGTAAATCTAGACGCTCACTTGTAATGAGCCGCCTCCTCTGTATCCGTACGGTTTGTACATTATATCTGACTTTATTCCAAAAGCAGACTAAGAGGATATTCATATTTTTGCAACGAATATGACATATATCTTCATCGAGTGGTGTGAAATGTGGACATTTCACACCACTCGATAAACATATATGTCATATTCGTTGCAAAAATATGAATATTCTATTTATTATATACTGCTCCATGGAAATTAGCAGTTTTTTAGACTGTATACGGTAATGAATGTGTATTTGCAGCCTATTTGTAGTCCAGGACTGTAGATGCGCGTTATGAATATAGATAGCGGAATTAGTCGTATTTTCACCGGAAGTTGTTTATTTCATCGATGAGAACATATGACTTATTTACATCGTATAACTGTATTTCATGGGTAGGTATATAATAAATTTCCTCATTAATGCATTACATTGAAAACAAACACAGAATACTCTTCCAGATTTAACAGAGGGGTAACAGTGCTATTCTCATGAAAATAAATAATTATTTTGCTGACTGCATATCGAAAGTGTATGTTGTTAGTCATTTGAAATATGAGATGGTTCTAATGAGTGGCAACAACATATATGATTGGTGAGAAATAAAGCAAGAGGGCTATGAATGGCGCTTTATCCCGTCAACACAGTGCGTATGTGCCTCGCCCATCCCGTTTCCTGAGCCTTGCCAGACATTTTTTCCCATTCACGGCACTAACCTACTATTCTCTATTTATTTTCCGTATTTCGGAACCAAAGTATATGTTGTGACCACTCATTTGAACCGTCTCGGCGAGACGGTTCAAATGAGTGGTCACAACATATACTTCTGATGAGAAATAAAGAAATTCTTGAGCATTGCCGGATATATATCGCTAACTGGTCTTACATTCATGAGTGACTGTGGATTGGGGTTTTATAACTTACTGTTGAGGCCGGTGAAGCTGAACATGCCCTTCTGTTCGATGATGTGGTTCCACTTGCCGGGCGTGCCGAGAGCTCGCAGCTTCTGGTGCAGTAGTCGCCGCATGTCCAGGATCCGGTTCGACATAGTCACGATGTTGTCCTTCCTACAGCATGGGGGCACCGTGACAACATAGTGAAAGTGAATCAGAATGGGTTTATTTGCTTGTTTGCATACCCCCCCACAACTCGTTGCGGGGGTATAATTAATAGGGGGACACTGGTGTTCCCTGCAGAATATGGCCTAGGCACAACACTGAAGGGGTATAACCAGACTCAACTGTCACATATAAAATGCCAAAGACGTATATGAGGGCCAAACCAGGTCTCCAGTCAGAATTCCGGTAAGGATGAACCCCGATCATTGAATTACCCGTTTTAACCCCTCGTCCACAACCCATCCCTCCATGACAATATAAGGGTCGACGTCCCAGCAATGGCTATCGTCATATCACAGGTGGAAGACTCGGCTGCTGACTTACACCTCTGGCAAATGATAAATGCCTTAGGCCCCCAAATATATTCACTTTAAACAGCTCTGTTTAATATATTGTTAGTTACACACATTTTAGCTACCATCGTTACAGAGAATTTTCTCTTTCCGAAATAATCCCACACAATCAGCTTCACCCACCGCCACCTGATTGGCTGTAGTATTTGTGATGCTCTGTTAGGGTTTTCCCGTGACATCATTATAGATCATTCTGCGAATATAACAAAGGAAATCCGAAAGCAAACTTCACGGAAGGCTATGTCGAAATGTTGGGAAGTCAAAATAAACACACGTTTTAGATCATTCAAGGTTAGTGGATGATACTATCAATCATAAATTGTAACAGCGGAGCTACTGATGTTTATTTCAGTGATCCACGTCAATATGTTGAGACTGTAATGGGTTTTAAGCCAGATATTACACACAATTTATGTTTCCACAGCCCACAAAAATGTGTGACATTCTTTCGTACACAATTATCGCCTTGTCTTTAGTAGCTAATTTGACCGTAACTAACAAAATGCTAAAAGCAGATGCTTGAAGTGAATATATTTGAAGATCTAAGACATATTTCGATTACCAGAGACATAAGTCAGTAGAAAAATCGAAATGTGTGGTGTTTGAGCGAGTCTGAAACTACGGCATTTTTTTAAGCTCTTGCCTCCCTTGAATAGGCTATTCTGTAGTGTATGAAATATGTGGCTGGGGTAACGTTTTACAAATGAGTTATTTATTGGGTCCCACGTGGCTGTGAATGGAGAAATTAAGGCTTATGAGATCTGTAGTGTAGCTCCTTATTATAGGAATGGATGGCCTTTTTGTGGAATTTATCGGGGTATAAACATGGAAAAGTCGCGGGAATACTGGACGAAGGCCGGAAGGCCTCGTCCAGTATTCCCGCGACTTTTCCAAGTTTATATCCCCGATAAATTCCACAAAAAAGCCATTCATTCCTTATAATTCCAGCATTTGAAATAAATTCATCTGACAAGAAAATGTGTTTATTTTCCGTTTTCTTAAGAATTATTTTAACTGCGCCTCACGGTTACGGAAAGTAGTTTGGCGTGGGAGTTTACTGGGATATAAATTTTGGACAGAGACTTGCTACGGGCCAATCAAATGTTAGGGAATTGTGTACATATTTTTGTGCTGGAATTATAGCCAAATAACAATCTATATGGCTTGTTAGAAGCATAACAAATGTTTCAATGATCAAATGGCGATTAGTGCAGATAACCCATTTGAACATGGAGAATATGTTGGACATATCAAAAGTCGCATAAATTCATCGAATAAACAGTTGAGTCTTATTCTGTTTCAGATATATACTTTGAAATTCGCAAAAAAAAATACTGTATAGGGACAAGAAA